>PVKZ01000871.1:0-569655 GCA_004027375.1 Macroglossus sobrinus
GAGGGAAGGCTGTAAACTAGCTTTGATGGCTTTCCTTCCAAATCCCACCCTTAATCTACTAACCCAGACTCTAAGGAGGGAGTCAGGCATTGGTATTCTGAAAGCACCTCTCAGTGGCCCCGATTTGCTAAGAATCTTTGAATCACAAGAGCTATGAGTTTTTGTGAATCTCAGTTCTGGGATTTTGTGAATCTAGATGCCTGCTGGTTGATGGAGATGATTTTCAGATATTTGCCTTAAAATATTAGGTAGTTACCCAGAAAATATATTCTTTTTCCCTGTCAAATTCTCTTTTTAAATATTTTTGTCTCTAGAGCAACCACTACTAATGATTAAATCCAATTTCTCTAGCAATTGCTCTAAAGTATAGAACACTCTACTACAAAAGACCTGATTCTAAATCTTGGCTTTTCAGCATGGTGCCACAATCTTCTCAGTTACATAAACATCAATTGGGCAGATCTGTAATTTTCTTTTTATTCTGGTTTTCTCTAGCCCATATCTGATAATAATAAGAACCATCAGGGTTATATTCAAGCTGTTTTATTTAAGTCTCTTGCCATCTTTGTGTGCCTGTCCTGGTCCTTTCTTACTTCCAACTGGTAGATTCCATATAAGGCCATATTCATTCTAATGTGTGGCTCCCTCTGCAGTGAGTCATGGGGGAGCTGTACCAGGCTCTCAGTCGGGACTAAAAGGATGAATAATTCACAGTCTATGGTCTCAATGACCTCAAAACCTAAAGAGAGGAACTGACATAAAAGTACTTTTAAGTGATGTTTAAGACAGGATAAGCAAAGACAATATTTAGTCAAATTAATGTCATTAGATTTAGAAAGTATAAGGATTTTCTGCAAAACACAGTCAACTGAATTTTGTGTTACTCTTGTTCTTTTGTGTTAACCATACTTGAGAAAAGCCAACTTGTGGTTTTATGAATAAATTAACAGAATCCCCTACACTTAACCAAGTGTAAGTAACACAAATGAGAGAAATGAATAGTAAAACAAACAAAATCCATACATTAGATGTATAACTTGTAAAACCGAATGTATAGTGTCAGCAACAAACAATCAGAACAAACAAACAGAGATTCATGAACATGGAGAATAGACTAGTGGTTACCAGAGGGCAGTGTGGGAGGGGGAAAGGGAGAAGTAGAAGAAGTAAAAGGGGTCGATAATGTGGTGACAAAAGGAAATAGCGATGGGTGGTGAACACACAATGCAATATATAAATGCTTTACTGTCAAATTGTACACCTGAAACTTACTGGATTTCTTTAACCAATGTCACCATAAATAAATACATACATACATACATACATACATACATACATACATACATACATACATATCAGACAAATATTCATTTACTTATTCACTAAGCAAATATTTTTGAATACCTAGGAAAAGTCAACAGGAAATAAAACTCCATTGCATTCCTGGCTCTCCTATCACAGTGCATGAAACAGACAATGAACATTATCAATAAATGATGGCCATTACACAAAGCAGCAGGAAGACCCCTGATAAAAAGCAATGAAGAGTCAGAGGATAGATGATGACACAGGGTGCAATAGCTATTTTAGGTAGAGAGTTGTAGGAGTTTGGGAAAATCTCTCTTAGATATTTGACTGAGAACTGAATAAATAGGAAGCGAGCCATGACAAGATCTGGGAAAGCACATTTCAAAAAAAGGGAAGAGCAGGTATGAAGATCCTGGTGAGGGAACAAGTCGGCATCCACAAGAAAAATAATAAAGCCACTCAAATTAGAAAGGAGGAAAACTTTTTATTCATAGGTAATGTGATTGTTTATGCAGAAAATTCAGTAGAATCTTTATAAAAAAGTTGCTGGAATTAATAAATGAGTTTAACAAGATCCATATAAAAAAGTAAGTGTATTTTAATATACAAGCAAGGAACAATTAGAAATAAAAATTTAAAAATCAATACCATTATGACAACATCAAAAATAATGGAATACTTAGGAATAAATCTGACAAATTAATTGGAATATTTATATACTTAAAAGTACAAACAGTGATGAGAGATATTAAAGAAAAGCTAAGTAAAAAGAGAGATACACCAAGTTCACGGGTCACAAGAGTTGATATGTCTGTTCTCTTCAAACAGAACAATGAGATTCAATGCAATCTCAATCAAAATTACAACAAACATTTTTGTAGAAGTTGAAAAATTGTTATAAAAATCATTTGGAAATTCAAAGGACCTACAATAAATAAAATGACCATAAAAGTGTATGAAGTTGAAGTACAGCACTATCTAATTTCTAGATCTATTAGTATTCGAGATAGTGTGGTATTAGCATAAAAATAGACAAATAAATCAATGGAACAGAATTGAATACAGAAATAGGCCCACGCATACATGTATGGACGATGGATTTTCAACAAAGTTGCAAAGGCAACGCAGTGAAAAAAATAAGTCCTTTCAATAAATTGTGCTGGAACAATTGGGTATCTATATGCAAAAATATTCACTTTGACCCATACTTTGTTCCATGTACAAAACTGAACACAAAATGGATCTTAGACATAGACGTAAAACCTAGAACTATAAACATCCCGAAGAAAGCAGAGAATAGCTTTGTGAACAGAGATAGGCAAAAATTTTTTAAATATGATACCAAAAGTACAAGCCATAATGGCAAAATTTATAAATGGGGCCTAGTCAAAATTAAAAGGGTTTATTCTTGAAGGACACTGTCACAAGTAACAAATGACAATGCAAAAACTGGGAGACACTATATTCAAATCACATATCTGATAAAGGACTCAGATCCAGAAATATAAAGAACTCTCATATATCAATCGTAAGAAAACAAAAGCCCACTTGAAAATGGACAAAGATTTGAATAAACACTTCATCAAAGATTTACTAGTGGCAACTGAGCCCATTAAAAGATTAAATATAGACATTATGACTCATCAGAGAAATACAAACTAACACCCCAATGAGGTACTACTACGTACCTTTTAGAATGCTAATATTAAAAAGGTTGACCATTACAAGTGTTGATGGGCACGTGGAAGATCTGGAGTGCTCATGCACTGTTGGTAGAAAAGTTTCCTCTTTGGAAAACAGTTTGGCAGTTTCTTAAAAGTTAATCATAGACCCAACGTCCAACTGTCCTGCCCGTAGGTAGTCACCTAAGAGAAACGAAAGTACATATTCATACAAAGACTTTTCATGAATATTCATAGCAGCTTTATTTAAAATAGCCAAAAACTAAAAACAACCAAAATTCACAACAACGGGTGAACGAGCAAACAGTGGTCCATCCATGCAATGGAAGAGTACCCAGCAATCATGAGAAACGAACTACTGATAACCTGCAGCAAAATTAATGAATTCTAAAATAATTGCGCTAAGTGGAAAAAGTCAGACATGGTTCCATTTATATAAAATCCATATGAAATTCTAGGAAATTTTCAGTAATATACAATGAACAAAAGTGGATTGGTGATTGCCTGGTGGTTGAAGAAGTTGGGTGGTGGGAGGGAGCAGATGGGAGAAAATACAATGGGGCAAAAGGAAACTTTTGGGAGTGATTTATATGTTCGTCTGATTTCATGGGTGTATTTATATGTCAAGACTTACTGAATTATGCACTTTTAATATGTGCAGTTTATTTCATGTCAATTATACCTCAATAAAGCTGTTTTAAAAGTCTTAGCAAATCAGAAGGGATTTCAGACAGTCTTTGAGTAATCTTATGATGATAAATGATAAATAGGTGATGATAGATGATGATAGGTAGATAGATGATAGATAGATAGATAGATAGATAGATGATTGATAGATGATAGATGGGTAGATAGATAGATAGATAGATAGATAGATAGATA
This sequence comes from Macroglossus sobrinus, assembly GCA_004027375.1. Taxonomy (NCBI): domain Eukaryota; kingdom Metazoa; phylum Chordata; class Mammalia; order Chiroptera; family Pteropodidae; genus Macroglossus; species Macroglossus sobrinus. Next base: position 3,873 of record PVKZ01000871.1, read on the forward strand.
GAGATAGAACAAAATAATGTTCATATATTTTTTTAAATGGTAAGAAATAACAATGATCGATGTTACAAAAAGGATCTTAAATTCTCAGGCAATCACTGAAGGTTGAAAAAGAAAACATGAAGGCAAGGTTGGTGACTGCTTGGGGGCACTGTACTGGTGAACTATTTATTAGAAAAAGCTGTGACTCAAGAGATATTCTGGCAGTCTTCAGAAGGTGATTATTCATCTGAGCCAATACTCTTTTTTTGGTTGAAGGATTGCATCTTATCAGAGCTGCAAATTCCCTCAGATCCTTCTCATTGACCTACAAGAGGGCAAAGGTGAGTTTCACGAACTTCACATTTAAGTCAGGCCATAAGATGCACTCCCCCACCGCCAGCCAGCCCTGACCTACCAAACATTGAACCCAAGAATGCAACCGAAGTCCAGACCCTCTGAAACAAATTGCAACTGAGAGTTTGGATCTGGAAGAAAGAGAGGGAAAAATTCAGAAGGATGGATATCATGTAGTAGAGATTTTTATTAAACTTATTGGGGTGATCATTTGGTAAGGTATATAAATGTCTAATCACTATGTTGTATACCTGAAACTAGTATAATATTGTATCTCAACTATAATTGAGTGAAAATTTAAATTTAAATTTACATTTGAAAAAATTTTTTGAAGTCTACATACTTTGGAGTTGGAATAAGAGAGACTTGAGATCAGGTCGTCCCTCGTCTGCCATTTTCTTGATGAATAACTTGGGCAAGTTATACAATCTCTTTGGGTCTTGTTTCTTCCTTTTGCTTAATGAGGTCAATAATAATTACTTTCCATTAAAGTTCTTAGGAGAACTAAAATAAATGATTCATGAAAAACTAATAGCAGAGTGCTTAGCATTAGTTTAAGTGTGCATTTACATGTGCATTACTTTAAGAGTTAAGTTAAAAAATTATTAGTGAACTCTCCACTTCTGGAGCTGTCTGGATCCAAGGCTAACCTCAGCCCAGAAGAGACAGTTCCAGACAGTTCAGAAGTAAGGAGGCCCACTGATCAGCTATGGGTCTTTCTGTCCATCAGTGCTCATTGGGCTGTGGGGCCTGAGACAATCATCATAATGAAACTAATTAATGTTTATAGATCTTCACCCAGCACCTTCCTATTCTTTATGGGCACCAAGTTGTCATGAGAATAAATGAGATAAGAAGAAAAGCTGGCCCAGAGTAAATGCTCTTATAAGTTATTTCACAGGTGAGGAAGCAGACAGAAATGCTCTAACTACTCTGAAGCCATATAACCGAGAAGTAACAGAATTTTCACTTTAGTGCCAAATTCTGACCTTTTCCTACAACACAAATGTCTCTATCACCTGCTACAGAAGTTGATGTATTAGGGAAACATTTTCATGGCTGTTAATATTTGATAGTGGCCCCTAAGATGCCCTCTATGCTCTATCCCCATTCTGCAGTTTTGAAATAATTTGTGCAAAAACACAAACAAAGGCTGATGTGTGAACCCAAATCTCTTTGGCCACCAGTGCAGTTTTTTTTTCTATATATTTTCCTAGATATGCCCACCCAACTCTTTTCTAAAATATTTGTCATATATCCTTTAAAAGAAAGTCCCTGGGGTTCAGAAGTTGCCATGTATTTAACGTACACATATCATTTTCTCATACACAATTGCATGCACACACACACACTGACATATACTGCCACATTACACAATATTGGCACATGGGGGCTATAAAGTGACTGTTGTTAACTACCTAATACCTCTAAAGATTGGACTTTAACCTGTACGGCAGAGGGAATATAGTAATAATATTGTAGTAAGTATATATGGTGTTGAATAGGTACTAGGCTTATAGGGGTGATCACTTTGTAAGTCATATAAATGTTTAATCACCATTACACCTAAAACTAAGATACTATTGTATGTCAATTATAATTGAAAAATAAATTAATTGTTTGAAAGATTGGACTTTAACCTTTCCTTTATCAGGTAAAAGGAATAAAGAAAGTTCAATAATAATTAATTCCAGATTGAGTGACTATATAGAGTGGGTGGTAGTTCATAGCAGGAGACCACACATGTGGCAATTAAGAGCTCAGGCTCTGTCTGGGTGGGAGACCCACTCTACCACTTGAGTGCTGACCTTGGGGAAATTGCTCCACCTCTAAGTCTCAGGTGCCTCATCTGAGGGATGGTAAGAAGGGATAATAATAGAACAGAACTTGTAAGATTTGGGGTAGAATTAAATCAGGTAATTACTATAGCAAACATCACCAGTTTGTTCTCTGTACCTGGCAGGTAGTTCACTGCTTAGTAAATGTTAGTTTATATCTTTCTGTCTATCCATCTATCTATCATCTACCATCTATCTATCATCTATTATCTATCCATCTATCTATCTATCTATCATCTATCTATTTATCTATTATTATTTATTATTATTCAAAAACCACAGAAACAATAAGAAGAGAAACAATAAAAGAATAAATGATAGGATTTGGAAAATTCCCTTGGATCAAAAGAGTAGTTGCATTTGTAGATAGCTTTTTCATTTTCCAAATATTTTTGCTTCACTCATCAAGTACTTGCTGTGCCAGGCAATGTACTACATTTAATAGATACTAGTGAATTAGATAGACATGGTTCCTGCCCACTCATACGTTAGACCCTCAAAAACATGTTTCTATACATACAGATTGCCAACAGATATATGAAAAGACACTCGATGTAACTAATCATCAGAAGAATGCAAATTAAAACCACAATAGATATCACTTCATACCTGCCAGAATGGCCATCATTAAAAAAAACAAAAACTGCTGGCAAGGATGTAAAGAAAAGAGAATCCTCATACATTGCTGGTGGGACTGCAAATTGGTACAGCCACTATGAAAAACAGTATGGAGGTTTCTCAAAAAATTTAAAATGGATCTACCTTTCCACCTAGCAATTGCACTTCTGAGTATTTATCCAAAGAAAACCAAAACACTAATATGAAAAGATATATGCACCCTTATGCTCGCTGCAGCACTATTTACAATAACCAAAATATGAAAGCAACCTAAGTGTTCATCAGTAGGAGATTGGATAAAAAAAAGTTATAGTACATATATACAGTGGAATATTACTCGGCCATAAAAAATGAAATCTTATCATTTGTAATGACACAGGTGGACCTAGAGGGTATTCTGCTGAGTGAAATAAGTCAGACAGAGAAAGACAAATACTGCATAATTTCACTTATATGTGGAATCTAAAAAACAATAAATGAACAAACAAAACAAAAACAGACTCATAGATACAGAGAATAAATTGGTGATTGCTAGATCGGAAGAGGGTTGGGGGGATGGGTAAAAAAGGGATTAAGAAGCATGAATTGATTTTTACAAAATAGTCACAGGGATGAGTAGTACAGCATAGGTAATATAGTCAATAATATTGTAATAATTATGTATAGTGCAATGTGATTACTAGACTAATTGGATCATTTCATAAATTATACAGATGACTAACCACTATGCAGTATACCTGAAATTGATATAAGATAATATTAACAAATAAATAAATAAAATACAGGCCTAAAAAGTGGGTAAACCCACTTAGCAGATAAGAAACTGAGAATAGAAGAATTGGACCTTACAGGTAGAAACTGGAACCTGAGATTAATTAGTTCATTCAACAAATATTTATTGAGCGCTTTTATGTGCTAGGTGCTTTGCCAGGCACTGGCATACAGAAATGAATCCCACAGGTAAAAATACTTAGTCCCATTAGTTTCCTTTCTAGTTGTGAGAAATAGACAATGTCAAATATGTAAAACACAGTACAACAGATGGCAACAACTATTACACAGAGTAATAAATCAGAAAGTAGAGGTGGGACATTCAGGTGCTGTTTTAAGTAGGGCTGTCTGGGAAAGTTTCCCCAAGTAGATAATATCTGAAGACAATCAAAGGATGGAAAATGGGAATGACATATTTGACAAGGGTCCATCTAGGGCCTTCCAGAAGCCCATGATCTGCTCAAGGCTTTCAAAACAGCCTCCTTTACCTCCTTATTCCTCAGGCTATAGATGAGGGGATTCAGCATTGGGGTCACCACTGTATAGAGCACAGACACCACCCGGTCCTCCTCAGAGGACTGGCCCGAGTTATCTCGCAGGTACATGAAGATGAGGGTGCCAAAGAAGAGCGACACAGCGGTGAGGTGGGAGGCACAGGTGGAGAAGGTCTTGGCCCGTCCCCCAGCAGAGCGGATCTGCATGATGGCCACGATGATAAACAGGTAGGACACCAAGACCACCAAGACACAGGCAGGCATGACAAAGATGGCAAACACAATAATCACCACCTCCTGGGTGAAGCTGTCCCCACAAGTGAGTTTTAACAGAGGAGGAAGGTCGCAGAAAATAAAGTTGATCTCATTGCTTCCGCAGAAGGAGAGCGTGAAGGCTGTGACTGTTCGAACGAAGGCACTGGCAAAGCCAGCCACGTAAGCCCCAGCCACTAAGCCCCAGCGGACCCTCTCGGTCACGATGGTGACATAAAGCAGGGGCTGGCACACAGCCACATAGCGGTCATAAGCCATGATTGCCAAGAGGTAGCAGTCGATGGAAGCAAAGAAGGTGAAGAAGAAGAACTGAGCTGCACAGCGAGCCTGAGAGATGGCCGCGCCCTGGTCCCACAGCACAGCCAGCATCTGAGGAACGATGACGCAAGAGTAGCACATGTCCACCAAGGAAAGGTGAGCGAGAAAGAAGTACATTGGGGTGTGGAGCTGGCGATTCTTGCCGATCAGGATGATCATTCCCGCGTTCCCCAGCAGAGTGACAAAATAGAAACTCAAAAATACCAGGAAGAGAGGCAGCCCCCACTCAGGGTGCTCAGTGAATGCAATTAGGAAGAAGTCTGTCACCAAGGTGTGATTCCTCCCAGCCATCCATTCAGCGCTGTGCTTGAGAGGGCTAAGACAAGAGCCAGATGGAGGGACTCCTGTGGACAAGTTCAAGTCATTTCAAGTAATAAAGCTTTAAGTTGGGTGTCTGACATGCAGGCACTTGACTTCAACAAACTTTGCAGACTAATGTGAAGATATACAAATATAGAGCTCACTATAATGTAAGATAAGTGATGAATACTTCTATTATACTCAGAATGGAGAGCCAGTGATGCTCTGACTGATAAGTCAGCTCTTGTTTTTGCAACTCTGTCCCCAATTAGCTGTTTGATTTTACAGAAAGCACTTAACCTGTCTGAACCTCAATTTCCTCTTCTGCCAGAAGGGAATCATAACATCTGCCCTGCTTTATGAGATAAGGTTACTGCATAGATTAAAACAGATGAAAAAAAAATGCATCGGAAAGCCAAAAGCACTCCACACAGATATGGTGGCTATTTAAAATTTTAAACGAACATTTTAAGGAAGGAAAATTTATATTCCATGAACATAAGAGCATGGCCCCAAAAAAATCCATTAGCAATCAGCAATGGGCTCTGCTTTTAGGACTATTTCTATTTTCAATCTAGCAACATGAATGTTTAACTAACAGCTGTTATCCTAATTAGGGTTGGCTGGCTTATTAAGAGTTTTTGGTTTGTTTGTTTGTTTTCCGTAAGTACTAGCATTATTAACCTTGGAATCAAAAGAGCAGCCATTAGCTCATGTTAACACCTAAAAAAGCTCCATAAGCATTGCCTGGTTGTTCCCACCGTCTTAATAAAAGCAGTAATTTTATGACAAATGGCATCCAAATTTAAAAGCAGAGATATCTCTGGTATTGTGTAAGCACTGTTGGAAGAATCTAGGTTAATGGATTTGGGGGTCCTTAATGAAATTCTAGAATGGATGTAAAGGAGGGCTCTGATAATATTTGATTACCCGATACAACAGCTGGTCAATGCTAAGCTATCCTAGTGGAGATAACAAGAAAAGAAATTACATACAGAAACCATGAGCTGGGCATGAAGCATCCTCACCTGAATTCCATTTTGCTAGTGCCTTCCTCCTTTGTTTAGTGTTTCCTCTGCTGATTCAGAGGAGACCTGGTTTCTAGTCCACCCACGCTAGATGTGTGACCCTGAGTAAGTCACTGTTTCTCTGTGGACTTCAATCACTTTTTCTTTGTTCCCTTTCAATAAGGAGCAAAGCAGCATGAGTCCATCATCATAGCAATCTTGTTGAGATGTTGTCTCTTCCAGAACCCCTATGTCTTTTTCTCACTTCATGGAGTCCCTCTCTCTATTCTTGCACTTAACGAAACACTACATCCCTGACCTAGAGTTTCCTAGGATTTTTATCTCAGAGTCAGCCCAGGATAGTAGGGCTAGGGGACCAGCCTCTCTCCTGAGCTTCTAGACTTTGCTTGTGGTGCTTCTTATATTAACTGCTGCAGCATCATGCCCTAATTGGTTCCTGCGAGGGTCTCCAAGGATAGGCAATTTACCTTCATGTGACTTCCTAACAAGGCATCTAATATCTTTGAAGATCTCTCTTTAATTTCAAACTCCCAAAGCCCCATCCCACATCCTGCCGTTACTCAGTGGGATCTGATCGGGCTGATTCCTAGTCTTGCCTCACTCCTGTCTTATACCGAAAGGAATGTATTTCTTTGAAGGTTTCCTATATCTGACTTGGGAATTTTGTCAAGGGTTTTGCACAATGGCACCCTTGCTGGCTACAATCTGATCCCAGAAGGGGGCTGTTTTGTAAGTACAAGCTTTTGTTCCTCATCACAAAGGAAAATTATATACAGTGAAAGTTCACTGTAAGGCAGAAACAAAGTGGTGTAAGTGCAAGAGTCATGAGTTGAGGTGATGGATAGACAGGTGTGAGCAGGTCATGAACAGACTTCTTCTACCACACAAGTGACCAAATTCTTATTGCTGACTGACCTCTCCTCCAGAGCACTAGTTCTCAAACTTCAGTGTCCATAAGAATTACCAAAGGAATTTATTGAAAACGTGAATACTATTGTTCCCAAATCCCCAAATTTTGAGGCAGTGCATCTGCCATGGGGAGTGGGCATCTGGGTTGTTAACCAGGTGGTTCTGACACAGCTAATCTCCAAAATTTATGTCTAGAGACAGTGCCTTGGGAAGTGTTCTCAGGAGCTCTAGTCCTGCTTGACCATCTGTGCCTCATGCCATAAACTACAGTAAATATTAAAGGCACATTCTCGAAGTTCATGATTTCTTTGAAATCCCATCTGCACCTTCCTTCCTCACAGGAGACCTCAGATAGTCGAGCTGGCTTAATGTTTCCTGTATCATAAATTTGAAAACCTAGATACAGAGAGGTGGTTGCAGCTACCTGGGGACAAAACAATGACTTGAAGTGGGTCAGTGCTCTGTTAACTGAGCCTATTCAGAGGATGACACAAGACAAAAGGACTTAAGCGCAGTGGTTCTCAGCTTTGGTGCACAGCAGAATCACCTGGGCTGGGGAGCTTTGAAAATCCTGAGGCCCAGAGTGTACCCCCTAACAATTAAACCAGAATGCTTGAATGTAGAAGCCAGACATCAGTATTTTTTTTAAATCTCCAGGTAATTGCAATGTGCAGCAAAGTTTGAGAACCACCACCAAAGGGCTCCTATCTTGCAAAGTCTTATGTTTCCTCAGATGTCTTAAGTAGATGCTACTGTGAGGAAGGTAGTTTCATTGTTCTCATGAGTTTGGACATCACTGCATACTATATTTTCCACATGGAAAATCATGTTACATGTCAGCATATTAAAAGATCTAAAAAGTCCTATAATTAAGAAATCTCGTCAGCTTTAATTCACCATTTCCCAAACGTATTTGAGCACAGACCTCTTTTTTCATTGAGAGCAGATTAGCATCTTGTGGAACTAGAGGCCATAGGGAAAGATGTTGCTTAGGCAGCCTGTCTCTTAAAAAAGCTCAGCAATTGACCAAACGCCAAACAGCAAAGTGGTAATCATTCCAAGAAAAGGCATCTCCTGATGACTCATCTCAAGATCTGGCTCCTTTAAGTCTCTGTCAGACTGACTACCCCAAGAGCAATCGTTCCTACTGAGAAAGGAGCTGGGAGGAGACCAAACAGAGAGCACCATCCTTCCAGATGGATCCCCAGGAGCTGTGGAAAGAAAAGTTGTTTTTTGCTTCAAGAAAGTTTTACCTTTCAGTTGTGAAGTAGACCCAATGGCTGAGCCCCTGCAGTGCTGCTTCATAAAGATAGTGATCCTATCCCACCCCACACCCAGGTGAAATAAGATGCTGAGGCCATTCAAACCCTACTTTCAGGAAGCTATATTAGAACTTAAAACCATTATCAGATGGTTATTAAGGTGATTCTATCATCCTAAGGTCAGCCCCAGAAAAGAAGCAGAATAAACTTCATAGAATATAGATCGAGGTTTCACACACTATGAGTATTAAAACCATAAAACTGAAGTAAAAGAAGTTTAAGTATTTGTTCCTAAGACCTACAGATCTGACCAGCTTTGGCTTCCTGATATAGTGATTCAGGGCACAGTGGTAGCTGAGCCAAAATGCGAAAGGGAATCCAATAGCATAATAGTAGCAAAGACTATTTAAGCTGCTTACTGTCTGCCATTTCACTTTCTAAGATGATGATGATAGATTGGTAGGTAGGTAGATAGATAGATAGATAGATAGATAGATAGATAGATAGATAGATAGATAGATAATAGATAGATAGATAGATAGATAGATAGATAGATAGATAGATAGATGATAGATAGATAGATGATAGGTAGACAGACAGACAGATGTATTAACTCATTTAATCCATGCAACAATCCTATGAGTTAGATACTATCATTATCCCCATTTTAAGAAGATGAGAAAATTTAGGCACAGGGAGTTGAAGTGGGTCACCACTAGTTCCAAAGTAAGGGGCAGAGCTAGCATTTGAACCCAGGTAGTCTGGTTCCAGAACACACACTATTAACTCCTGTACTATATTGCAAACCCTCATGAGGATGGTCCTGAAATCCATGTTTGGAAATGGGGAGTTCTTTCTTCTACATCTGAACTTTCTTTCTAACCTTTTAGCAAGAAGGGAACTGTGCTTAGAGAAAGGACCTAAGCTTAAGACTGAGCAGATCGTGATAGAAAATTCTTGGAGTACTTGGCCAGGCCCTTGCTTCTTCTTGCAACTAAGAACTCCTCATTAAGAATCTCAGGGACTGTAGATCCAGATCTGCAGCTAGGGCTTAAGTATTACTCACAGCCATGGGGAAAGGATGGACTCAGCATTCTCCTTGGCCCCATATGGCCTCACCTTTCTAAGCACAGATGTTTGGAGGAGGAGAAAACTCAGTCTGAGCTGATTGCCAGAGTTAACATTCTCCTCTTCCAAGAAACTTTTTTCTTGAACCACCTTAAGTGGATATCTATTCCTTGTAGCCAAGGAGTCATGACTTACAGTCTGGGGGAGGCATTAGGAAGGACTGCAGGTTTGGATGTGAGGAAGACATATCATCAACTCTCAACCATGGTGTTCATCTCTACTAACTTCTCCCATTCATACTTGGGTAAATCTCCCACCAATTCAAGGCCAAAGACTGCCTAGTGCTCATAAATTTGATTTGGAAGGTGTTATCCTACTGTAATAGTTCATCACTGATAAACTGCCCTCACTTTACATATTCTGGAATTCCAGAATTTTTACAAGCTCTTATAAGACTCAAGAACCCAAGGAGATATTAGAAATCAAATGACTCAGACATTCTAATTCAGAGGAGGACAGACTGAGGTCTCCAAACAAGAACATGGTTAAGTGTTTAAAGACAAACTCAGAAGTCCCTTATGTCTCCAAAATACAAAAGAGGCTCCAAATAAATGATGTCAAGGGATTTTGTTTTGATTAAATTCTAATTCTTTTTTTAAATTAAATTTACTGGGGTGACATTGGTTAATAAAATTATGCAGGCCTGAGACAAGTTTCTTCCATGGCTTCCTTTATAAGTTTTCTCAAAGTTTTTTCACAGCTTCTCTGTTTGAACTTCCCAGACTGATAAAGCCAGAAGCAACATAGGAATCCAGTCCAACTCTTTACAAGTGTAGAGAATGAGAACCTAAAAGAAGAGGATCTACAGTCCCTGAGATTCTTAATGAGGACTTCTTAGTTGCAAGTGACCAAAGCTCAGCATGTGACATGGTTTAAATACACAGATGAATTCACAACGAGATTCTCAAAAACCACAGGGAGGGTAGGCAAGGGTACAACTAGACTTAAGACACGAGTGAGACTATGACATGAGGAATTTATATTGTTCCTAACAGTCTTTGAATACCAGCTTTATCTTCTTCCTAAATCTACTTCTTCTACAACATAGGAAAAAAACAAAACAAAACAAAACAAAAAAACAGCCACTGGCCCTGTCCGTACTTCACATGTTTCAGCTTTTTCACCACACACACACACAAAACACACACACACACACACACACACACACACACACACACACACACACACAAAATCACTATCTTGGGTGCTAAGTTAAAAAAAAAATCCCAAGGAAGCCTTCAGATGTTATATGACCAAGGAATGGAGTTCCGGGATTGGCCCAATGTTAGTTAGGTGCCTGCCTCAACGCCAAACAGTGAAGACCAGAAGGATGGGATTGCCAAGGAGATGGAAGTGCTCATATGAAGCACCATGGTTAGAGTAAAGACAGGAGCATTTCCCACAGAGGGGGGATGCTGTTCTGGAACACAAAATAATGGGTTTTCACCAGGGTAAAGAGAATCAGGGAAATTCCCACTGCACCTGTGCTTCACTGAATCTCACAGAGGTAGTGGCTGAGCGGTGACTTGAGGAAGCAACAGGTGGCAGAGTAGGAAACAGATCTGCAGCTAGTGCTTAAGTGGTTGATGTTTACATTCTGCCTGAAAAGCTAGTGGCCACCAGGAAGGCATTGGAAAGACAATTGTTGCTTGGTGATTTCTTTAAGTTTTATACCTAGAGCCAATGGTAAGTGTGAAAGTGTGTTTCTGGCCACCCCTTCTTCCTGGGCCTCAGCACCTATCCTCATACTCTTCAGTTGCCCAGTTCTCAGATGCTCCCTTCCTATCCTAACTCATGCTCAGAGAAGACTCTGAGACAATCTCCTTCCAAAGTAAGTGGCTTGCTATGTATAATGTGGGATCTCTTCTCAAATAATTTATACCTTAACATAGTTAAAGCCCAGATATGTAAAATGTCAGACCACAAAGGGACTCCTAGAATTCTCTTATTCTCCCCAATTTTACAGATGGAGAAACTGAGGTATAGAATGAGGACTTCCCTTATGGAGGGATGCACAGCTGGTTAAGTGCATTCTTTTCACCAGGGTAAAGAGAATCAGGGAAATTCCCACTGCACCTGTGCTTCACTGAATCTCACAGAGATTCTTTTCATCATATCCTACAACCTCCAGAAAAGAAAGTCAAGCAGGCAAATTAAAAAAAAAAAGGAGAGGGGTATTAAAAGCAAAGAAGGGGAATTAAGCAAGAATCAGGCCCCTTCTTGGCACCTTGGAAATTATGCCATATTGCTCATGTCTGCAGCAACCGATGTAAGGTAAAATCTACTAGCTTGCATTTCCCCCTGAAAAGGCTGTGGCTTTTTTTCTCCCACCTCCTGCACCAAACATTATGGTCCCTGAAACCCCCACATTCAAGTCTGGGGCAAAAGAGTGTGGGAGGGTCTCCTGAAGCCACCAGAGAGGTTATGATACCAACAAGTCCCTTCTTTGACAACTCGTGGAGGACCTTGCTTAAGGTAACAGAGTTCTTCTTGGCAGGCACAAGAAGGGTGATGTGCCAGGCATGAGATCAGGTTGGCTGTGTGGGTAGAGTATCATACTTGCCATCCCGTTACTGAGCTGAATATCCAGGGTTCTCTCTTCAGAAGACCTTCTCCTTTGTAGGTATTGGAGGTATTGTAGCCATCTCCAAAACCTTCCAGTAGACAGTGTTTTCTGGGCTGAATAGCCTAGTATTTCTTAAGCTTTTTTACCCCAAAGTGGATTTGCAAATTATTTATCATCAGCTATGTTTTTCATTTGAACAGGACTTCTAGAATTAAAATCACCCAACAAAAGCAATCACAGCAAACACAAGGTATAGCAAGATGTGAGGAAGTATTAACACCTATTTAGAGTCAAGTAACCTCCATGTGATCGACTATTCTTCAAAATCAACTGATTTAACCCTGTTTCTCCCTCAATATATAAATGAAAAGCATTTTTTAAATTTTCCCTGAGCTCTGTTCATAGCATGAAAAGTATATGAAGTCCCATATACAACATTAGGGCTTTGTGGCCACAAGTTCCTATAGCCTTTTCGTGAGACACTCCTTCTTAATAAGGCTTTAACTTCTGGCTTAAAATTTAATCAGAAGGAGGCATTAAACTGTCTCCTTAGACCTGGCAATGCATTCTCTTAGTAGTTCCTTTTTTTTATCATTAATTGAAATTCGAGGTCGGGGGGATGGTGACATTGGTTAATAAAATCAAATAAGTTTCAAGTATACAATTCAACAATATGTTATATATATATAAACATTGTTCACTACTCAAAAGTTAGATTTTCTTCCATCACCAAATATTTGACCCCTTTTAACCCCTTTACCTGTTCTCCTCCCCATTTCCCTCTGGTAACCACTAATCCACTGTCAATCCACTGTTGTATCCATGAGACTGTGTTCGTTTGTCATGTTTGTTTGTTGCTTTCTGTTTAGCCCCTTTCAATTCATTGTGTTTTCCCTTGGCAGATTCCAGCAGAGCAAATACTCTTCGGTGTACTATTATTCACACAGACCCAACATTTTCTTTTTAATCAGGAGGGAACTCCATACGACAAATCCAAGCTTTCTAACTACTTCCCTAAATTTTCTCACCACCTGTAACACAACTGACATAGAACTATTCATTAACTATTCCCTTAATGGAGCTACAAGTTTTCAGCCTGGTTTTTAATAACCAGACCATCATTAAGGGATTAAGAATTCTTATGTGAATTATATGTATTTTGAAACATCCTGCCTTCTAGAATAAACATAGTGTCTTTGAAGATGTAAATGTTTTATTCTATGAGTGACCTTAAACTGAATATCCTTTGGCTGACCTCACCCTGAATCTACCACACTTCACTTATCTGATCCTTCCAATTTGAAACTCTGTTACTAGAATTCCAGGTGTGACAAAATTTTTGGCTGACTTAGTTTGGAATTACACATCCCCTTTTTTCTCTCCCATAACAATTAAATCACATACCTGGGATCTTGTTTTTTGATAGCCCAAGGAATAGAGAGAAAAGGAGTTTGAGTTCCAAAAATAAAGATCAAAGAAAGAATAGAAATTATAAGAGGATAGGACTTATTTCCTTGGGTTTCCAGTGCCTTGGGTTTGATTTAGGCACCCACAGTTAGAGAAGGAAAGATCAAGAACCAGCAGATTCTGGGAGGTTTTGGACACAGGCTGAGCTGTTGCCGAGCACAGGGACCCAGCACAGGCCAGAATTCTCTTCTGCCCACTTCTGCATGGAATGCAGCAATGCTCTGCCTCCCCAAGTTCAAAAGCTTTAAGAACATAGAGGGTCAGCATCTACAATACAGACACTGCAGATAGTATTATAGGCAGTGGGATTGGTGTAAACTTACCAGATGCTGTGATAACAATGTGATAAGTGGGAGCTAGAACAGATAGGGAAGAAGGAAGAACAAGAAATATTCCCAGTGCTTTTGACCGACATGTTACTGTGGGTGTTTTTTAGCAATTCATGTGAGGCATCCCTGCGAACTAGTACAAGAATCTGAAGAAATCTTTGAGCACAGTCAGCTTTATTAACTGGACCATCAAACACTTTAATTTAATCATTAAAAATAAATGTAATCTAAATATTGAATCTTCAGTGGTAAAATCATTCTGAAGTGTATGGGGGTGAAGAATACTAACATTGATGTTTGCATCTCACTTTGAAATGCATTTTAAAAGAAGGGGTATTGCTGGGTGAATTCTTAGATGGATAAATGAATAGACAGAGTGTGTGTATATGTGTATATATATATATATTTGATAAAGCAAATATGACAAAATATTAGCAGTTACAGTATCTAAGTATTGGGTATGGGGGTTTATTATACATTATTTTCAACATTTCTATACAATAAAAATCATTCATAAAAAATTTTGCAAAAAAAACCCATAATCATGTTTTATAGTCACAGACCTGTGAAGTGTGCCACATCTGGATGACACAGGGTTTAATTTCAGATCTGTCATTGGTCCTGGGATTTAGGGCTTTCATTCCAATCTCTCTTTTCAGGCAGCCCCTTCTTTTTCTTCCTTTCTCTCTCTGGGACTAAAAGTTCTAGTTCCTTTTTATACCTTGTACCATGACATATTTACTTAAACATTGAGCACACTATAATTAAGTGTCCAGAATGCTGGCACTGCAAAGGAGGTAATTCTTGGGATTATGCAAGGTTGAAGATGGTTAGTATAACTTGGCTCTGTTGAGAACTTTCTTCAGGGCCTCCTTCACTTCCTTGTTCCTCAGGCTGTAAATGAGGGGGTTCAGCATGGGGATGACTGCTGTGTAGAACACAGACACCACTCGATCTTTCTCTGAGGACTGGCCCGAGTTATCTCTCAGGTACATGAAAATAAGGGTGCCAAAGAAGAGCGACACCGTGGTGAGATGGGAGGCACAGGTGGAGAAGGTCTTGGCCCATCCCCCAGCAGAGGGAATCTTCATAATGGCCACAATAATAAACAGGTAGGACACCAAGATCACCACCATGCAGGCAGGGATGACAAAAATGGCAAACACTATAATGACCACTTCTTGGGTGTAGCTGTCCCCACAGGTAAGCTTTAAAAGAGGAGGGAGGTCACAAAAAATGAAGTCAATCTCATTGTTTCCACAGAAGGAGAGAGTGAAAGCTGAAACTGTCCTCACCAGTGCACTGAACAGACCAGCAACGTAAGCCCCAGCCACAAAACCCAAACGGGTCTTTTGTGTCATGATGGTGACATAAAGCAGAGGTTGGCACACGGCCACATAGCGGTCATAGGCCATGAGGGCCAGGAGGTAACAGTCAATGGCACCAAAGAAGGTGAAGAGGAAGAACTGAGCTGCACAGCGAGTGTACGATAAAGCTGCCCCGAGTTCCAACAGCACGGCCATCATCTGAGGCACAGTGACAGATGAGTAGCAGATGTCAATGAAAGACAGGTTACTCAGTAGGAAGTACATTGGGGTGTGGAGCCGGCGATCCACACGGATTAGAATAATCATGCCCAGGTTCCCCAACAAGGTGATGAGATAGATACACAGAAACAGGAAGAAGAGAGGCAGTGCCCGTTCAGGGCAATCAGTGAATGCTATGAGGAGGAATTCAGCCACTAAGGTGAGGTTCTTCTCTGCCATGAAGCCAGAGGCACTTGAGAGGACTGTGACGAGAAGCAAATTAGAAAGCCGTAAATAAGACTTAATTGAATTTCTAGTTTACATTTTATCGAAATTGTACTATGAACAAAATATTCCAGGTGCCACATGAGGCTTCAGAGATGTTTGGTCTTAGCTCCTACTTTTGAGGGAATTCTGTGACATAGAATCCACTTAATATGTCAAGAAAATCAATACTGGTAAACATTTTCAGAATAAGAGAACATCATCTCCCACTTTTATTGCTAACTAACAATGTGAGCCCCTGTGATTCAGATTACCAGTCTTAAGCAGAATTTCCCTATGGCTCCTGTAGGGTTTGATACATGTGGTCCTTGCCTCCCCAGGAATATCCATCTCAGAACTCTGTCCCTTTTTCTTCATGATCACAACTTCTCCCTTATTTCAAACCTTCTTCATCTCTTGCTTGGATCGAAACAACAGCCATATAACTAACAGCTCTTCCTGCTTCCAGATTTGCTTCTTGCCAATTCTCTCTCCTCAGATATCTGACCAGAGCAATATCTCTAAGACTTTAATTCGATCACCTCTCACTCTCTTGTTAAAAACCTAGCCACTGCCCCCTATCAAGATAGGACATAATTCTGACTCCTCTGCATGCTAGGGAATTCCCTGCATGAGCTCTTCCCTGCTTACTTTCTCACATCTCCTTCTCACTCTTCACATCCATCGCCATGCCCCCACCCTCCCACACTTCTCACCAGGCACACTAAATTATTGGTGCTTTCTCTAACCCTCCATTTTCTTTCACATCTCTGAGCATTCCATGAGCCACCCCTTCTGGTGGAATACTGTCTCTTTCCCACCCTGCACAGCTCCTACACTACCTTCAAACCTCAGCTCAGATGGTATTCCCACAAGAAGTCTCTCTTGAGTCTTCCCTAGTCAGGGTGTGTGCCTCTGGAGCTCAGCACCTAGTAAGACTTCCATATATTTCTGTGGCATAACATTTAGCAAATGAGATATGAAGCACCTTGCAAAGGGAAAGGCACTGTATAAACATTTAAGTGATTATTTTTATGAAAATGTTTAAAAACAAAAAAATCAACATTCACAAAGGTCACAGCCATTGTTGGGTTGACCCCTCCATTCTCAACCTACCTATGTCCTTACTTAATAGAAAGCTGCCGTCTTAATTAGAGCCAAAAACATACTTTATAAGCATTCACATTGTCCTTAATAATAGAAACACATAGATAGACAATTATCCTGAGTGAATTATATATTAACTTAGTTAATACCCACAATAACTTTATAAATTTGGATCTTTTATTATCCTTATTTTACATACGAGGAAATTGAGACAGAAAGAGTTTAAGCAACATGCCCAATATCATACAGCTAATAAATGATGCAACTTTCATTAGAAAAAATCTGCACACAGAAGCACTATTTATCTTTAAAAAAAGGATTTTACATGCATCACATGTTGATTTGAACAGTCCAATGGGAGTTAGGAAGTATCTACCTGTAAGTAGGCAAGAATGAATACCAACACTGCAGTCTATTCACATCTGAAGGCTGATGGAGACTTTTGTGCTAATGGATAGAAAGTCCTCTGGCAGAGTTGCAATGCAGCAAGATACAGATGATATTTGATCATCTTTAAATCATTAACTTTGGCAGCTACTCTAGTGTTGGACTGACATATTGGGGGAAATGACAAATAAGAGAAATTGTATCTGGAGATCTGAATTGAGTGTAAACCAAGAGAACTAGATCCATTTTTCTCACCTGAAGTCCACTTTACCTTCACCTGGCCAGTCCTCTTCTCTCTTTATCCACTAATTTTCCTTCGTCTTTAAAGTGAAGCATCCTAAGAGTGTAGGGGAATGACCACTGCACTGAGCAGCAAGTCTAGGTGGTTCCTGTCCTCCCATACCTACTCATTTATGATAGTAAGCAAGCTAGTTAATCTCTCACACCTGCACACAAACACACACACACACACACACACACACACACACACACACACAAAATAGTGACTCATCATGGAGACAACGTCATAGCTGCCTGAAGTCTGGTCCCTGCGTTGTATTATTCTTGATACTGGTCTGTCAAGCACTTTCTTCTCTCTCTCCCTGTTTCTATGATCTGGTGAATCTGGTTAAGAGGCATTCCTCACCCTGGGTTTTGTTCAGTTACAGTCTGAGATAGCAGAAGTTGGAGAACAAGCTCTTTCTATGGGCTCCTGGTCCCAGTGCAATTTCCTTTTGGAAAAGACACTAATAGTTGTTATGAAAGCTCTGCAGTCCCCAGTCAATGACTAACGTGGTCTCTAAGGAAAGGCAATTATCGCTCATGTGGATTCTCAACAAGGAACTGGATCCCAGTCCCAACTCCCTGAGGCACGCCTTCCAAGTGGTATCTAAAAGCCCCAAATCCTGGGTTTACACAGTCCCTCGAGGAGTGAGGTGCCTCTGGCTTTAACGCTCCTGTCACAACGTCAGAAATTGTGCCCATTGCCACCCTCATCAGAGTGGCCATATCCTAAAAGAAGGGTGCTTTGTAAACACAAAGCTGTGATCCACATTATCCAGGAGGACACATCTGGGATGCCACACAGAGACTTCAATAAGACATATCATGTCTTCTAAATTTGCCCTCCTTGAGAGTAACGTATTTCTCCTTTTCTCTCTCTCTCTCTTTAAAAGCAAATGAAACCATAGAGACAACAAAAACCTGGGTTGTTGCCCAGAGGGAAATTTGGCATGTTTTTCTTGTTGGCATGGCCTTTGCCAGCTCTGAATCTTTGACAATTTTAGTATTTTTTTTCAGCCCCGAATTCATAGGCATTTTGTTAAGTCATTGAATTTCAACATCTCTCCATTTAGAAAAGTAAATAAGGAAGACGGGGAAGAACGGAATAATTGTTCTCTTTGACAATTATGGGAAGGAAGAGAAAGTAAGACCACATAGTTCATTGATTCATCACTGTGCTGAAAGTTCTAAACAAAGAGCAAGAGGTACAAAGCAAAACAAGCCCCTCCAAAAAAATAGAAACCTCACAATGCTTATCTGCAAGGAATGTGCTACCTAATAGGTAAGATCACTCTCCACCCTACAATATAACAAGCACTTAACTCGTAAGTGAGGTGTAAGTAAGGTGCCATGGGGATTCAGTGTAGCGTAAGATTACTTATAGTTGGGGATGTAGATCATGGATGGCTTTCTAGAGGAGGTGACAGTCAGTCTGGGTAGTAGTGAGGGGTGGAGGCTGGTGGGTAAAACTCTTTAGGAAAGGGGACCAACATGAGCAAATTCACAGAGGCAGGAGAGCTCAGGGACTACTCCTGGGATGAGTGGGACTTGACCAGCAGCACAGGATGGCACTAGGCAAGTCCAGGACAAGGATGAGGTGAGTGAGGCACTCGCCTCAGGTACAAAAGTTAAGATGGCACCAAAAATATTAGCAAATAAGGTAAATAATAACGCAATATCTAAAAAATCAAAATCAATGAAAAAAATCTATGGTGAAAAAGCATCAACATTTTAAACAGAAACAGCATGAGTATCTTTGATTTTTCTCTTGCCTCGGTCTCTAAGATGTCTTGGCATAGTGCTGGTACTAAGAGATAGGCCTGAAAAGGGAGGGCAAGACCAAAGAGCTTCCAGGAGGCAGGCTTAACAAATGCCTTGTTATCATCTAGGCTTATTCCCTTTCTTTCTTCTCTTCCCTCCATTTAAGAAAAGAAAATGTAGGAAGCCCAGCTTAATGAGATCTCATACTTGCAGAGTACCCTTCACCATTTCAAAGCACTGTCTTCAGCTATCTTCATAAGAGCCTTGGGGATTGAGAAGGATAATGGGACTCCTCATTCATACTGATGAAGAAACAGGCCAAGAGGGCCCAAGGTCATATAGTAACTTGATGAGTGGATTAAAATTTTTGTCTGCCCTATACACATTGGTTGCCAATGGACGCCGCCTAGGCCACAGCCCTTACTGCCTAAGAAGACATGTTTTTATGTTCATGCATGCACACATGCACATGTACACCAGAGCTTGTTGGGTGAAGAGATGTGTCTTCTGGGCTAAGCTGTATTTAACAATTACCTTAAAATCCCAGTGGCTTTATACAGTAAGTTTATTTTACTCATGAAAAATCTATCGTGGGTTAGGGAGTTCTCTTCCATCTCATAGCTAGGCCACTTGTAAGGTGGACTTAAAGGTTGCTAGCACGAGGGAAGAGCAGGCAAAGGTTATGTAAAACATCACAAGGATCAGGCCCGGAAGTGGTCTGCCTCACTTTCACCCACATCCCAGTGGCCAGAATCCAGTCGCATGGCCTCAACATAACTGCAGAGGACCTAGAAAACATATAGAAGCACATGGATATTTGTGCTTCTATAAGAAATGTTTGGGCTAAAATCTCAGCCACATCCCTCATTTTTTGTGCAATTTATTTTATTTTATTTTTTTAATTTTTAACGTTTTACGTCTACAACCTGGTCTTCCGAGGTGGTCTCCCATCCAAGTACCAACCAGGCCTGACCCTGCTTAGCTTCCAAGATAAAAATCTTTGTGCAGGTTAATGTTGAAAACATGTCCCAGAAGTTCCAAGGCTACTCAAGGGCTCACTACTGCATTTGCATAGCTCTCTGTTCTTCTGCTTCTGCTAAAGTGTTATTGACACTGAGCCCATTTCCCGTGACTACTCACCCTATCCAGTACCACATCATGATGAGCATAGCCTTTTCTTCGTTTTTCTTCATTCTCTAAAGCAAAATGAACACGTTTGTTTGGTTAACAGATTTTAAATAAATATATTATAGAAAACTTAGGAGGTTCACAGATTAGGGGGAAAATTAGAATTATATAATTGATATCATGCTGCGGTCCAGCCACAACAGGATCCAGGGGGCCCCGAAGGTATGCAAGGCATGGGCGTGGGAGACAGTTGACTACACAGCTCAGAGACGGTGTGACTCTGTTCCATTTTATTGTGATTTGAGTACAACTTTTATACTTTCTATTTTGGCATTTGATTATACTTTGTGGTTAAGATAGCAGGGAGTTAAATGTCTGTGGTTAAGCGAAGCAGAAAATCTTATAGAGTATATTATTATTAATATTCATGATTAACTAGTACATTCTTTTCTCAATTATTAGAACAGTACTACCTGATGGAACAATCTAAACTTTTAATTCCTATATCTATTACGTAAGCTAAAGTTTGACTTAAGTAAAGGTGATAGATAGATGTATTCATAACAGCAAATATTGGCTCGTGGGCAGACATTGTTCTTCTTTTTGCCTGAATAAATCTTTCAATTGCTACTTTATTTATTCTATTCTCTAAAGTTCAAGCTGAAACTTTCCCATAGCTGTTTGACAGTTTCCTTGGTGCAGTATTGAGAAAAACATTTTAAAAATCAGTTTTACAAAGCTGCTTTTGTAAGCCAGGTTTTCGTTCCTTTGTTTTTAAGCACCAAGGAGATCCTGACCTAACCAGCCTTTCTATAAAACTTAAACTACTAAATTTTTATATATCCAGTAGGCCACAAAAGGAGGCCCTTCCATAGTAGGCACAGGTTTATAAATAAATTTCTTATCTTTTTCTAATTTTTCTACTAATTGTGTGAGAATAGGAGTATAAGCTGGTTCTAGTAATTCAGCTTGTTGTAATTTATTCATAACATTTTTAAGAGGTGGGTCAAAAGGAATTTCCCTTAATAATTGTTCAAATAAAGGGTTTATGCATTCTGAATAGTCAAGGTGACTGGAGCTGATCCCATACGTGGGGAATTTATCATGTTTTCCTCAGAGCCAATTTTGAAATCCACTTGTACAGCGTCTACACTTACTAGAATTTGTGCTATCCAAATTCCCCTTATTAATAGGATCCTAAAGAACCAATTATCCCTAAATACATGCCACATCCTCGTTCTTGACTATGCATTCGTTGAAGCTCCCGTCCCCATCTACAGACCTTGTCACACAGTAGGGTAGAAAGCGGACACAGCAATATCATTGTAATACAAGTTTCCCATCACAAGGAATTTGTCACTGGCAGCTCCTCAATTTTACCTTAAGCTCACCTGTTACCATACCACCCCATCCCTTTCTATATTGAGATAATTCTTTATTGATATCTCCCTTCTCCCAGTTCCCCAGTCTTCCAATCCAATCTGCTGAAGAAGACTCAAAATTCTTTATATATTGTAATCTATATCTTCAACATCTATATACCTCCCATTTAAATCATACTTTAGGGGTTCTTAAATTTCATAATCATGTTGCCCTTTAAGGTGTTTTTCTTAACAAAGAGGAATTTCTCTCTGTAATAGAATAAAATTAGGTCAAAATTAGGTTTAAAAAAATGGGTCATCTAACATTTAATTATATTTTTTAACTTTTAGTATGTCAAAAAAAGATTCAGACTTCAAAGACATCTGGGAAACTGGGTTAAAGGAAGTTAACAACCATCTTTTCTAATGGATTTCTCAAAGACTTTATAAATCTCTAAATAAAGTATATATTATGTACCAATTCTCAAAAGTATTTGACTATGGAATTTTTACTTAGCTATTGTGGTGCAATAACAATAAGCATCTATTCTCACCCCCATAGGTCTATGGGTCAGCCAG
Source organism: Macroglossus sobrinus (assembly GCA_004027375.1). Lineage (NCBI taxonomy): Eukaryota > Metazoa > Chordata > Mammalia > Chiroptera > Pteropodidae > Macroglossus > Macroglossus sobrinus. The sequence continues at coordinate 25,902 of PVKZ01000871.1, forward strand.
GATTTGGCTTATCTAGGTTGGTCTTGGCTAGCTTGGCCAACCTGGAACTCAGTTCCTGATTTGTTTCACTTTTATCTCATCACCTTTGCATCAGCAAGATACCAAGGACATGTTCCACTTTTAACAATAAGAGAAGTAAAAGTGGGCAAAGATCCATTCCCAAAGCACATTTCAAGCCTTTGCTTTTATCAGGTCTGCTAATGTCCATCAGCTAAAGGAAGTCACATGGTCAAGCTCAAGGTCTTTCAGCAGGAAAGTGTATTCTACTCAGAGTGGGAGAGGAATGGAATGAATATTTTCTGAATATTCTGAATATTTCCAAACAATAATCCAGTCTTACCCATTGTCCATAAATACTCATGTTCTACCACCTTAATCACATGCAAAATATACTCATCACCACCCTAAGACCCCTACTCACAAGCTTCAACAAATTACATCATTGAGATCAAAGTCTAGGATCTTGCAATCTGTATCAGTCCAGATGCCTCTCCCCTTGATCTAGAGAACTGTGATCTAAAAAGACAAGTTATCTGCTTGCCCAGTAAACACCCAGCATACATTGGTGAATCAGGCAGGATAACCACAGTAAACACACCCATTAGAAAAGGGGAAGAATGGCATGTATAAAGCAATTCCGAGCCCCTACTGGGCAAATGTTGCCATGTCTCCCTTTCCTGGGACTGAAAATATGTCTTCTTAGGCCATCAACCTACTTCTTGGTAGGGACAGAGCACCCAGTTGAGTGTTCCTCATGAGGAAATGAATATTAAAAATACTCTTAGAAACATTGCGACCATTAGATATTTTTTATACCCAAAAGTACTTTAATCTTAAATGCAGACAGCTTCTATTTTAGCCTTTTCTCTTTCAATTGGCATTCTTTAACTATTTAGAGTTTGCCAGAGAGGAAACATTATAAGTTTTGTTTAAGAATATGGATTCTCAGGGTGGCTCCATAGTGTAGTGGGTAGCATGTCTGCTTTACACACAAAAGGTCTTGTGTTTGCACCCCAGATGGAGCCACTGGTCTTACTCCAGGTGTGCCAGGCTCCCCAGTTGTGCCAGGCTCCAGGTGCTCACCACGAGCATGTGGGAGGAGTTGCTCCGCCTTCAGAGATCCAGTTCTTCAGGGATGATGGCAATATCCGTAGGGCAGGAGTGGAAGTAGGGGCAGGGGTAATTAAAAATGGGGCGGAAATAAATAAATTAATTAATTAATTAATTAATAATAAAAGAATGTGGATTCTGGTATCATGCTGCCTAGGTTTGAATCCTGCCTCCATCATTTTCCAGCTGTGTGATCTTGGAAAATATACAGAATCTTGCTATACTTCAACTTCCTCATCTGTAAATTGTAATAGTACCAACCTCATAAAGTTATAAAGGAAATCAAATGAAAGAGAAATGAATGAGAGACAGTAAAGCCCATTCTTCAGTGAGGGACCCTGATATTTACCATAAAATGGATGTTTTCCAGACCACTTCTCAAATTCAATCTTTCTTCCTACTTCTTGTCTGAATTTTTATACATTCAATAACATTGTAGAGTTCAAACCAACTGGTTACCTTAAGATAGCAGTGGAATTTTCCATCTGGGTTTTAACAAATGCAGAGCCCACTAATAATAACATCCCTAAGTTCCCACAGTGTGCCAGGAATCATGGCAAGTACTTCCCATGTAACTTCTCACTTAAAAATAAAATTATAAATCACTCAAACAAAATGTGACCTTTCTAATCATATTAGAAAATATCCTGATAGATGATAAAGCATTCTTTCTTATGGTGGTAGTTCTCATAAATCCATTATGCGATTGTCATCTCATCACCTATTACATTTTGCTCTTCTCTAGCTCAATATTGTTACTGATGCTGTCAATCTTCCATTACATAACTTAATTTAAAATATTTATTAGTATTTATCAATATTTCTCCCCATTAAAATCTGGAATTCCTTTATTGACATTCTATCTCTTTCATTGTTTTCCCTAGAGGCAAGCTTCATGGGAACTCCCTACTGTACAGTTCTCTACCACTGGGGCCTAGTTGCATTGAGTGCTGCAAACACTTGCAAATGGTAATGAGAACCCAGATGGTTAGTACAACAGGAGAGGTTTTTGCTGAGCATTTTTGCAGAACTGTAGAGATAATTAGAACAACTTGGCGTTATTAAGAGCTTTCCTGGGGCCTCTTTCACTTCCTGGTTCCTCAGCTGTAAAAGCAGAAAGTTCAGCCTGTGGCTCACTAGTGTTTAGAGCATGGTTGTAGCTTTTTCCCTTCCAGGGACTTGCCTAAATCATTGGATACAGAGATTAAAGTTTAAGCCCCAAAGTTCAACCCAACTGCAATTCTATATGAGGCAAAGGTAGAGCAGGTCTTAGCCTGGGGACTGGATTTGCAGATGTTTAGATGCCCTTATTAATGAACAGGTAAGTGAACCGGATCACAGCTAGTCTGGTCAGAATCATATAGAGAGCAAATTATATATAGTAGCATAAATCATATAGAGAAATCATATATAGTAGCACAAATCATATGTAGAGAAACCATAAATAGCATTAGTTGCTAGAATAAACTCTCCACGCAGGTCAGTGCCAGCAGCAATGGGAAGTTACAGAAAATGAAATCAATTGAGAAGGGCCACGGAAGGAGAGGAAGAAGGTGAAATCATGGATAAGATTATATTTGTCAAACCTTCTAAAATATGCAGTTCCAGCTTCTACCAGACATCCTGGAAGTTGTGATGGTGGCATAAAGCGGGGGTTGACAATAATCACAAAATAATTACAGACACATGTGAGAATCTAATTAGTATTTTCTAAAGATGAGACACTAATTTTAGGAAAGTAATGTTTTGGGATTTTATGCACTGACTTCCCAATACCACCATCAATCTTCCCACCCAATACCTGTGTTCCTTATAGCCTCATTTTACCTGCATGACTCAGGAAGCAGTGGTTACTTGTTATGCATTTTCCCTTCAGGAACAGGCCTGAAACATCCTGAGCTAAACAACCAATTAAATTTCTAAGTAGAATTTTTAATGCATTAAAAAAAATAGTCTTGACTGCAGAGCTTATAATTGCAAGAGGCTATATTGAAAAACAAAAGATCTTCCTTGAAATTCCCCAAAATGGAACTATAAAGAGCAATCCTGGAAGACAGAAAGCAGAGAGTTTATACCATGAACCTAAATTTACGCTATGATAGAATCATTTTCTTTTTTAAAGTGAATAAAAGATGTTATCAGAAGGCAGGAGAGGAGAAAATCAGAAGGTATCCTGACTAGATTATAGAAGTATAGGTTATAGATGTTGTTAAGAAGGGGTCAGTTCCCCAGCACCCCCAAACCCAAAATGAGTTCCACAGGGGTCAGTAGGTCATATAAGCTCCCATCTCATTTTTTAGAAGTATCTGAAAGAGAAGATACCAATGCCTCATTTTCTAAGGTAGTGGGAAGCCGCATAGAGGGGTTCTCTGCATCCAGCATGGCAGCATAGCAACATACCAACAATGGCTAATGGAGGCAGAGGGACCAAGAGCAATTTTGCACAATCCTGACATCTCAATATAAAAAATTAATGAGAGGGTTGGAAAACCAAAAGAGCCTTAGGGCTACACAAAGAGAATTCAGGGTATTTGTCTCTTAAGAGAGATGACATGGACTGGCCATGGATAGTAGCAGATACAAGCAGATGACAATAAGAACCAGAAAGGACTAGCTACCTCTGCACAGGGGACAGTGAGAACAGAAGGAATTAGTTGTACTAATTGTCCAACTCCCAAAACCTCAATAATAAATAAACCCTTGGGAATTTAGACAGCCCCAGGGGAAAGAAAGTAATAAAGAAGAGAGAGAATTTTGACTGAGTTTAAATATTGAATGATCCATGTTTAAAGATGAAAGTGACTGAGTTGTCTTGGATTGGAAAGAATTCTTTTTTTTTTTTGCCTTCAGTGGAAAGAAGGTTAAGTTCAGTCAAAATAAAGTTTTAAGAAGTTATTTTTGTTGCACACCTATACTGAGATTGTAAATTATAAAACCATTACAACTACCACAATATGAAGAAAAAAAGACCAGCAGGGGAGATAAGAGTCATTAAAAAAAAAAAAAAAAAAAGGTAAGAGGCACAAAAGATAAACATCTGTTTAGTAAAAGCCCAAGGAGAATATGTAAAGAGGATGATAAAATTAAAGGAACAAGCAAAGGAAATTTCCTTGACCATTAAAAAAAATATCTTAAACCTTCAGATCTAAAGAGCGAACAAAGATTTTTGACAGTATTGAAAATATGACATATTTCCAGATTCAAGGATAGAATGAATATACTACACATTAATGTGGGGGCAGGGGAGCAAACAGCAAAAAAATAAGTGACTCCTAAGAGAACAAGGAACAGACTGCCATCAAATTTTCATCTCCTATACTAAATACCAGAAGTCAAAAGAAAGAAAATTGTCTATAAAGACCAGAGAAACTCATTTTGAATTTAGAATTCAATTCTCAACCACACTATCATCCAAATGTTAATTAATTATACAAGATACATTCTGTGACCACAGGGGAAGGCACACAGCAATTAACAAAGGTCTAGCCAAAAAGATTATCAAACCATCTTGACATATTGAAATAGCCTGTCCAGTTATACTCAAGATAAAGTGGAACTCATCTTGAAATTTCAAGCTATTTAGAAATAACTGACATTGATAAATAAATATATGTTAAATCCTGTGACCTGCAGCAACAATAGTGAAGGGAAAAACTATATTTGTGAATACATTTATTAGGTGATGTTGACAACAAAAATAAATAAAGCATGTGGCAAGCAAGTTCTAACACACATACAAAAGAAAAACATGCTGGAAGGAAGTAAAAAATGTAAGTAGACAGTAATAATTTACAAGACAAATTTTTAAATGGATCTGATAAATAAAACCAAGAGCCAGCCCTTTGAAATGATTGATACAATAGAAAACATATTGTCAGCCCATTGGATGAAAAAAGACAGAAAACAAAACAAATGTCACTAGTACTGAGAAATGAGTAAAACACACTTTGTAGAGTTAATTTTAAACTATGAGAATAGGTAAACAAAAAATATTAAATATGACCGAGAGCTATGTATATCAATATGGTTAAATCTCAAAACCATTAAGTTGAACAAATTGCTAGAGATTTAAACATTATAAACATTATAGCACCATAGATGTGAAGTTTCAGAATAAATACAAGTAAACTGTGGATTATTCTTGAGACATAAATATATAGTAAAAAAAATATATAAATCTATGTGTGTGAATGTTAATATCAAATTCAAGATAATGGTTACTGCTGGAAGAGGATGAGGAAAATAGATCAGAAATAATCACACAAAGATTTTAAGAGTATCATTACTAATTTATTATTAAAAAACATTAAACATATAGTAAAATGTTAAGATTTAGCAAACCAGGATCCTGGATAGATAAGCCTCCATCAGAATGTCCTGTATATTTTCTGTATGATTAAAATATTGCATAATAAAAATTATTTTAAAATATTCTTTATAATTTTCTACAAGACAATTGAAAATCTAAATGTCATGCTTTATTTCTTAGGAAAATATAAATTATTAAACTAGGAAAAAAGAAATAGAAAACAAGTTGAGAACTGGTCAAAGCCCAACCCTGTCAAAGGCATCAGAATATGATAGTTTTTATGCAAATGTTCTTTACAACCTGCAAAGAACAGATAATTCCTGTAATATTTAAACAATGAGTACTCTACAGACATAACAGTACTAATACCAAAACCAAAATCAGATAGCTTATATACATTCCAAAATAAAGTCATATGAAAACCTCACTCATTCATTCAATTGCAAACATATTGGAATAAACAATTAGCAAACTGAGTCTTTGATATAAAAAAATAAACCTGGGGTTTCTTCCAAGGATGCCAGGATGTTCCAGCATTAGAATCTCTATTAATTTAATTTATCTTTATTATATATTAAAGGAGAAAATCATAAGGTCATCATGATATATGCCAAAAAAGCATTTGAAAAAATTAAACTTATTTTTTTTTGCTTAAAAATATGAAAAGGGAGGAGGGGGAAGTTAGGTAAAAGTAAGGGGGTCAAATATATGGAGATGGAAGGAGATTTCATTTTGAGAGGTGAACACACAATGAAATATATATATGATATATTATTGAATCATACACTTGAAACCTATATAATTTTATTAACCAATGTCACCCCAATAAATGTAATAAAATAAAAAATATAGAGACAAAAAATAATAAGTTTGAAAATTAGGGGAAAAGTAAACTTCTATTTATAAAGTAGACTTTATAGTGATAAGGCAGGTCATATTTCAGAAATCAGCAGTGAACACCATACTGAATGATGAAATACTAAATGTATTTCCATTAACATCAAGTATAGAGCAAATGGCTTTCTTTCACAATATTATTTAACATTTTTCTAAAAGTCATAACCAATGCATATATTAAAAAAATAAAATAAATTGTTAAAAATGTAAATGAAAGTGTTATAATTTATGGATTATATATTGCCACTATAGGAAACCAAAAAATCAAGTAAAAAGTTAACATAAACCAATAAAAGATTTCAGTGTGATGTGTATATGCAAGAAAAACATTTTTAAAAATAATTGCTATTATGACTAAAGCCATACTGTCCTTTATAGTAACAACCAGACACTCGTAACTATTAATGCACTTGATATATGGCTAGTCAGAAATAAGATGTATTCTAACATAAATACTGGATTTTAAAGATTTAATATTGAAAAAGAACATAAAATATCTTATTAATTTTTGTTATATGTTGAAATGATGGTGTTAGACATTGTGTTAAACAAAATGTAAAAAACTATTTTCTATTTCTTTTTAATATGAACATTTAAAAATTATTAAATTTATTGGGATGGCATTGATTAATAAAATTATATAAGTTTCATGTGTATCTTGCATTGTGTGTTCACCATCCAAAGTCAAATCTCCTTCTGTCATCATATATTTAACCCCCTTTACCCTTATCTACCTCCTCACTCCTCACTTTCTCTCTGGTAACCACTAAACTGTTGTCTGTGTCTGAGATCTTATTTGTTTATCTTGTTCATTTGTTGTTTTCAGTTTTAAATTATATTTGTGGCTCACTTTTTATTTCTATCAAACAACACTGGCTTAGACAATGCAGTGAAAGAGAGATTTAATTCATGCCAATAACAAAAACTGTAAATTACTACTTAGGAACCAACTTAACAAGAAACATATCACCTGATAGGCAATAATATAAAGAAATTTATAACACCTGTAGAAAGACATGAGCAGACATGTATAAATGAGGCAAAATTACCATTTTGTTAGAAAAGAAGATTCAATAATTTTAAAATGTCACTTCTCATAGAATTAAATCTACCATTTAATGCAAGTCCAATCCAATGAGTATTTTTCTCATGTTGTTTGGTTGTCATGATGATTGTATGGATGACCTCGATCAAGCGTGCTTTTATCATGCCTTTCCTTTAGCATGCCCTTTACCTTGTGACTGCAGATTCTAGAGACTGAGTCTCTTTCCCCACTCTTTGACTATTTGCCTGTTTTATGACTTTGTCCAATAGAATGCAATTGAAGGAATGTTGTTCTGAGTTCTGAGGCTCAGCTTCCAGAGACCTTGCACACTTCTGCTCTGATTGTTGGACCCTGCCACTGCCACATATCTGTTAGAGGATGAGACACCAGATGGAACAGAGCCCAGCTGCCCAGCTGAGGACTACCTACAGCCAGCCAACCTCCAAATATGTAAGAGAACCTAGCCAAGCTACCACCCAACCCAGAGTTGACCACAGATGCATGAACCTCTACAACTAAAATCAGCAACACTGATTCGCTGACCCACAGGCTACCAAGCAATAATAAAAGTGAATTGCTTTAAGCTAATGAGTTACTATAACTACAGATAACTGACACATTAATAAAACATGACGAGTTGATCTTAAGGTTTATTTAGAATTTTAGATACACAAGAAAAACAATTTCTGAAAAAGATGGAGATATTCTGCCCTAAAAGATATCAAATAAATTTTAATGCTTTAGAAATTAAAGAATTTAAGTTAAATATTACCATAGGGTTCAAATATATCTGTGGAACCAAAAAGTAAGTACTAAAAACAAACTCAAGTAAATATGGAATATGATATAAAAATGAAATACCAAATGGATAAAGAAACCAATAAGTAGTATCTAAACAACTAGTATACCACATCAAAAAATAAATTATACATAAATTACTTATTTTTATATAAGTTTTTGTATTTTTATATAAATTATATGTACTTTATACATAAATTACTTATTTTTTATTTACAAAAATATAAGAAAATATTTTTACAAACTTGGGGTTGAGAAGGACAGACCAGGTTTGGAGAAGCTTTGGGGGAGACCTGGCGAGAGCTGAAGGGGCAGCAGTCTGGGTACAGTCCCATGGCAACCAGGTGAACCAGCAGATAAGTGACAAGGTATGTGAGCTGTCCTAGTCCGCCTCTCCCCAACCCCCTTCTACTCTGCACCAGTCTCCAGAGACTAAAAAGAATATGGCTTCTACTTCATTCACTTCCTTCTACCAAAGTCATGCAAAAAAGTCTCTTAGGCCCACTCTGAACCAAAACTATGCAAGGAATGAAACTGTGAAAAATGAGGTTCCAGTTCAGCTAACTGACGGAGGACAAAATACATCAGCAATTCTCTTTCCAACCATTTATCATCAGAATGCTGAATGTGAATGCATAACTGCTCACTTTCAATGGTGTCTGTTCCAACATTGTCATTAAAAGGAATTAGGGGAATACATGGATAAATAAGAATACAGTGGAACTCAAACAGCCTTTTAATAAGAAGAAAGCATACCTGCGATAAACAAGTTACAAGGCTATCCATAATGTAAAGTAAAATAGAAAGCTGCTGTACTCAACGCATTACTCAGATCTTATCGAATAGGACAAATGAAGTTAGTAACTATTACTACTACTATTACTGCTTGGTTATCCCAAGGAGGCTCTTTGGTGACTCGCCATATCTGCTCTTGAAAAGCTTAAGAGAAGCAAGTTTTAGATATAGAGAACCTGGGTTGTATTTTGCAATTTTCCAGTGCTGAATAAACAGCAGAATTCCCAAACCCAATCTTGAAACCCCAGGAGGTGCATACCATAGATGGATCATCAGATGAAAGAATTTCCATAACCCTGTAAGCACCCAGACACCTGGGGGAAGGGAATGTCCTTGCAGCATTACTCACCTGGGTGCCGGAGGTCAAGGAACGTATTTTAATCTCTCCTTGGCACTGCTAACAATACCTGGCCACTTCTGTCAACAAATATTCATTTACTGTCTACCGAGTGTCCAATGTGTACAAAAAGAGTGAACGCAGCAGTTAGCAAGGCTCATGCGGGTCCTGCCCTGCTGAAGCAGGTAATGTCCAGACACTGGGGGGACAGGGATGGGAGGGGAACAAAACAGACATTAATAAGTGGTTTGTATATTTCGAAAGAGAACCCAGAGTGGGCCACAGGAGCAAACAACCAGCAAACTTAGTGTATTTGGGGAACCAGAGAAAAGCTCAATAATGTGCACAAAATTTTTTGAGGGTCCGGAAGATGGGAGAAACATTGCCAAAATAGTCCCTTCATAAAAGGGATCGTGTTGTCACAAAAGCCACAGGAGATAAGGGTAAACAATCAGGATAGTTTAAAAACAAAGTTTGTCTTCTTTCGTTCCATAGACATTGAGCCTATGTGTTAGGTGCCAGGAACTGTGATAAATATGACAAACCAGAATGTATACATGCGCTAGGCACATAGTCCACAAATATTTACTGGGTACTTACTATATACTGTGGACTGTTTTAGACACTGAGGACACAACAGAGAGCCCTGCCCTCATGAACTTACATAATCGTGGGGCAACAACATATAAAACATAAAAGGAAGACATGTATTATGTCAGAGGTATGCATGAGAATATAGCAATAAAGAATGTTAGGGGGGTTGTTTGCCATTTTAAATGGGATGACCATGAAGGCCTCATCAGAAAGTGATATTTGAGCAAAGATTTGAAGGAATTAAGGGAGAAGTTTATACAATATCTGGAGGAAGAGCATTCTAGTAGAGGAAAGAGCGAGTACAAAGGGCCTGAGGTGACAACACTCCTGGTGTGTTCGAGGCTCAGCAAGGAGTTCCAAGTCTTGCAGAAGGAACAAGCATACAAAAAGGAACTATTTAATGAACTATTTAATTTAACATGACAAGTGACGATGCCAGAGATTTTTGCCAATTAATTAAGGGAAGCAGTGACACAGTTCTGGTATGGGGCTGCGGAGACAATGTTTCCTATTGCTGGAAACACCTGGGCAGCAAGGTCAATGTTAAACTTTTCACTTGACAAGTAAAAAAAAAAAAAAAAAAATGTGATTTGGCAACACTGGGATGGGTGTGGACCAGATGAACCCAATCAGTTTCCTCACCTGCTTAGCCTTTCTCTGGACAATCTCTTTCCCTCCTTGTTCATTGTTCTTTCTTTGCTCTTGACCTTCTGCCCTTCCGTTGACTGTAATCTCAGGGAGAGGGTGTAGAAAAACAGCGCTGTGTGGGGCAGCCAGTCACCTGGGTCCCCCTGCTCATCTCCTGCCTGTCCCCACCACCATTCTTGACTAGCTATTACTTTTCTGGGTCAGTCTCTTAATCTCTCTAAGCTTCCACTTCCTCAGCTGTTTTTTTTATCCTCCCCTCCCCAAAAATAAGGATAATCATGACTTAGCCAGCCACCTGAAGACAGGAAGCTGGAGGGATTTTCATTTTATGATTAACATTTCTTCCTCCTTCCTTTCCATGAATTCCTGCTCGTGGTTACTATATGTTCCCCCTCCCTGCACAGACACACAAAGCACAGGCAGGGTGGAGAAATAACCTCTGTCCCTGGCTCCAACCTAAGACTGAAATAGTATGTTCTGTCCCAGCACTGTGTGTCCTACCAATGGCTGACCTGGGTCCCCAAGGAGATACTATTGCTGATATTGGGGTTCCTTACATGCAAATAGCATATTTTACGTGGAAATAGAAACGCTTTCTCTTCTCTCCCCATTTCTGAAAGCATTTGTCCTGTTGGGTCATCACTAACAATGGTTGAGAGAGCCTGAATTCTGGTTCTGTCCTGTCCCATGAGGAGCTGCCTGTTTTCCAGGGTCCGATTTCCTCATTTGGAAGAATGACATGAATCATAGGCTCTGCCACCCTCACCAGCTGTGACCTAGGAGAAAGACGTTTTGAAATGCAGGGCCCCCCTTCCTCCACTCCCCGCCACATGCTTTACCAAGAGCTGGTACAGTGGAATCTTAGTCACCTAGAGAAAGAGAAGGCCCATTGTAGCCACAGTTTGCCCTCCTGGGGTCAGAGGCTTCATCAAGTTTCTCCCTTTAATCTTTTACACAAGAGAAACCTTAGGGGAAAAATAAGTAGGACAAGTACATTGCTGGGAGAAGCAATTGGCAGTCTGCAGGTTGGCATGACCTTTGCCAGCTCTCTGCAGCTGAGAAATCGTGGCAATTATTCTTAGCATCTGATGCACTAGCATTTTTTATGAGTTGCAAAATGTCCAGGCAAGAAACAGGAAAGGGACAAGGTCAGGAAGCAACCGCTTTGATAAAGGTGAGATCAGGGAGCGGACAGGTGGGAGCCACCTGCACGGTCAGTCATTTTGTCATTTTTTCACTGTGGAAGGTGCTCTAGAGACCAGGGCTGAAACTTACACACACACACACACACACACACACACACACACACACACACAGATATACATATATTTCCTGCCTTCAAGAATTTTTCAGACTACCATGTAATCAATCATTTGATTGTAATTATAATTGTCATATATATATAATCAATCATTTCCACAACCAGAATAGAAATTCAGGGGAGATGATTTTCAAGGGAGTAACATTTGGGCTGGAAGTTTGTCACTTAAAATTGCAAACTCATTCTCCTTGCCCTACCTTATTCTTCTCCAGAGGAGTTATCACATTCTAAAATAAGTTATATGGAAGAGAAGAGAAAGCTTTTCTATTCCCACATAAAATATGCTATTTGCATATTGTCTCTCCCCCTCACTCCTCTGACCAAGGCTGCTCCTTCACTTTTTTCCCCACTGCATCAGTCCTAGTTGAGAAAAAAGCAAAGAAAGAAAAATTAATAGGCTCTTCTATTTGCAGAGTACATTTGACTCTTCAGAGCAATGTCTGATTCATTTTACCATGCTCAGAAGAGCTCTGTGAGGAACAGAGACTCTCCCCATTCTGCTGAAGCAGTAACACAGGCCAAGGTCTGGGAGGAAGATGAAGGTTACTGAAGGTCATTCACTTAACACCCAAAGATGTCATTAGAATCTCTCCTGGTGTGTAGGAAGCACTCAAAATACGGAAATTATTATTCCATTTTTCTTATATCATATTTTCCAGGAAAAGGGTATTAAATTACCTTCTTAATACCACCAGTTGGCACTGTGAATATTTTTCTGACTCCTTTGCCTTTCCTGCCTCCTCACAGTGCCAGAAAAATAAAATCACCCTTCATTTCAGTGCCCTCACTTTCACAAAGACCCAGAGAGTTCTTCGTCCATCTATTAGAGGGTGGCATAGACAGCTTCGCCAATGCAAAGCTCTCGCCTAGTCCTTGCTCCTAAAATAATTTTAGTAGCATGTGTTCACTATCCCCATTCTTAGTACAGTCACAAGTTAGAGACCCTGAGTTGTACCACCCTGACAACCCATTATTAGAATGATACTCTTTCTATGCATCATCACATAAAACACATTCAAACAAAATATGATGTTTCTAAAAGATGAAAGGTGATTTTTCTCAGGGAAGTGTGGGCATTTTTACTTGTTATGTCTTCTTATTACTGGTAACTGATGACACTAATGGCAGGTTAGCCTGTTACATAATTACAAAGAGCATTAGAATAACTGTTAGGAGACTTCCTCGAGCTCTGCTTCTTTTTCTCATTTCTCCAGGGTATAAATCCAAAAGGTCCAAGCAGGAATTCAAAGTGTGTGCAGGTCTCCATGAATTGCCTGTGATAAGAGGATTTGTTATAGGTTCAGGTAGGGAGAATGGAATCTGTTAAAGATTTCTCATTTCTTCCACACTATCACCAATCTAATAATTAATTTTTTTTTATCTGGATCTCTGCAATATCAGCTACATATATTCTGTATTTTCCAGTGTGGGACATCTAGACAAGAATTTGCTTATATTCTCTTGTTCTCTGCCAAAGGTGGCAAGGAGCAACCGATGCTCTGATATCGGGATATTTAGCCAACAAGACCCCTCCACTTCTGTGGGCACATGGTCTGAGTCCAAGGTGATAAAAAGGCCACCAATTGCTTCGCCAGCACTAACAGAGAAACTTAGCAGTTGCTCCTTCTAGGATGGAGAAGTCCCCAATGCCCTCTGCATTATCTCTGATGATACCATATTTTTTCTAAAAGTCTGATTTTGCATGTTACTCCCGAGCCCCCTGATTTTTGTGATAGTTGAGATAATTGGCTGCAGGTATTAGAAACCAACCCAAATGAATTAAAAATTGTTAGGAAAGTATTTGTTGCAAAGACTGAGGGGATTCTCACAGAACCCATGGGCAAGTATGTAGCCAAACTCGGGGAGAACAATTCCTGAAGAACTAGCAGGAACCCAAAGCAGTTTCTTCATCTCTCATCTCTGCTTCTGTCTACACATCAGCTTCATGTTTCTCTCCTCCTGGAGAATTGTTTTCTTCACAACTCGAGCCACAGGGCAGAATATGGCCAACGACAGCTCCCTGTCATACAGGCTACAGGTCCAGCTCCTTAGAAGGACCATTCTTTCATAGTTGCAATTTCAAATTCCTGCAAAAGGGTCTCAAAATAGCCCATCTTGAGTCCAGTGGTCTCCCCTATTCCAGTGAACTGTGACCATGAAGGTTGGGGCACCTTGGTTTTTGAGCACCCATTTCTGTTCTTTTGGCCATAGTGTGCTGAAAATTAGAGAATAAAGCATTTGAGAGCTTTATCATCAGCCTTTAAATGTGTGTGATGCAACAAGGACCTGGATTCTTAATGCAACTATATAATAGGCATGATTTTATACTGCTAACCCCAGACATGATCTACTTCTCTTAAAACTGTCCTATGAAAAATATCTAAATCACAACAGACCTAGGCAGCCATGCTTAGATCTTATGACCCAGACCTCAACTAAATGTGCAGTTGACAACATACCCAGTAGTGTGTCTGGCCTTTGGTGGTGTGGATTATGAGTCAGGTCTGTGGTATGTTATAGCCCAGCCCTTCCCAAACTTTGATATGCATGCAAAACACTGCAGATCCCCTTATGCAGACCCCAGCTCAGTTGTCATAGAGTAGGACTTGAGAGTCTACATTTCTACCAAGCTAGATCCAGCTGCTACTGCTGTTGGCACCTAAAGCACACTCTGAGTAGCAAAAGCATAGAAAAAAATGTTGGAAAAATAAATAGATTCTGTCATCCTTTAATTAGGGAAGAGTAGTATTTTCTCTGGAAGTGTAGATGAAAGGTAAAGGGAACGGTGGGAGATGGGAGACAGGAAAAATCATGATGTTGGGGAATTCCAGACCCCAAAAATTCAAGAGGATCTATGATGTTCCTCTTAGCATACAGATAAAAAGATCAAGAGATCATCACCAAACTAAAGAATCTAAGTTTTTTTTAAAAAATAGTGTGTCTGGCCAATTGAGTCATATTCTGTTCTCTAGAGAATTTTAATCAAGAAACACAGACTGTAGTCAGTTTCATGGTAAGAACTCAACTGATTTATTATGTATATATGAAAGCCGGTGACCACATGGAACCTTTGCAAAAAAGAGGAAGTTGGCTTAAAAAAGAGAACACAGAAAGAATCAGAGTAAACAGAGACATACCAGACCATGGCACCCTTGAGACAGGAGAATGAAGCTTCGGTTCCTCATAGCTTCTGGAGTCCAGTTCCCATGAGATCTAGCTGCAATTCAGCTCCGATATCCATGAAATTGGCTATTTTGTCTTTACAATAAAATCTCCCACTTTTGTTAAGCCAGCTTAAGTAGATTTCCATTTGCCACAACCACCAATCCCTGACTAAGAGAGCCTCAGAGGGTATCAAATGGCGATGAGGCCCAAAGGACATGGGAGGACGTTTCATTCGCCATTTAGCTGAAGTGCTTAGAAGAGCGTCAACTTATGTACTGACCTACTCATGTCTGCTTCTTCTGTGTTCAGAAGATGAAGTTCTCAGAGTCCTTTAAGCAGCTCCAATCTGTTCTAAGCGCCAGCAGGACCTGCTGGTGAGGGGCTACTGGACATCAAAATAGCAACAGTTTTTCCTGGGCAGGATGGGCCATCTTCGCCTGCCCAACAGATCATCTAGCAGAACACTGAAGCCCAACATGTATCATTAAGCAGATGCTACTCTAACCATGTCATAATCTCCCTCCTTTCATTCGTCTCTTCCTTTCTTCTTTCATTCTTTTCTTCCTTTCTTCCTTCCTTCTTTTCATCTTTTTTTGTTTGTTTTTGTTGTTTGTTTTGTTTTGTTTTTTTTTGCTGGAGGATGAGGATTCAGTGATGAATAAAAGAAAAGCAGCCCCTTTCTTGGTGGCATTCATAATCCAATTGGGGAAATGATAATAATTAAACATTAAATAATCACTCAAAAATATAAAATTACACTTGTGTCAAGTGCTACGGAGAAGAGACATACACAGCTAGGAGAGAGAAAAAGGGGTTGTATGATTCTGTTAGGGAAGTCCTGGGAGGCTTCCTGGGGAAAGTGAGCTGAGATCTGACTGTCGTTAGGAGCAACTCTGATGAGAAAGTGTGCAGATGGAACAGAGCAAATGACCTGGGCAAGCCCTGGACCGGAGTTAGCCAAAGTCATGTGTTTAAGAGACTGGAAGAAACCAGCATGACCAGGGCTCAGCTAAGAGGAGCATGGTGCAAGGAGAGCACAGAGCAGTTGGTTGGAACCGGATTATGTCGGCTTTTAGAAGCCAAGTTCAGGGTTTGGTCTTTACCCAAAGGGTAACTTAAACCATGTGCTCCAAAGCATCAGATTGATTCATAGATTACTAGAAGAAAATACCTCATTATTTTTTAGGGAGATTTTCAGCCTTTTCTGTTCTCCAACATCCACTGTCTTCCCCTATTTTTCATGTGCTAATATTTTAATAAGCTATTCTGAAACTGAAACTACAAGGTATTGACTCTGCTACACAGGAAATGAACCAAAACTTATCAAATATGTATATATTATATATATATATACAGATATATAGAACATATGCTAGATATATATATATATATATATATACATATACATATACATATATACATATACATATACACACTATATCTATCTGTGGGGTGTGTGTATGTGAGTGTATGTGTGTGTGCACAGTAAGAGAGACAGACAGACAGACCGAGGAGACAGAAAGAGACAAACAGAGAGAGAGAGAGAGTATAGGTTGATTAAGTGGATTTTTCTTACCTCCAAAATATCTGTTATTACAATGTTGTTCCATTTGTTAAGTAAGATATTTATTATTTAAAACAAAATACATGTTTAAGCCTATGGACATGAGTAAAATACCTTCAATAGAGCAGAGGTACTAGATGAATTTTTTCTTAATATCATAATCTTACTAACCAAGAAGACCAATCCGAATTAGAGAAAAGACTGAATTACAGAATTTCTATTTTATTACCTACTCATCAGCTTGTAATTTTAACTAAAGTAGTTTTGATAAATTTGGTAATGAATGAACTTGAGGCTGCCCCACCCAATGCAGGAGCTGGTTGGTTACACACGATCTCCTGGTGCTATTTCACACGCATCAACCTTCCCTCTGCACTGGACTTGAGGACGTGACTATGCCTTTTATTTCCTTGCATTTCCCAAAGTAGACTTATCTGAGTGGTAAACACAGGACAGCACCACAATAATGTCTAGATTTTAAGAGAAAAAAAATGGAATCCATTGTAATGATCACATCTATATCTTATAAAGAAATAGACTAAAGCACTAAAAAAGAATAAGAGACCTCTTTTAAATATTAACCTTCTTGATTAGGCTATTAATTCACAGCCCCATATAATGCCCATGCTATTTTTTCGCTGTGACATCATTCTGAAGCCCTCAGTCTAATGAGGGAGTGTTCTTTCATATTACTTACAGAACTTCACTTTGCCATAGGCTGGGCATGTCCTCAGGGAAATTCCACTTTAAGTAGCAGTGCCACTGGCATCAGAATGAAATTTAACTTTAAGGTCACTCATTCTGTTTTTCCAGTAAAGAATTCAGGCTCTATTTACACAGACCAAGTGTAAGTATTCATACTTGGAGGTTCTCTTTGCCTCCAGCTCTGTATCTATATTAGTTTGCTAGGGCTGCCATAATAAAATACCATAGACTGAGTGGTGGTTTAAACAACAGAAATTTCTTTTTTCACAGTTCTGGAGGCTGGAATCTAAGATCAGAGTGTCAATGCGGTTGTATTCTGGTGAGAGCACTCTTCCTGGCTTGTAGACAGCCTCCTTCTTGCTGTATTCTCACCTGAAGGAGAGAGAGAGAGAGAGAGAGAGAGAGAGAGAGAGAGAGAGAGAGAGAGAGAAATAGAGAGAAATAGAGAGAAATAGAAATAGAGAGAAATAGAGAGAGAGGTCTTTGGTGTTTTCTCTTATAAGGGCACTGATCCTATCAACTTTATGACCTCATTTAACCTCAGTTATTTTCTTACTCTACATACAATCACATTGAAAATCAGGGTTCCAAAATATGAATGAAGGGTGGATAAAATTCAGTTCATAGCAATATCTCATACCTGTAGTCAGACCTTATTTATCTGGAAAACATAAATAATAATACAAAAAAAAAATTGGAATGGGGCATTTGGAGGGACTCACCCTTAACTGACCTGAAATTAAGTAGTTTAAATAAAGTGAATTCTAATCATGGAGAATTTTTCCTGGTTTTCCTCTAAATAAACATCAGTTCTGCCTTTATTCATGTTCTTGATTGCAAAATTTGACTGTATAAGCATGTGTTTGTTTTCCTGAGATGAAGGCACATAGCTATCATCAAGTAAGCAAAGTCTTGGTGCAAGAAACCCCTCTAAAAATAAGAATCCCTGGAGATTATAGATAGATATTGTATTTTGAGAATAAAAAGCTCTCCCTCAAGAAAGCATCAGTAAATGTCTAAAGACAGACTCTTGCCTTCATTCTTAACCAACCATAACATCCAAGACTTTGTAAGAACTCAATAAATGAATTAATTCATTTACAAGAATAACAAGAGTCCTGAACTACTGCTTACATAGTACTTTCAAGAAATAGACCAGGATGTCACAGAGACACAGAGGCTGGTTGAAGTTCCTACAGAGGTGTGAAAAAAGCAAAGCTGACTCTATTCAATTAGTAAATATGTTAACAGAGCACTTACTACATGCAGAGATGGTGTTAAGTGAAGGAAAGTAAAGAAGACAAGTTCATTTTTAACAACACGATGTGTGTGTTATGGGCCAGAATGGTGGAATGAATGGAGAACTATGGAGACACTGGGACAGAAGGAAGCAATTAGTTCTGCTGAGGAACCAAGAGGCTCTAGTCCAGACTGCAGAGGAAATAGGAAAGCAGAAGTAATGACAGGGAGCCCACAGACTAGGCAGATTGAATGGCATTTCTTAAATGGGATGGATGGGAGTGGCAC
The DNA here is from genome assembly GCA_004027375.1 of Macroglossus sobrinus. Taxonomy (NCBI): domain Eukaryota; kingdom Metazoa; phylum Chordata; class Mammalia; order Chiroptera; family Pteropodidae; genus Macroglossus; species Macroglossus sobrinus. Next base: position 44,717 of record PVKZ01000871.1, read on the forward strand.
AGAGATGGATATTGGGCCAGGAGGGAAAGTGGTAGGAAAAGTTTCCTAAAACAAGTGATAATTGGGCTAGACACTGATTGATAAGGGAAGTTCACTGAACAGAAAAGTCCAAGTAAAAACATTCCAAAACCAGGACCAACTTGAGCAAGAGACTAGAGAGCAGGAAAGTGTGGGGTGCTTTTGTAGCCAGCAGATATGCATCAGTGCCCTTTCTGCTGTCTTCCCACCTCCTGAGCCTAGAAACCCTGATGTGACATCCCTGAAATGTCCAACAATTGCCAACTGCCCCACTCCACCCTGCCTCAGCAATCGTTGGCCTTTCCCTTCTAGAAATATCTTGAGATCCATGTTATTCCCAACGTTCCTCCAGTTGTCACCACCACCTCCATCAACACTATCCTGTGCTCTGTTCCATTCCCTAAAGGTTGTGTCTTCTCCTGAGGGACCATATAAAGGAATCAACAGCTGAAAGCTTTATTCTTGCATGTGAGGATATTATTGGCTAAGAGTTTTATTCTCTCTTGAAAACAGTTGAATGTTAACCAAGGTCCTTGTGGCTTTACTCAAAGGAGCAAGTAGTTCTGTGAGAATTTCAGATACCATGACATAGAAAATGGGACAAATATTTGGAGATGGTACAACTGTCCTGTTGTCTCATAGATCATAGCACTCCAGTAGCTTTTTGGGTTTTGCATAAGGCAAAGGGAAAAGAAAACCTTCTGAGATCCCTAATTGTACATAAATAGCTGAGAAACTTAAAATAATTCTAAGCACCCTGAGAAACTATTTTTACAATCAGTGCAGTTGGAGAGCTGTAGCAAAATAGTTCCTAAATTCTGGGACTAGCAAAGAGAGACCCAGGAGTCTGTGTTGGAACTGAAGTTGATCCTGCAGCTAAGAATAACATCAGCCAGAGGCTGCCTTCTCTCCTTCTTAACATTCTTCAGAAAAAAAAAAATCAGGGGCACATTGAAGGAATCCTCTCTTTTGAGCCACACGCGGCACATGAAGAAAAGCCATCTCTTCTTGGCTATGCACTTAGCCCTCCCCAATAAGGGCTAAAAAGATGCAATAAAATCATATCAGATTGGGAAGAGTAACAAATCCCATTCCTTTTAGACTCTCTCGGCTTCATCACAAAACAAAAAATCCATAGCATTGATTTTTATTGCTAAGCTAAAACATTCGATCTTATTAGCCTGCAGAAGACCCTGTGTTTCCAGGACACTGGGCTGAGAGTAGAGACTTTAAAAAATCTTAGTTTTCCCTTTTTTGTACACTAGTTTCAGTCCAAAACTGCTTTTCTTCCTCTCCAGTCTCTCACCCCCACTCCTATCTCTAGCTAACTGTCCATTCACATTTTAAATATCTCCTGGCACTTCCCTCTTAAGACTTGCTTATCAATAAATGAACAAGAAAAAGAAACAAATAAAAACTCATAGACACAGACAACGCTATGGAGGTTACCAGAAGGAAAGGGGGTGAGGGGAGGTAGAAAGTGTAAAGGGGGTCAAATATATAGTGACAGAAAGAGATTCAACTTTGAGTGGTGAACACACAATGCAATATACAGATGATGTATTATAATTGTAACCTATATAATTGTATTATTATTGTAACCTATATAATCTTATTAACCAATGTTACCCTAATAAATTTAATTTAAAGAAATTTAAGACTTGCTTATATAGTTTCCTTAGACTCTGTTATTTCCAGCAATTAATATTATTGCTATAAAATGAAAATCAGTTGTATGTAGCAAACTAAGTCTAACGACCCTCTTCCCTCCATCATACCCTAATTCTTCCATGCTACCTACTTTTCTCATATGCTGAGTCATATTCTAGTGATATATTGACACTATTAATAATCTCTCACATGCCCATAGCTCAGGAAATCAGAAAACTGAGGGTAGAAGAGTTTGGAGGTCCCTAGTTCAGAAATTGGGGTACTCCATGTACAATCCCCCTTTTATCTGAGACAAGGGGTTGCAAACTTGTGGACCAGAAGAGAAATCCAGCCAGCAGACATGTTTTGTCAGGCCCATAAAAAAGATTTTAAAACTCAAGAAACATCTGTCTTAAAATTTTTTTTAATTTTAAACTTCTCTTGAGGAAAGAAATCTTGCTATAACATAGGCTAACACTTGGTTGGAATTGAGAGGCTGGTGCTCCTTTACACGGGGCAGGGTCTCTCCCAGTCACAATTCCTCACCCCTCCCCGTTGAATCATCTTCAACCAATATCGCTCAGTTACTTGGCTCTTGACATTTGACTCTTTTGCAACAATCCCCAAGAATCCTATAAGTGTACGTTTAAGCAACCCTATGGAAAAAGAGCTCATCATCTGCAAACACAACCCACTTCTTTTTATTTGTGACATTGAAAACAAGTTTAATATTCAATTATCAAATAGACTCTTCTAACCCCAACCCTGTATAAGAAAATACTTTTAAGTGTATAGTGCAGTAACATTCACCTTTTCTGACCACAATTCACTAAAGGAAATAAATTTTTCATCCATACCCAGTTTTCTATTCTATTTTATTTAAATTTATTATGTCCTATCCTGTTTTTTTTTTTTACGTTGATCATAACCTATTAAATTACTTTGATGACTCATTAGTGGATCATAACCTACCGTTTGAAAAACATTGCTCTGGTGTGTTGTAATTTGCTGTTGTGATTTTTCAACTTGCCTTTTAAGACCTTCTAGGCTTCTCCAGTCAAATATAAAATTACTAATTAATGATCAGAGGCCAACAGTACAATGTGACTAAGAGCAGATGGATACTTTCAATAGCTTTAGAAGAATCAGGGATCCTAAAACTTTCCATTTCCTTCATCCACAAGATACCCCACCTGATTCAGAGGGTTAAATGGGGAAATCTTTGAGGGTTTGAAGATATGGTAGTCGTTGCTGATAATGTACCAAACCTTCCCCCACAGGATTCTCCTAGCTGTGCCTTTGGTTGCTTAATGAATTCTTTCCAGTCACTATTTAATTAGTAACTAACTTGGATATTAACCTCATTGTATTCTATTGTCTATATCTTTCTGATAATACATGATTCCAACAATCTAGAGAAAATGGAAGCTTCTAACACTACCCTTTAGAGATAATCACTGTTAACAGTTTGGCATGTATACTTCTATTTTGACCAATTCATTCCAGAGCTTTTTCTTAAATTCTGAAAACCAAAGCATCCACCACTGGCCCTAGCCCATCTCCTTAACACGAGGCACACGCAGAGCTCCCCAGTGAGTTATCCTCATGGAAGCATCTCAGTTCCTTATCTAACTTGGTTTCCGGTCCCTTTGCCATCTTGGCTTTTATTTTCTGGACATGAACCACTCTGTTTTATTCCTTTTATATCATAAAATCCAGAAATGAAGGTTTTCCTTCTCTTAGATTCAGCTCATCCCTTTATCTTCTAGAGCTTAATTCATGTACTAATTAAGGGCATGTTTACTAAACACTTGCCAGGTGCCAGGCTGCTCCATCACACTGGCAAACAATGAAAGCTCTGTGCCCGCCTTCCCGAAGCTCAGGCATCAGCACTCTCCCAAGGAAATGCAAACTGAATTCCAGATGAATCCAAGAATTTGGACATAAAAAGAAAATGAAATTGTAACACGTTTAAAGGTAACCGTGGGTGAATAATTTGATTATCTTAGAAAGACCTTTCCAAACACCACAGGAAACCTAGAAACTACAAAAGAAAAAAAATGAATAAATTTAACTACATCAAATTTTAACATTTTTGGAGGCTAAAAGCACCATAAACAAATTCAAAAGACAAACTTGGAAAAATATTTGCAACACAAATGACAAACAAAAGACTTTTTTCCACCAATATACAAAAGTACTTTTAGAAATCAGTTGACAAAGCACATAAAAAATTTACAAAAGGAATGTAAATGAGGCAAACAAATGAGACAATTTCAAACCTCATTAATAATCAAAGAAATATGAGTTAAAATAATGAGGTATTTTTCAATTAAATATTTACCACGATATTTTAGATTTGGAATTGCTAAATATTTGAAATATCTAAACATCTCCCTGGTGCTGTCAGTGTATGCAGAATCTGGCGTTTTCATTCACTGCACGTTGAAACAGCCCTTCTGCAGGGAATTCAGCAATGAGTTTGTTTCCAACATTCCAATTCTGTGATTTCAATTGTTTCAATCCTTTATTTTCTCATCCAAGCTACCCTCTATCACATCATGGCTTCCAGAACTAGCTCGCACCTGCAACTTCCCAGATCGTCATGCCAACCCTTTTGATCCTACTCAATCTATAATTTCTGGGACTCGGGAACACTGTTCTCCTGGGCTAGAGGACTTCCACACAACCTCTCTGTTTTCTTAACCTCCTAGGAAATTCGACAATCGTCTAGTCCACTCCTGATAAAGGGGAAATGCAAACTGTCTGGGAGTGTCTTCCTACCCTGATTTCCTTACCCACAGGAGATGATGGTTCTAATCAGAGAAGAAATGCAAGCACCTGGAGCTTCTGGCGAAACTAAGTGACATCAGGACCAAGACAGTTGTGTTAAAACCTGGGGTAGTTCCCTGTCAGGTAAAGCAAAAGAAACCAGACATTAATTCACTGACCACATCGTCTAGAAGTGAGGTGTGTGTGTGTGTGTGTGTGTGTGTGTGTGTGTGTGTGTGTGTGTGTGTGTGTGTGTCTGTGTGTGTGTGTGTGTGTGTGTCTGTGTGTGTGTGTTCAGCAAAGACTGGTTGTGTCCACACGGTTATATTAAGATCATACCCACTAGATCTATGTTTCCTCAGCATTTCTGGCTCAGACTCCTTACCCAATGCTTACGTCTTAAATTGTCTGCAACCCCACAAGCCATAAATGGAAGAGTTTTACTTTATGCCATTTGTATTATGAAAATGATATTCATGCAGAAGACAGTTTTTCAAAATATCTTTCACTCTCCTGCAGGTTTGGGTATGTCTTCCTTGAGGGAAACTATGAAAGTGAATGGCATGATGCCCCCTTCTCAACAGCAACTTTATAACACAGTTGCTATTTAGCTGCAGTACCTAGGATTATGTAATGTCTTGTACATGACACCAAGAACACAGGCAACCAAAAAAATAGATAAATTGGACGTCATCAAAATTTAAATTTTTGTGCATCAAAGGACATAACAGTAAAAAATAGTCAAACTCATAGAAGCAGAGAAAATAATAGTGGTTTTCAGGGGCTGGAGGGCAGGGAGAATGGGCATTGTTCTTCAGTGGATATATTTGAGATTATATCACACTATAAAATAAATAATTACCTACTAGCTCTTCCTCTAGTATCTCTGACACAGGGTTTTAACTCACTTATGTCACAAAAGCCATGTCTTTGGGTTTTCCACAGCACTTAACACATTTTAACATACTGCATTACTTGCTGTATTATTTACTTATTTGTCATATTCAACATGTTTGTCTATCTCCATTTGGATGTAAGCTCCACAAGGGAAGAATTTTTTTGCCTTTTTTCTTCATTGACATAACTCCCAAACTGCTAGAATAGTGCCCAGTGCAGAGCAGCCCCTCAAAAGATAGTTAATTTATTGGATTAATGAATAAATTATTTTAGACTCTGTATATAGTAAAAACAAAAAGTAACAGGTATAGACAGGCTATTTTTACAATACGTTTTTTAGGGTTTTGAAAGTCAAAGAAACACATTTACTAGAATTAGAATTAGAAAGTTCAGACAGTCATTCCTTTACAGGGAAAAAAAGCACTTTGTCACTACTGTTGCTGTCATTCGTGTGTGTGTTTGCAATATTACGTTTTCAATAGGATAGATATGTTGAGAAAAAGACATGATGTTTTTTTCAACAGTTTTCAGATCAGTTCATGGTTTTCGAAAGGAGATAAGTGGAAACAGCTGAGACCTTCTTCCCCAATAGGATTAAAGGATGAATTGTGTAACATCCATGAAATATATTGGTCTCCACGAACAAACTGGTAGGCGCACCACAGGAGAATAGCCGGCCTACTTTTCTTTCAACTTCTGCCAGCTTTCCCCAATTTTTCAAGGGACTTAGGCTCCTTGTACTCTATATTTAAGTAAGATTCAGGAGGAAATATTGTTTCAATTCAGCATCAGGCAAAATGAGATTCAGAACCTAGAGCTATCTTATCTTCTTTGAACTCCACCAATTAAAAGAAAAAAAACCTTTTAACCAAAATGCTTCATTTTCTTTTTTTATTAATTATATTGGGGTGACATTGGTGAATAAAACTATATAGGTTTCAAGTGTACAATTCAATAATACATCATCTATATGTTGCATTGTGTGTTCACCTCCCAAAGTCAAGCCTTTTGTCACCATATACTTGACGCCCTTTACCCTTATCTACCTCCCTGCTCCCACTTTCCCTCTGGTAACTACCATACTGTTGTCTGTATCTATGAGATTTATCAATGGGCAGAGGACCTAAACAGACAGTTCTCCTAAAACTAAGGATGCTTCATTTTCTTTTCACCCTCTACCACTATTATTTTCAAAAGGATATAGGAGATTCATGAGAGGTGATATTGGGGCTTGAGCACATTGTGGTCATTTGCACAAGACTGTGATGCATTATTCCTTCTCTCTAGGTTAAAACAATAGGATGTGAGCAAGGGAAGCAGAAAGAGAAATCCAGGAAGTATTTCTATCTGTACTCTATCCATCTTCATCACCAAAAAAGAATTTTTTAATTGTTGTTGATCTTACTTGAAGGGTCATGACTCTCCCAGATGATATCCTGACCCATACACAAAAGTAAATATGTAAATATACTCTCAAACCAAACTCTTACGAGTATATGTTGTGTGAGTTAAACTCCATCATTCTATCCTATACCCATGCCCTTATGGAATAATCTAGTTAATTAGGCTTTACACCTACATTCATCCATTCAAATTAATATATGTGAAAAAGGGAAATCACAATTAAAGACAGTGTTGTTCTCCCCCATCCCCAGCTTTATTGAGATATAATGGACCTATGACATTATATAAGTTTAGGGTGCACAATGTGATGATTTGATGCACGTGTGTATTGTAAAGTGTTTGTCGTGATGAAGCTAGTTAACACATACTTCATCTTACATAATTACTATTTTCTTTTGTTGTTACTGTTGTTGTTGTTATGGTGAGCACATTTAAGATCTATTCTCATAGCAACTTTCAGGTATGTAACACAGTATGGTTAACGGCAGCCATGATGCCGTACATTGAATCCAGAACTTACTCATGAAAGTTTATCCACTTGGACCACTGCTCCTTATTTCCCCAAACCCCAGCCCCTGGTAACCATCGATCTACTCTCTGTTTCTATGAGTTCAAGTTTTTGGATTCCACATAAAAGTAGGATCATACAGTATTTGTCTTTTTCTATCTAACTTATTTCACTTAGCATAATATTGTCAAGGTCTACCCACGTTGTTGCAAAAGGCAGGATTTTCTTTTTACAGCTGAATAATATTCCTGTGTGTGTGTGAGTGTGTGACATTTTCCTTATTTATTCATCTGTCACTGGACACTTAGGTTGTTTCCATGGCTTGACTAATGCCAAAAATGCTGCAATGAACATGGGAGTGTCGATATCTCATCTAGATAATGATTTCATTTCTTTCAGATAATTACCCAGAAGTTGGATTACTAGGTCATGAGGTAGAACTTCCATACTGCTTTCCATAGTGGTTGTACCAATTTACATTTCCACCAGCAGAGCACTAGGGATCCCTTTGTTTTAATTCCTCACCATTTATTATCTCTTGTCTTTTGATAATAGCCATTCTAACAGGTGCAAAGTGATCTCATTGTGGTTCTGATTTGCATTTCCCTGATAATTAATGATATCAACCATCCTTTCATATACTTGTTGTCCATTTGTATGTTTCCTTTGGGAAAATATCTATTCTGGTGCTCTGCCCATTTTTAACTGGATTGTTTTATTATTATTATTATTGTTATTGGGTTGTGTGATTTCCTTATATATTTTGTCATTAACTCCTTATCACATATATGGTTTGCAAATATTTTTCTCTCTTTCTGCAGGTTGCCTTTTCATGTTGTTGTTTCTTTTGATTTGCAGAAGCCTTTTAGTTTGACATAAGCCCACTTGTTGATTTTTGCTTTTGTGGACTTTGCTTTTGGTGTCAAAAGGCCCTGCTGTTGGCATTCAATAGCTGCAGGGTCTCACCATGGGCACATGCACAGCACTGGAGGCCAGTGAGGGCAGTCAGGCTGGAGCTGTGCACATGCACAGCTGGGGGGGGAGGGGCTAGCTGTAGGTGAGCCCAGCAGTGCAGGCCAGTGACAGGGGACAGGGCCAGATCTGAACCCATGAGCAACTGTTTGAGCCCCGGTATTGGCCTGTATTCTTGCTGGTTCAAGGTCTCTCCACAGGCACACATACAACAAGCAAGGAAGGCCAAGGACAGCAGCCAGGCCTGCAAGTGCAGGCATGAAGCTGGAGGGACAGCCCTGAGGGCTCGCACAGCAGGGCGGACCAGCTGCAGGGCTTGAGGCTAGAATTTTGTACTCCCGCAGCTGCAGAGGTCTGGGCTGGCTGCTGGTGCAGATCCTCAGCTCTGGTTGGCAAAGGGAGGTGGGAGAAAGAGGCAGGAAGGACTCAGGTGGCTGGCATCTGTGAACACAAAAAAATCTGCGGGGTAAAAATTAGTGAAAGCTGCCTGTGGTCCATGGAGGCTTCTTCAGTGGTGAAAGCTGCCGGTGTCTTCTGCAGAACATGTCACTGGGAACCATGGCCACTCCCATTGTGTAGCTGACACTGGTCGCCCCTGCCCACCTTCCTTGTTCCTAGCCATCCATCTCTTGACATCTTGGATTTGCCAGTCTCTGGGTGGATAAAACCAAAGCTGTCCTATATGCAGCGCCCGAAAGGCGGAGGAGAGGGGTCACTCACCCACTCTCCCTTTCTTGGGGAGTGAAAGTCTTCCTGGTGGGGAGCTCCCTCTTGGCTCTGAGCTGAGCCAGCCTGGGGGATGGGATGATGCAGGCCAAACAATGCCGTCCTTCCCTTCCACCCGGTTATTCTCAGGGTTTTTGTTCCACTGTGTTGCTGACAGTTTTTAAGGGGACTCCTGAGCCCTCCCAGTGACATGATCTGCAGAAGACCCCAGCAACTTTCACCACTGAAGAAACCAATGGGCGGCAAAGCCTCCATGGACCACAGGCAGCTTTCTCCAGCCTAACTCAGATTCTAGAATGAAGCACACAATACTGTGCACAAATGAAGTACCAGGACCTGTGATACACCATGTGTTGTTTCCTAGATAGAATGGATGTGTTTCCCTCCATCTCCATCACCACAGGACCCCTTCCGCCCATCACAATGCCGCCGAAGGGATCTTTTTAAAATTCATATATGATCATTTCATGCCTTGCATTTGAAAGAAAGTCCACAAGTCCCTAAGCAAGCCTACAAGGCTCTCTGTGACCTAGTTTCTCCTGAATTCACCAGCTGCTTCTCACACTAAGCCCCCTCACACATTCTGCTATAGCCACTTGCCTCCCTTGGTTCCTCAAGGCATCTTGCCTCACAGGTCTTTGCATTTTGTAACTTTTTCTATCTGTCTCCATAACTTATGACTATGATGTACTTATTCTTTAAGCCTCAGTTTAAATGTTAGTCCCTCAAGGAAATCTTTTTCGACCACACCAAACTAGATCAGAATTGTATTATTCAGTATAACAATATCCTGTGCTGCTTCTTTTGTTCCACCTTCCAAAATCATATAAAAGTTGATTAACTGTGTAATGATTTAGTATCTGTCTATGCCGCCGAAGGTTCTAATCTCCAGGAGGAACCACGTCTATTTTATTTATGACCACATTCTGGACACCCAATATCATGTCCAATACATAGTAGATAGTCAGTAAATATTTGCTGGTGTGATATATAAGATTGAATGTCCATGAAGATGTTTCTCAAGTAATATTTCTAGCAGATGTGTAGGTCATTAAAAGGTGGCACTCAGATTCATAGTTATCTGTCTTCTGATAATAAAGTAAATGTCCTACAGGAGATGGAAGTCGAGAGTGATTTTCATTATAGGAGAAGAGAACATAGCTTGAGTTAATGGAGGCAGATGGTCCGTGAACAATACTTCAGAAATAAAGTGGAGTTTCTGACCTTTGGTGATCAAGAAATATTTCAAAAGTTATAGGCTGGACTCAGTTTAGCTCTACATCAAGATCAAATTGTTTCCAAGAATTGATGCAAATCATTACATCTTTCTTTTATTCTGCAGTGTCTTGGTCCTCTAAGCTATCTTGGGAAGTAGGCTAACGTATTCTAGTTGAACATGTCCCAATTCACGTCTACTTTCCCTTTTATTTCTTTTTCATTTTAGCTACTCATATTTTCCATGACAAATGCCTAAATTGGTTATGACTGAATGTTGAGAAAACCTTTTTATGGTCAAGGCTGATCTCTACCTCACTACTCACAACCAAAGACTGTCACTGCCCTTACTATGTAAACAATAGCTATTCTTTTGTAATTGTTCAAGGTGCAAAAATTAGCTTAGAAGGAAAAAAATCAAGTACCTGAAAAAACACTCAACAATACCCAAGACAGCTCAAAAATATGATTTTTACATTTTATAGCATGTTATTATTTATACAGCCCTTCGGCATTCCATCACTCTTGATCCTGGTTTTAATCATAGCAAGACAGAAATTTTTACTGATGCAAAAACAGGCAGAGAATTTCTGGCTCCAGGTCATAGAGCTAATAAATAAATTGCCCAACTACGTTTTTTGTCCTAATATGACTTTGTAATTATGAGATCTGGTTCATGTGTGAGGGAACAAGCCAAAAGCCCAAAGGATGATTTGCAGGAACTTCTGAATTGATGGAGCTCAAGTCTTACTCTACTTGGAAACCCTCATCCTGTCAAGAGCTTTCTTCAGCACTTCCTTCACTTCCTTGTTTCTCAAACTGTAGATCATTGGGTTCAGCATAGGTATGATCACAGTGTAAAATACTGACACAATCTTGTCCTTCCCGAGGGATTTGCCCATATTACCTTTCAGGTATATAAATATGAGTGTCCCAAAGTAAAGAGCCACTGCAGTCATGTGAGAAGCACAGGTAGAGAAAGTCTTGGCTTTGCCACCTACTGCACGAATCTTCAGAATGGCCCGAATGATGAACAGGTAGGATATAAGAATCACCGAAATGCTGGTTGTAATCACCAAGAAAGCGAAGAAGTAGATCACCTGTTCCCGTAGCCTGGTCTCACTACAGGCAAGCTTCATCAAGGGTGGAAGGTCACAGAAGAAGAAGTCCACTTGGTTAGACTTACAGAAGGAGATCGAGAAGGTACATCCAGTGCGGATCACAGAATTGAGCATGCCACCAGCATATGCCCCGGCCACCAGCCCCAGGCAAGTGTGTGGTGTCATGGCAGTGGCATAAAGAAGGGGGTTACACACAGCCACATAACGGTCGTAGGCCATCACAGCCAAAAGGAAGCATTCAGTACTAGCATAGAGTGTGAAAAAAAAGAACTGGGTGGCACAGCGCTCAAAAGTAATGACCATCTTATCAGTATCCAAGGTCTCAAGCAACTGAGGGACGATAACAGAGGAGTAGCAAACATCCAGGAAGGAGAGGTGGCTGAGGAAGAAGTACATGGGAGTCTGGAGGCGAGAGTCACTCTGAATCAGCACTATCATGCCCAGGTTGCCTGCCATGGTGATGAGATAAAGGACCAGGAACACAAAGAAGAGACCCATCTGCAACTCTGCCTGCAACTGGAACCCCAACAGAATGAATTCTGTCACCAGAGTGCCGTTCTCTGCCATGAATCCTATATTGTCTGTTGAAATAAAAAAAATAATAATAACATCTCATTGAAGATAAATTAAGGTGAACATAGCTTGATTTGACCATTTTCAGTAATGAAAACAACCTTTTAGATGTGTAAAACATTTCACATCTTTTACAAATTTTATTTCATTTGATCTTTCAGAAAGCCTTGGAAGCATATATTGTTAATCCCATTTTCAAAAGAAGAATACAAGGATCCAAGAGGTGAAGTGACTAGTTCATGATTTCATAGTTAGCAAAGAGGTAAAGCCAGAACTAGAACTCAGTTCCTTAGACATTTCCAAACTTCTGATAGGTTCTAAATTGGAAATTTTCATCAGCCTCACTGAAGAGGCAGGAGATACCTACCACTTTGTTGGAGAAACCCTAGTGGTAGAATATTAAGAACATTGGCTTTGAAACCAGACCTAGGTTCAAATTCCTGGAGATCTTTGGCAAGTTAATTCATCTTTCTGAGCCTCAACATCTTTGTTGGCTTAATGGGGATTTCAGCAGCAAAGTCACAATATGATTGTGAAAGACATAACATACCATGCTGAGCTTGTGGTCAGCATGTTCCTAGGTTCATGTACATTTTGGAGTTTTATCTCCAAGTCCACAGGCCTGGAGTCCTAAAAATCAACTCTGTCTATTTTTGCACTGATTTTGATGTGCATATGAATGCGACGGCTTTGGATGCAAGACAGTGAGCCGTGAAGAGCAACCACTGTTAGCATCTCTACAACCTGTAGAGGGCTGAGTTGCTTCTTCCTCTCCATTCCTGTCAGCCAACATGACCAGGTTTCCAAGATCTTCTCTTACTCCAAAGAACCTGTCCCATTTTTTTTTTTAATTCCAGATCAATATCAATCAGTGACTTACATAAATCAAGTCATTCCAGAATTAGCCTGCTTATTAAGGGACAAAGACATCACCCTGAATTTAGAATTCTAATACAGCTAAAGTTCTTGCCAGGTACTTGGACGATCTCACCTCTGTGCCTTTGGATGCTGATAATTTGGGGTAATGGAAATACTGAATACTTCAAAAGTGATACTTCTTCTCCTTCCAACCTTGAAATAAAAACTGAAGTCGAGAAAGGTCTCATAAGATTCCAGATAAATAAGAAAATGAAACTTTGCTCAGTGTTTGACAAAAGCTGATCTACTGATAAAATAAAGGTCATCATCTAATGTTTTTCTTCCACTGAATTTTTGATAATGTAAATATTTCAGAGGTTTTTTCCCCTTAGGGCTCAATCTAATCTTGACCTTTGGCCAAAACAATGATTTTCTGTGTTATAAAAGGAATTCACACATATCATCCTGACCAAAGAGGTGGGGGAAGAGAAAGAGAATACATTCGTTTATTTATTTATTCAGTAAGAATCCACTGAGAACTTACCATATGCCAGGCATGCTTCTCATTGCTCAGAACAAAGAGCTTCGCCCTTGTAGAGCTGTTGTTCTAGCAGAGAGCTAAGCATATGCAATATATTTTTAGAGTATATTTTCTACCATGATAGAAGATAAGTGTTATAAAAAAAATAAAAATGAAAAAGAAGAAGAGCAGGGTGTGGGGAATTGGGAGAGCCAAAGTAAATAGAGGGCTATTCAATAGGACTGGTTTATTAAAAAGGTGACCTTTTAGCAGAAATGTTGGGGATCAGGTATCTATTTACCCATATTCACACACATCATTTATTCACAAACAATAGAAAATAAAGACACAAATCACCAGCAATGAACCACCCCATTTCCATTACAAAATATACAGAGTTCTTCAGGTTCTTGTGATTCTCTGTCAAGGCAACTTTGTTCAGAAGTGTCAGCCTCCTGATACAGAGAGAAGCTGGTAGGTATCTCAGAGGCTCAGTGATCATCTTACAATCATTCAATATAAAAGTAAGGCTAGAATCCCAACAATAGCGCATAGTGATTAAGAAAACGAGCCCCGAAAATAGGCAAAGCTTGTTCCAAACTCAGACTCAGTAACTTCTATTTGTATGACCATGGACCAAGTAATTGACCTCATGAGTCTCAGTCTGATATCTATTGTAATAACAACAACAGCTTGTGCTGTGAGAGGTAAAAGAGATAATTCATGGAAACATGGGCAGAGTGCCTAGTACACAGTAAACACTCACCCCATGTTCATTGTTACAAAAGTGATTTTTCAACCACTGGCTCTTTCCACCATTCAGAAATTTAATTTATCTCCATTTTATTACTGAGTCAAATGAGGCTCAAAATGGTTAGACCAACTTTCTCAAGACCTCACAGTTGATAAATGATACCAGGACTTCTTGCTCCAAATTCATCATGCTTTCTACTAACCTACACCATGGCTCACCACTTTAATCTAGGAAGTAAGATACTGTAGCCCAGCTTCAGGCAGCCCCAGCTGCAAAAGCACATTCAAGAGACCCACTTCACTCCACTCCTCCCCCAGCAGACTTTTAGATCTCCTCTGGGGGAGGGCAGGTATTTTCCTTTGGAAGAGAAAGTCGTGGTGGGAGAGGGGCAGTTGATTACGATGAGCCAGAGACTTACTGTAGAAAGGCTGGAAGTTCTGAATTCAAGTCTGATTTCTGCCACTGATATAAACTTGAACAGCTAGCTATCTTCCTGTCTGGATCTGTGTCCTCCCTGATAGGCGGAGGCTGCACTGAATAACCTCAAACATTGCTTCTTGTTCTACAATATGATGGTCTCTCCTCTACTGAAAATCTAATGAGGCGGTGAAAGAACATATATTAATAATAATAATAATAATAAAGAATGGCATTAAGCAGCATTCAGTGTGTGTCAAATACTGTTCAAGGTGTTTTCCTAAACTGCCTCATTTATTTCTCACAACACTCCAACACTGGATATTGTTATTACCCTATTTATAAACTGGAAAACAAGGCTTGAAGAGAGTAATTAATTTGGTTTAAGTACACCACTAAGCCAAGAGGGGAAGCATGGTCTGTTGGACTCCAGGGTCAGGCTCCCAACAGGTACCCACTGCTCACGAGTATGACATTAACAAATGACCACAGAGTGAGCATCATTTTTATGCCCAAGATTTTTTAGCAGCTTTATATACATTACTCTCTACATTAGGGCAAAGAGGACAGCAACATAAGTTAAATAAAGATTTTGGAAAATGACCCAAATTCTGACTTGGAAAGACTGCATGTTCTCTTTTTGGTAGTATCACCTGTATGTGTCACATCTTGTCGTCTTGTCCGCAGGAATGGGAGGGCAGAAGAGATACACAGATCTAACATCGAACCAGACTCCAAGGAGGAGTGTGCAGCCACCAAGGCACCATCATCTCTAGTACAAGTTTAAGTGACCAGACAAAAGTCGTGTGAACCAACCTTACTCCTGGCTCCTCGTTACTGTCTGCCTACCTGTACTTGCCCTTTGCCCAAATTTCATTCCTCATTTTTAATTTATTTTATCTCGCTGCATGCCATGCATTTTTATAAGCCACTTTATATCTCTTGTGGAAAGAGATATTGATGAATAACTAAATACAAAATAAAATGGCCTATGAGCCAGATGCCAGGATGGTCAGAATGATCAGACTCATCAGTATCAGACCAATTACGGTGCCGCCAGAGGACTCTGCCAAATGGACTCTGGAAAGAATGCACATGCAGTAGTTCAAACTAAATCAGACTGACCTATGGATGATGAAGAAAGGCAGATGCTCAAGGAAGAAGATGGAGAGCTATGCCTCTGTAGCCAGCTCTTAAATTCTTCACAAATCCAGATCTCGCGACAATGACCTTGGCCTCCATACTGGGACAGTGAGCAGCATACAAGGTGCCTTAATTCATGATGCACCTTCACGAGATCCTTTTGAGCATCAAGTGTGTCCATTATGCAACGAGCACAGGAAGATTGTAAAGAAACCCCAGGTTTCCTTGTTCCTTTTGTTTGCTGACCCAAGGAGCTGGAAAGTTTCGTTCTCTCCAAAAACAGTCCCACTTTGCCTTGCGATGTATGGTCTAAATTCCTAAACTGATCCAACACGACCGATAACTCCAGCTAGAACAGCCAATCCACTTCCTAATGAAGAAGATTAGGGAAAACAAACAGCAGCTCCCAAAAATCTCCAGGCGAGGAGAAGAACCATGGATCAGTGCGGCCCCAGAGGAAACTATTTGGTCCCAGGCAATTTAGATAAACTACGCTGCTGGGAAAATGTGAAGAAAACACCGAAGCAGCAGTTTCCTGTTTTTGAAGCCCACAACATAGCTGAAATTGCTGGCTTTTAAGGATGCACCGGAGGAAAGTGAATCCTCAGTGACATTACGAACCCATCCTACTCCATGATTTTGGGCACCCATCGGCATTTCACATTTTGAGAGGTCTGTTATCTCGTTGTTGATAAGGCACAGAAATATTTCACTTCCCGACAAGTCTCCCCTGGTGGACCTACCTCTGTCAGACTAGGTTATCTGTCCCCTGCATTAGTCATGTCTGATCAAGACCCACAGCCTCCTTTTTATGTCCACAAATGGTAAACACACCTAGGACCCATAGTTCTCACATATGCCAAAGCTGAAGGAGAAAGACTTTGAGATCATCTGCTCTTTGAGATTATTAATGCCCCCAAAACCTTCACTGAACCTCAGAATACAGACAGGGGTTTCGGAAGAGAGAAAGCCCAGCAGGCTTTGATGTTTAATAAGTTCCCACTGTCATCCTACAGCAGAGAAAGCACTGCACCAGGAGCCAAGAGGCTACTGCAGATCAAACGAGAAAATATATGGGAAGATGATTCTTAAAGTAAAGCATTTGCACTTGGAAGGAATTGTTAGAAGTGCCCAGACATCGGCTTTAAAATAACACGCACTGTGGAAAATAGATACCCATGGATCTGAAAGTTATTTATATCTCAGCAAAACTAATCTACTTAGATCCTCCAAGTCAGGTTTAAAGCTATTTTAAAACAGTGAGGTATAAAGTTTGTACGATATGCCAAAAGTTATGGAGCTATTGCTCTCAGCTGGGGAAGTCTGCGACAAAGATTTGTGAAAGATCTGCCTTTATATATATATATATATAATATATATATATATATATATATATATATAATATATATATATATATATATATATTATATATATATATATATATATATATAATATATATATATATATATTACTGCGCCAGGCAGTAATCTGGACACCGGGGACATAGTGATGAATATACAGAACCAAATGGACAGAGATGATAGTGATTCTCCCTCTGCTGCTGGCATTGTCTGTTTGTGCTTACTTGAGGAGGAAGAAGGAAAAAAGAAATGAATTACAAGATGCTTTGATGGTCACTCAAAGTGTCAGAGTGGATTTGAGTCCTCTAACAGTTGAAAGGGTGAAAAAACATAGCTTCCTCCACCCACACGCTTTCTGAGTTCAGGCTCAATCTAGAGATAAAAACAAGAGTCTCCATTTAAGTTTCTCTTTTCCTCAGAAACTAGTTTGGGGGAAAAAAAACTTTAGTTGGTAATTTTCTAGTTGAATTAAAACTCATAAATATATAGAAAAATATTCTCCAGCAAGAGTCTTAAAATAGCAGAAAGGCAGACCAGCATGGTGTCACAGAACCAGAAAGCTTTGAAGATCTATCACGGGCCAGAGGGGGGTTGGTGGGGGGGTCAAATCCCAGCCAGTCACTGAAATTCTCTGAACTTCAGCTCTTTCATCTATAAAATGGGCATGAAGTTATGAGGATGAAATAAGATGACATATTGTGTGTTAAACAAAGGTTAGTTCGGTTGCATACCACGGAAGGTGTGACTTCTTCCTCCCCAAAATTAAAAATCGCTTTCATGATTCCTCACTTTAGAACATTGTACCCCCATTATTTCATCTGAGCCTCACACAACTCATTTTTTTGGATGAGGAAAGTAGGACTCAGAGAGGTCCCTTGACTTCTCCAGTGATCACACAGTTGGGAAGAAAAACAGTCAGGGCTGAGACCTAGAACCCTTTCCACCACGCCACACATCTCCCCACTCCCACCATGAGAGTGATACAGATGCTCGTGTCCCCAAAGAAAGGAAGTGGGAAGGAAAAGACCTGTAAAGTTGAAATCTCAAGGGTCTTCTTCACTTTGTGATCCTATAATAAAGTTCTAATATGGCGCAAAAAGTCTGTGCAAACACTGACCTCAAACCTCCCCCAACTCCTGCTCACTCTGACCCATCCGCTGCCTGGACTGAGTGAGCGATAGCATCTCAGAATGTAAAGGAGTCTCCGAAGGTCATGGTTCTGCCCTTCTGCCTTCAGATAGATGAAGCAGAGATGAAAAAACAGAGGCCCTGAGATGATGAGGGTCTTGCCCAGAAGCAAAGAGCCAATGGAAAAATGGGAGTGCCTGGAGCCCAGATCTCCTGCAGCCTGACGAGACCCTGTTCCTACTGCTCAGGCTGCTCCTCCTTCTCAGAGTCTTAGCACAGCTTTTCTGATGCTCAGCAGTACTCAAGTTCCCTGCTTCTTGGAGGGCAGGGAGAACAGAGGAGCCGTCCTCCCTTCGAGAGACATTGGGAGGGGAGAGGCGTTGTGGTGATGGGGATACCTAACAGGGCCAGCCTTACAACGCGTGGACACAAGCCTCAGGGCTCATAGGGTCTGGACGGAACTCTTCCGCCGCCCCCAAACCCCTTAGAGCTTCTCCAAAAGTCAGAGCCCAGCTGACCCGTCCTAAAGGAGACCTCAGCTCTCTATGCCTTGTGGAGGCTCACACAAAAAGTGGCTAATGGACTCTGAACGGGCAGGGTCTGAGAGTTACTTCCTGCCCACAGCAGAAAACTCCTCTAGAACATGGCTAAGTGCTGGTTTTTTAGCTAATGGTGACCCTTTCTGACCAATCACATTTATAGAGCCTGGACAATTTCCGTGATGGAGACTTACTCTCCTACAAAAGAGTTGATTCTGTTTTAGATCCTGCCTATTGCTTTCAGCTCCTCGGTATGACAGTACCATCACATTCCAAATACCTGCCAGAGTTTTACAAGTGTCTTAAGGATTCGAAAAGAGTTGCTGCTTGCTCTGTCCCCTTTCGCAATAGAACCCCTTACATTGAAACAGCTCCCCTGGCTTTCCACGTGGTCTCACCTACCTTGTCTCTTCTGATTCCGAAAACAATCACCTGGATCAGGTTTGAGAGGCATTATCAGTCTCATGTTACAGATGAGAAACCGACCCCCGAAGATGCTAAGAGTCTTGCATCACTTCAAGGGGATAGTGACACTAAGAACTCCCAGCACGTTGTGCTCCTCAGAACACTATACTGATTTGGACCCTACTCTCTAAAGAGAAAAAGAGAGAACACCTTTTTAGATGAAGGGAAACCAAGATTCAGGTTGTCAAGCCCATTTTGAATCTGGATGGACTGTGGTTCATTTCCTCTCTGATCTGCTGTGGCCACACTTACTTTTGTCAAGACCAAGAGGTCCTTCTCTAATCAAAAAAGCAGGGCTGGTTAGGAGCAGAACGTGGTACCTAAGCAGGGCTTTGGGGGATGAGAGAAATAGACATCTTCAGCACCTTCAGCTCACAAGCCCCAGCATCCACAGGAGCACCCCTTAATAGCTTCCTGGATCTCTGCCCTATCCTGGGTGTTCCAGGAAGGCAATTAGAAGACTAAGGCGGGGGTTTGGGGAGGAGTGGAGATTTGCCACTGATTGGGGTTCTCTAATCAGGCCCTAAGCTTCTAATTAAGCTTCTCTGATTCCCAGAGGAGAGAAACCTTCAGAAAAGGTCCCCTCAAAGTTATCTTTCTCAATTTGTCACCACTGGGCCTTTGTCCTGTCTGGCTGTCCCCACCATAATTTAATCTCATTTGGGGCATGAGGGGAAATCCTGCCACATCCTTCCCTCTAAGGAGTTCTCATCAACCCAAGGTAGCCCTTTCTGGCCAATCTCGTTTACGAGGCATTTAAGTGAGAGCAGCCCTCTCATTCATTTACTCAACTAATATTAATAATCTGTATGTAAAGTACTCAGAGTAATGCCTAGCACACCATGTTAGCTTTACCTATGTTTAACCCATTGACTCCTCACAAAAATCCTATGAGATAGATACTGTTAGGATTCTCCTGTGGCAGTGAGGGAATCAAGACTCAGTGAGGAAAACACCACCCAGGGTTACACAGGTGGTAAGAGGAAGAGCTGAGACAGAACGAGAGGAGGCTGGCTCCAAACACCTCAACCACTGCCTGTACTTCCCAGTGTCAGTTAGCTGACTATAAATACAACGTACTGGGGACAAAAAATGTGAACAATGTCAAAAAAGTATAAATGAAGACATCTAGACCACTGTAATCACACCACATTAATAAACACTGTTAATGGTCGGAGGGAAGGGCATTAGAACAGAGTCATTTAGGACTTAAGTTCTTGGGTTCAAATCCTCCCTCCACCTTGCGAATTTAAAGTTGTAAATGTAAAGAAGAGTTACACCACTTCTCTACGCCCACATCCTGGAATGAACGTGGAGGTTAAAGATGATATATATAAAACACTCAGAACAGGGTCTGTTGCAATTAAATATCCTTTCAGAATTTTTTTTAGAGATATTTATACACATCATTAATTGGGAGCAAAGTTCATAGACTATTTTTATACTGTTCCATTGGGGTGAGTGAACAAGAAAAAGATTAACTGTTTAGAAGGAACTCAAGTGGGAGAGACCTAGAGTCCACTGCATCACTCCGGAGAATGGTGAGACTCTTGTCACGCAGCTCATGATGTCGGGGCCATCAGACACTGTACCCTAAAAGTCTAGGCAACCACAAGAAAAGACCGAGCCCCCAAACCTGACACAAAGTCAGCAAGAGTGCCTTCTTCTGTCATACTATATGCACTTGACCAATCTCAAGGATATTTTGTAATAACCTGGAGGCCAAAGAAATCCCTCAATTTTTTGGAAAGTGAAATCCTCAAAACCCTAGGATAGAGGAGAGATCTTCTCTCTATATAGATGACTGAGATTTAAAATCCTTCTACTCTTGAAAGAAAGGAAATGAAAACAGATTCATGTAATTAGAAAACATTCATAAAGATAAGTGGCGTTGCTCATTCCTACACAGGACACATGTACTTGTATCTCTAAGTCTATATCATCCATGAGGCTTCTCTTCCATTCATTCAGTCCCTTCATTAGGGCTTTTGTTTTCCTCTTCATTGTTTTATTGATTACTGTTCATGTAGAGGAAGGCTATTGGTGATTATTTACATGGGTCCTTTCACATGGAAATCTGTCTGTGCTCTAATAGTCGCCAGTTCTTGGTATTGAACTTGCAATATAAATAAAATTTTCTGTGTATTTTTTTTTAGGAAAAGGTATGTGCTATTTCTTATCCTCACATGTGATGGAGGAGATTTCCATCCCAACCACCGTTATCCACTTAGCATTATAGAATGAGCGTTTCCACCCTAGTGGTCATATGAGGTTACATTTGCATTCATACTCCACACCATCTCACTTACTTCTGGGAGGAAAATCCAACAGGACATGCCTTCCATCTATGTCAGAAATGCCTTTTTATTATTTTATTTGCCTCTTATATTTTTAGTATGCTATTTTTGACACATAGAATTTTAAACATTTTATTGATGAATAAACATTGATGGTTTTTTTCTGTGTTTTTGATTTTTAAAAAATATAGTTCCCTTGCTGAAAACTGACCAAGATGTACCTATGTTTTCTTTATAACCTTTGACATATCAGAAGTTTGTTCTGATGTAAGCTGTGAGATACAGATCAAATTTCTCTTCCCACGTAGTTAACCAATTGTTCCACCATCAGTAATTCAATGAATATTAGTTTCTCAAATCATGCAAAATACCACCTTTATTATATACTAACTTCTCATGTGTCTTGGATATGCCTGAAAAACACTGTTTTAATTATTAAAGCTCTACGGTAAGCTTTTATGTCAGGCAGGTTAATTGTTCTCTCTCCTACTATTCTTATTTTTCCAGATTTTCTTGGCTGCTTTCACCCACTTATCCTTCCAATTAAAGTATAAATATCAAAATATTTTCTTTGTAATAATATATAATTTTTCTAACAAATCCCCATATAAAGATTATGAAATGACATCCTTTTAATAACATCCAATGATACTCATTTTTATAGTTTTATAGGTATTTTCTAGATATTTCAATGCCTACTTAAACATGTAAAATAATGAATACCTCAGAGTTGGTATCAGATATTTTTCAGTTAAAATTATTAGAAAACCCAATAAAATTGACTTAAATAAAAAATGAAACATGTCAACTCATATAACTAAAAACACTTGCCCTGGACACCCTCAGGTCTGGTTTGCTCCAAGAATACAAATGATGTCATCAGGCCACAGCCTTTCTTTCTTTCTTTCTTTTTTTTAATTGAGATACAATTGATATTGAGATATAAATAACATTGTATAAGTTTAAGGTGTACAACATGTGAACTTGATACATTTGCATGTTGCAGTGTAATTACCACCATAGCCTTAGCTAACACCCTCATCACCTCACATAGTTAACATTTCCTTTGTGCTTTGAGAATATTAAGATCTAGTCTCATAGCAACTGTGAAGTATATCAAACTTGTTGACTATGAGCACAATGCTGAACTTACTCATCTGCTAACTGCAAGTTTGTGCCCTTTGGCCAAACTCTTCCCAACTCTACCCTCTTCCAACCCCTGGTAACCACTATTCTCCTCTCTGTTTCAATGAGTAAGGAAGGCTTTTTTAGATTCCACATATAAGTGATATCACACAGTATCTGTCTTTCTCCATCTGACTTATATCACTTAGCATAATGTCCTCAAGGTCCTTCCATCATTCAAATACCAGGATTTTCTTCTTTCTTATGGCTGAATAACATTCCAGTAGTGTGTGTGTGTGTGTGTGTGTGTGTGTGTGTGTGTGTGTACACGCGTGTGCGCACGCGCGCACGTGCATGCGCAGGTAGTATTTTCATTATCCAGTCATCCATTGATGGACACTAAGGTTTTTTTCCATGTCTTGGTTATTGTAAATAATTCTGCAATGAACATGGGAGTGCAGATATCTCTTTGCGATCCTGATTTCATTTCCTTTGAATTTATATACTTAGATGTGAGATTGCTAGATTATAAAATAGTTCTCCTTTCTCAGGATTGCTTTGGCTCTTTGGGGTCCTTTGAGGTTCCGTACAAGTTTTAGGATTGTTTATTCTATCTCTGTGGGGGAAAAAATACCATTAGAATTTTAATAGGATTGCCTTGAAGCCAGTCTTTCTTGATCCATTCCTTAACTCCCCTCTGGGCTGTCTCTACTCCACACAGAAGCTGCAGGAGCCTCAGGTATATATAGCCTCAGAGAGAAATATCTCTCAAGAAGAAAGAGCATTCTTAAGTATCCCAGTTACCAGATCAGTACAGCCACCTGCAGTTGCTATGAGTGTTGGTTGCTAACAGCTCATAGCTACAGCCCTTTCTGGAATATTGCCTGCAGCCAAGGGATCTACTTTTCCCAGAAATAGCCAGGGGTTCCACCCTCACCTCTTGGGGGCAACCCCCAGTCAATGGACAATTGATATGGGCTACAAAGGGGCTAAGCCCTTGCCTAAAGGCAGAACTGAGTGTGTGGTATAATTTATACTCCCGAATTCCCCTAAGGATCAGACCAAAGCTAGACTGCAATGAAAACCACATTTTTGCTTATCTATTTCCTGTTTCTTTCACCTCTTACAGCTTTCTTCCATGAGCACTCCCTCAGTGAAACACTTGCCCCAATATCTCTTTCTCTGGTCTTTTTTTTTTTTAAGGAACTCTACCTAAGACACATCTCTTTCCAAAAGTTCAAACAAAAGTTCTAGTCAAAATGCTTAATATTAATAATGACGGCAATAATAATTGTGTACTACAACAAAGCACTCCAGACCACCCCCACCCACCCCACCAATCTTTCACAAAGAGGGAAAGGTAATAAATGCTCTACATCCTCAGGGGATGAAATATTATCATTACTGGCATATTCTCTCTCCTTCTTCTCTACCTTGTCCCAATTGCCACTCTTCCTTCTATACCACTCCAGGGTACACAGTTATTTCAATAGGTATTTAATAATGGGAAATGATAATAAATACTGTCAAAAATGCATTGGAAGATTGAATTCTCTGTGTTGCCAAAAGTCCTGTTCGGTGGCTGCCTCCCTTCTTTGTAATATATTCTTGCATCATCTGGCCTCTGCAATGGCAAAAATCACCCTGGCCAGGCTGAAAACTTGCTAATTATCAAAGGGTTTTATCCCAGCCATTTACTTTGGAGTGCAAGAAGCACATGACCTCTCAGAGACCCCTCTCACTGAAAGAGTTCTGACCCTACACTGATGAGTGAATAAACATATGCAGGGCAGAGGGGTGATTCCACTGACGCCGAACACAAGTTATTAAGAGGAAGTAAGACAGATTCTCCAGAAACCCACAATTTAGCTGAGATCAGACTCACCACAAAACAACAACCAGGAACAATAAAAGGCAAGTGGAATTAAGTGCCAAAGTGCGTGGTTATAGATAGCAAAGAGAGTGTGGGTTTCAGAAACTAGGGAAGAGATGAGAGCTGAAATAGCCAAAGAAAGCTGCCCACAGAAGCTCTGGAAATAGATCTCTAAGAAAGAGTAACTAACAAGCTCCTCGAGATATAGATTCAAATGAATAATGTTTCAACCTTCCTAGCCTCATTTTCTCCAGAACCAATAATCATCCTTCCTTATGAATCTCTGAGCAGACAACACAACTAGGTTCCGGCCCCTCAGATGAGACTCGACATCAGGTTTAAGGCTGAATGCAGTATAAAGGAAATGTCCCACGAGTCCTCAGATCTGAGTTCCAGTCCTGGCACTCCCTCACTGAGATGGCAGGACATTAAGGGTCCCTGGCGAAAAGGAACCAAGTTCATTCCCTACAGAAACTGCAAATGAGCTTTGAGACTACTAAGACTCAGGAGTTGCCATGAACTCCCACGAGATTTGTTTTTTTAATTCTCTCAGTTGTGTGGTGAGGATAAAACCACAAGCCCCTCTTGAAGTGTGTTCTCCAGGACGAGGCTGGTTTTCCCGGAAGCCCTAGGGGCTGTCCCAGGTGCTGATTCGTGATTCGGCAACATTTGTACTCATTGCGTCCTTCCCACAAGACCATCCTCAAACGCACTTTAAATATCCCGCTGCTTTTCTTGGTAAAAAGGAAACCGAAATCTGCCAGCTACGTTCATCTACTTGAGCAGTCTTAGCTGCCTCCTACAACACGTTTAAATAACCTTACATCAGTCTGATTCCAAATCTAAGATAAATCCAACTGGATTATTTCACCAGGTATTTAAGATGCAATTGTGATCTTGGTAATATTGAGAAGATATTGGCTCTGAAGTAAGATTTACACAAACTAGGAAAGGCGAAACTGGCAGAGAATCTGGCCATGGTCAGCGGAACTTGTCATCCAATGGGACTGTGACCAAATTGGAATTTCAGCTTTTGTATGAAATGTTCAAGTGAGACTGGGTCATTTTTTTTAACCTATGGATTTAATCTCTTTGGGTTTACATGTCACTAGGTAAATTTTAGAAAATATAAACAGTTTCATGGGGGGGGCAGAGTGGGGTTTTAGACTGCATTGCTTAGACAAGAGACTTCACTGTAAATTATGGTTCTTTCTGTCATTATGCTGGGGTTTGAATTGCTTTTATGTATTATAGCTTTTGCTTTAGATTAAGACAGACCTGAATTAGAATCTGGACTTTTTCGCTAACTAACATTTCAGGCAAAATGCTTACTGTTTCTAAGCTTCAATTTCTTCCACTGTAAAATAAAGGTAAATATTCCACTCTCATAATATTATTGTCAGGTTGAAATGAAATAAAGCCTTGACCGTGCTTAGCAGGCTACCTGACTCAGAGTGAGAGCTCAGTAAATGTTGACAATAATATTTTTGAGACACCAATCTCCATAAGATGAAGAGAGTTAAACTTGTTAAGCTCCTTCATTCTCTCCAATGGACTCTACCTTTAAAAGCAAGAGAAAGAATAGTTTAAGAGAAGGTTCCACCTTAAAGTAAGCACAAGGTTTAAGGGGTCACCTCTACTCTGAGGAGTTCCTCTTTTTCACAACTCTCTCCAGAGATCTTGTATTTTTTTTTCCTACATGACTTACTATAATCAAAACATTTTGTAAGTGAGGATGTCAAGCCATGCATACTGAGGCCTTTTTTAAAAATGTTCACTGGCCCTAGACTTTTGTTTTCTCTCTTGCAAACTGTCTCAGTTCAGGGAATCTGTCACTGCCCTCTGCTCTGGACCCATGCAAACTGCTGGCACCCAAACTCCTTCTTAAACGAGATCATACAAAATTGGGTGTCAACAGCTTAGTCCTGAAATTTTTCCTTCTGGGAACTATTCTGGAAATTGTCTTTCTGAAAGAATAAGAACATTCTACCACATTAGGTAAAAGTCCACTCTAAGTTATCAAAAATCATTATTATATTATTATCAAGAATATAGAAAATCTAAATTGGTTAAGCAATTTTCCCAAGAACAATACCAAAGGAGGGATACGGCCCAAATAAGTCTATCTAAACCCTAAAAGAAGAAAGGAGAAAAGACATGAACCATCAAAAAAACTCCAAAATTAAACATAGTCCTCTTTTCCCTCAGAAGTTGAGTATTTATCTAATAATTTCAGTGGTGCTTTGATTTTAAAAGCAGAGACTCGGGTTTATGAAATGGGTAATTCTCTTCCTCTAAGAAGACAGCATATTGTGGCAGTAAGAGCACAGAATTTGGAGTTAGAAAAACTCAGATTCAAGCGTCGATTCTGTTTTTTGCTAGGCTTGTGTCCAGGTGGTCAACTTCCTTAACCTCTCCGAGCCTTGCTTCGGTCATCCATGAAACAATCACGCCTAGAAACAACCTGTGGAGAAGCTGGAAGGATTAAAATTAATAATATGTGAGGTAGGCCTGGCACACACATGGCACAAACCCAGTGTGGCTGCATCTGTAGTCCAATGATCTGCCACCCAATCTCTGGTGATGTGCCTTCAACAGTCTTGTCCCTAAAGCAGAGGGAACCCTAGGGCCTCACCACCAGATAAACAGAAAATAGACTGTGACAATTTCAGAATTAGTTGCATTGAGAAAGATGTTGAAACCAGCCACGTTTTCTCATGATTTAAAAGTGGGAAGGATCTGATGGCCTGAAAAACTGCAGCGGTATTTCTTTGATTCCATAAATCATAAAGATGCAATAAAATATAGGGAGGCTGTGAAAGAAATTCATAGCAAGGAGCACAGAATTTGCCATCAAACCATTAGCATTCAGAGCTCAGATCTTCTACTTATTAAATTGGGTGACTTAAGACAAATACATCTCCCAAAAATTTAAATTCTTCATTGGTAAAATAATAATATTAAGATAATAATATTTGCTTGAAGGTCTTCCCGACCATGCTGCTAGCGTGAGATGAAGCGAACAGCCCAAGGAGGCTGTGTTTTATATGATATGTCGGTGCCTCCCCGCAGTTAGTGACCCCTGATTAGAGCTGGAGGAAACCCCAACCCAGGATAAAGTGGTAAAGATTAAAGTGAAGAGACTTTTAGTTATCTTTTTATTAATATTATGATATATAACTGGCAATAATATTGTGTAAATTTAAGGTATACAGCATGTTGGTTAGATATATTTATATATTAAAATATGATTACCACCATAACATAAGCTAACACCTCTATCATGTGCCATAATTACACTTGATCTTAGCCAAAAGCCGAGAAGCTATATCTTGTCCCATAATTATCACGACTTCTTTATGGTGAGAACGATTAAGAACTACTCTCTTAGCAACTTTGAGGTTTATAACATAATATTGTTGATTATAATCACTATATAATCTCCAGAATTTATATCTACCAGTTGTATTTTTGTTCTCTTAACAACATATTTTAATATAACGTGACTAAGTAATTTTTGACCTCATAATGAATAACTATATAACTAGAGAAATATAATAACAGGTAATATGAAGGAATAGTCAACATAAAGAGCAGGTTCATCATCTTCCAACTTCTGAAAGGTTTTCATGGCAAGGGATTAAATTGTGAGTGTCTGGAAGGGGCAAAATTAAGCCAAATGTGTAGAAGATAAAGAGAGAACGAATTCAGGTTCAAAAAGAGAATTAACAGGTAGAGCTGTCCACAGATGGAGGCTCACACAGCAACTGGATGACCACATGGGGAGTACACAGGAGAGGAGACTCTAGCATCCAGTGGGGATTAGAACAGATGCTGGATAGATTCTTTCCAAATATGAGAGTCTATGTGTCTCTTATCTTCACAGACATCTCCAAATACAAGCCAGAATTCATCTGAATCAGAAACACCAGCTCATGACTCAGCTCCAAAAAATACAAGAGAAGAACATCGATGCTTAAGAAAAATCAACCAGGTACAGGACTTCACAAAAACAAGCTTTATAAATTGGCCCAGAAATATAAACCTAACTCTGTCAGAGAGAGAAAGCTGTCCTTCAGTTCTAGGATTTATTTTTATTTCATTCTCATCAAAAGTCCACTTTGAATCCATGGTCAAGAATAATCTCACCACAGTGACTGAGTTCATTCTCATGGGCTTTACTGACTACCCCCGACTGGAGATTCTTCTCTTTCTGGTGTTTCTGAGTTTCTATCTAGTCACTCTTCTGGGAAATATAGGGATGATCATTCTGATCCAGCTGGATGTCCAACTCCACACCCCCATGTACTTCCTCCTGAGCCACCTTTCCCTTCTAGATGCCTGCTACACCTCAGTCATCACCCCTCAGATCCTGGCCACACTGATCACAGGCAAGATGGTCATCTCTTATGGCCAATGTGTAGCCCAGTTCTTTTTCTTCACTGTTTGTGCAGGTACAGAGTGTTTCCTGCTGACGGTGATGGCCTATGACCGCTATGTTGTTATTAGCAACCCACTGCTCTACACTATGGCCATGAATCCCAGCATCTGCTGGAGTTTAGTGGTGGGAGCCTATGTCTGTGGGCTGTCAGGGGCCATCCTGCGTACCACATGCACCTTCACCCTCTCCTTTTGTGACAACAATCAAATCAACTTCTTCTTCTGTGACCTCCCGCCCCTGCTAAAGCTTTCCTGCAGTGACACAGCCAGCACTGAGATTGTCATTGTCTTCTTTGGCAACTTTGTGATTTTGGTCAATGCCTTGGTCATCTTGACTTCCTACCTGCTCATCATCAAGGCCATTTTGAGGATGAAGTCTTCAAGTGGCAGGGCCAAGACTTTCTTCACATGTGCCTCTCACCTCACTGCTGTGGCCCTTTTCTTTGGAACCCTTATCTTCATGTATCTTCGGAGTAGCTCGGGCAAATCCCTGGAGGAAGACAAGGTTGTGTCTGTCTTCTACACTGTGGTCATCCCCATGCTGAACCCTTTGATCTACAGCCTGAGAAACAAGGATGTAAAAGCAGCCTTCAAAAAGGTCATTTGTAGATTCTAGGTATCTCACAGAATATAGATCTAAGGGAGAGGACCCTCTTTTTTTGGTCCATTTTCTTCCCATGTCAATATATCCCAATAGGCATATACCAACACTCTATACCCCTTGTACCCATGAACAGAGAGAAGGTAGAAAGGTGCCGACAAGCACACAGGAAAAACTGCAAAGGTAGTCACATTGGTTTCCAGAAATCCCATGGTTCTTCTTCTCCCCATCTACCACCCACCTCCTGCCCTGCCCATTCCCAGCGCTCAGAAGTCTCGTGCTACACTCTGACTTACAGAATCTCTGAGGCCCAACATGTCTTCAGTTTATCTCATTCCACCCCACCACTCTCTGTGTCCATGTTGTGTTTCCTATTTTTTCTCTCTTATTTTTGCTCCCAACAATACTGCATTTTATTCTGTATCTAAGTTTACACCTGGGGATTCCTGTAAATAATAGTAAGTAGTCTTTCTTCTTTTAATAGGTGAGTGACTAGTCAGCTCAGTAAAAGGAGCATCATACTAGACAAAAAGGAGTCTCTAAATGTCCAGGGGAAAGGGAGTTGCTTGGGAAACAGGCTTTCCTCTTCACCAGTGTAGGGACACGGTTGGCCCCTTGGAGTGTCTTCCTTTTTACTCAGGCCTGAACAATGGAATTTGCAAATTTCAATTTATGAATTGCCTTCCCACCTGATCACTCACTGGTTTTGTTGTTCCCACTTTTTAATGCTCTTCTGAAGTCTTCAAGATTAACGAAGCCCTTGAGATTATGTCCTAAAGGGCCGACTCCCTAGTCTCCAAAAGATACAGTGTACTGTTTCTCCCCCTCACCCCCACTGCCTGCCTCATGGAAGTCCTCTCCCATTTCTAGGAACAGCAAAAAATAGGGATAAGAAGAAAATTGAACTATGTATCATCTTCTCTGACAATGAAATTGTTGAGGCAGGAAAGTAACTATAACCCCTTGATCAGACCCATCAGGGGAGACTGATTTTTCTTCATGGCTGAACTCATCCCTACACCAGAGTCTGGACCAGATGAGTTCTCAATAAGTGCTCTTGATCCCATATTTATGGCACATGCACGGTTTTATTTGAGCTTCATGGAAACTCTAAAAGGTGAATAGGAGAGACAAGGTGAAATATCAGATTCCCATTGTGCTATTAAGAAAACATTTTTTCATAGTCCCTTTGGACTTTTCTCGGAGTCCCTTTGTTCCAAGTAGACAGCAGTAGACAAGTCATGGCTTTTGGAGTCAGGCTTGTATGTGAATCTTGATTCTACCACCAATTCACTGTGAAACTTAGAGTAAACAGTTTAATTTCTCAGATCCAAAAGTTCCTCAGGTTTAAAACAAGTATAACAACTCCTAATTCAAGATATTGTCAAAATTAAACAAGGAGGCATAAGAAATCTCCGAGCCCAAATCACTTGCTCAGTGTGCATTGTCCTTTTCCTTTCCCTTCCCCTCACTTTCTGACATCAACCCTGGGCATTGTCACAGTGCCATGGCCATTGACAAAAATGAAATAGATCACAAACAAATGACACTGAATGACCATGACAATAGAGAAGATGAATGACTCCATCTTTTTCACCCAGGAAATAAAACAAACTTGGGAGTTTGACTGAGAGGAAAGCAGCATTTGTCTATAGCCCACGTGATCAAGGATAACCAAGGATTTCTTTTTATTGAACACATTATATGCCCAATGAATCCCTTTACCCGACCTCGATATGATACGATATTGATGCTCCATGCCCCTCCATGTCCAACCAATTCATTAGTGTCCCACCACCCTGCCTGCAGTTAATTGACTCAGAAGTAAGAATCTGACCCAGATAGGGTTTAATAAAAAATTTTCCCTGAGTTTTATGAAGTTGGGCACTTAAAAAGAGATTCAGAGTAGGAGAGCAGATTCGCCGATGTAGAGAAGTCAAGAAGTAGACAAGTGTGAAGCAGTTATGCAAAGAGAATCTACAACAAAAGGTCAAGAAAGAGCCCTTGCAGGTTCCCTTCCTAGTTCCCATTGTACTGAAGGATGGCCACTGTGAGTTTCTTGCTTCCTTAAGACATATGGGGACCCCTTAATAAATTTCTCTTTCCTGACTAGTTACACTGGGCCATCAGGTTCAGATGACTCCACACTCACAGAGCTTGAATAAAGAGGAGCTCAGCATATCACAGCGGACCTGCTCTTGTTGACTCTGATTACATCTACATCCCTGACTAAAGAACACACTGGTTCTCAGTCTCTTCTATACTTCCGCCATATTGCTCACCCATAATCCCTTGCTTAGGTAATGACTGTTCTAGCATGTGCCATTGCCCTTCAGGTAATCAGACTCAAATAAGCCCCTGACACACTATTCATCAGAGCTATGACATGTCCTAGAGCTAGTCAATGATTATTAAGCAAACCAATGAAATGATCTCTCTCTCTTGAGGATTTAAGCTGAAAAATATGAGAAAGGACTAAGCCAGCTGAGAAAGGAGACTCACAAATAATAATCAGATGTGGAGAAAATGGCTGAGACATTTTAATGGATGAAGACCAGAAAGAAAATGAACAACTAACTATAAGATGCTGTAAGAGCAACAATACACCCCAGCCCCTAGTGCTGCATTAGATCTCTCCAGGTCTTGAATTACATTCCAGGCTAAATTCCAGGGCTCTCCATAGGTCCCTAAGAAATCCCTGTCTCCCTTTTGGAGCATAACAGTCATAACTACAGCCCCACATTCTGCTAGAAAATCTGACTGGGACTCGGTTACAATCTAAAGGACCTACAAGCTGTTGCCTTAGCTCCTAGTTACAAAATAATAATAGCTAAGACTTAGAGAACACCCATGGTATGTCAGACACTATTCTAAGTACTTTTATGTATATTTAACCCTATGATGCCTTAGCAACCCTATGATGTAGGTGCAGTTATTATCCTCACTTAGAGATGAAAAAACTAAGACATAAAAAGTTAAAATAGGTTGCCCAATTTGAGCACAGGAAACTTGGCTCCAGAAATTCTGCTTCTACCGTATATCCCCTTTAAACACTGTTTTATAGACAGTCATTTCTTTTCTGGCACAGAATCATTTAAGGAAAATGATTCCTCATTAGGTTTTTTCTCCAGGAACCACAACAGATGGTTTTCCTGTTTAGGAGCATGGAGGTCATGTGACGAGACATCCAAAGGTCAGTGAAGAGATTGGAGGTGACAAGAATCTACTTGCAGGTTCTTGGCTAAGCAGCCAAATGGAAGCTGAAAAAGATTGCATGTAATGCTCATTCAATAAAGATTTAGTCAGAAACTACACCGAGCTGGGCTGAAGAGATTCTATTCTCTGTGACTGCCAAGAGGGGACCAGGGCATCTGTGTCAGCATCAGCCATAAAAACAGAGCTGACAAGACAGCTCTGTTAATGACTGAGAGAATGAGAGCAATACTAATTCTCAGATCCACCAACCAAGTGTATTTTAACACACCGAGTAAAAGTTACTTCTCTGGGCTTCAGTTTTCTCTTCTGCCAAATGAAGAAAACATAGCAGCCCAGGTGTGTTCAAATCACATTTTAACATTAGAACCCCGTTTCCAAACAAAATGAAATGAAGCACCTGGTTGTTTACAAGAGTTAAAAGAATCACTGCTTTGTCTGAGGCTGAGGCTGAGTTGGCAGCTCCCCACCTGCTCAGCTTCCCCTTTATTTTCTGCTGCCGTGTCCCCTTGAGGCATCTAGATGAAGGCCAAGTCCTCTGAGAGGCAGAGTTAGAAAATCACAGAACCACATCACCAAGGTCTTTCCAACTCCAGGGTTCCATGTATCTGTAAAGTATGGAGTCTCTGGTAAGAGTTGTAGGTGCTTCGAACACATGTGGGGAGGAGCAGGTGAGCCACCTAAGTGTCTCAGACCTCACTGAGCCTGTCCTGAGGGCTGTGTGCACAGTGACTCTTAGAACTTGAAAGAAAGAGAAAAGAGTCCCCCAGATGCTGACACAATGCCGCATTCAAATGTCAGGCATCAGACCAATGTGGACACAGAAAGTAACAGACAACAGCTGATAGCTCAGAGTTTCACGGGATATTCTTCTTGTGAGGTTTTCCCACTGAAACAATAGATGCAAGTTGTAGCTACTGCCATCCAGGAGAGAGCTGCCATATGAATGTATCTCCCTGGGTAGAAAAGGGCATAATGGTGTCTTTCCCTAGATGTGTGATGGAATGTGTCCAAGGGCTGAACTGAAAGGTTATGACCTATCTGGGAAAAAGGCAATGTAACTGGCCAATCATGACAGCACAAATCCTACTAAGCTGTGAGATATTGCTGCAAGTCTATAAGGCATATGATTGTTTAGAAATCTGAATTTGTTAGTGATTGTATTCAAATATTGAAACATTGGAGGCAATCTTTTAAGAGCTTCAAAGCAACTTATATTTACAGTCTTATAACTCAGACGTATAGTAGTGAGAAAAGGGACATCGAAGAAAATCTAGTAATGCATGTCATAACGCATGGATTTCATGTCTAAAGTTTCATCTCTGTGGAATAAAAGTCGGGGGGCGGGGAAGACTGTGACTAATTCAGAATGGAGAATCTGCCTCAAAAAAAAAAAAGTTACTGAGTCATAGAAGAGAAAAATAGATTTGAGTGCAAATTCAGGAAGTCTATATGAGAAAGTTCCATGCTGAGATATTAAAACCATAAGGACAGGTCTCAAAGAGATGTCAAAATTCCAGCCCCGTTCACAGCCTAGCTGAAGGCATGAAAGCTAGATTTTGTATCACACAACTGCCCGCTTTGGACATAGCAGAGAGTTAATGTGTAAGCTGGCTACATTGCCACTTTTTAACTTTGGGATTGCTCCCTCTCTCCTCCCCCACAAAAAAAAAAAGCTGGATAAATTTAATTCTCTTTTTTTTTAATATTAGAACTATGAGACACTAAAATAATTTTTCAGTTTTTCAATGGAACTAAAGGTGATGGACCACCGTGGGGTGAGAAGCCACAACTATGTATGAGTCAGAGCTGTGAGGAAGCAGAGAAGGGAAAAATGATGGTAAACTCATTTGACAGAGGGACAGGAAATAAAGCATGTGGTTGGAGCACAGAAAAAATTACAGTGACAGCAGTGTTCTGGAGGAAAGATGCTTAAACGCTCGTGCGTAAGATCCCAAGAATCCCCTTAAGTTCGGTAACATGGTCTTCCATTTGTCTTCAGTTTCCATTAGATCCAGTTCAGAGGGAGTGGGTGAAAGGAGAGGGGAGAGATGGGAGAAACCCAGGAAGCCCACGACCAGCTACCACAAATCCATAGTTTTCATAAGCATCTATGTCCACACCTGTCAGAGGTGTCTATTGGAGGACCTGGCATTCTATATTTGAAACACCGGGACCTTGGTTCTGCATCATGAGCTGTGGAATCCCCAGGATCAAAATTAACAGATGGCCTCAATGTTCTGTGGAAGTTCTATGGCTTCTGAGAACCCCACAGCTCACGAACAGGTCTTTAACCCTGATTTCCACCAGCTTCCCAGTGAGTCTTAGATCCCTGATGGAGTAGCCTCCATACCTAACCCCCAGAGGCATCATCCCAGAGGACGGAGCCCAGAGCAATCAGTAGCTGACAAGAGAACTCATTCCACCGCCAGGAAGTGACGAATCATTATGATTCCGTCACAGAAAAATCGTCCTACCAAATACTATGAGCCCCTATTCTGTAAGTCAGCTCTGTGAGCAGGCTACAAAAGCCAAATGTTCAAGAAGGAACAGTGTAGGACAGTGAAACGAGCATAGAATTTTGACACCATGGTTTAAATACTGACTTCTCCACGTGCAATTTATTCTTTGACAAGCCTCTTTAACTTTCTAAACTCTAGCTAACACCTTTCAAGAATGAAACTCATCATGGCTGTTCCATGGTCATTGAGAGGAACCGCTAAGTTCGTGTGGAATTGTCCAACACAGGAGAAGGTCTTCCAAAATCCAATGGTTTCCACGGAATCATTTTCTCTCGTGTACTCTCAAAAAAGAGATCCAGGACAAACAACGGCCTTGTTCATCAGAGAGCAAAAGCAGATTATGAAAGTACTCACAATGAATTGTTGAAATAACTGGACATGCGTATAACTTGGAGAAGAGATTGGATCAAAGTGAGCATTGCCACTCTCCATCTTGGGAAAGAGGATGCACTCCACGTAATATCGATGTGTGGAAGATGTCAACATAGAAGATACAGAAAGAGCAATGAGCTTTTCCCAACAGGAAGAATTTTCCAAAGGCTAAGTCACCACGACATGAAGAAAACACAGGGGCCTGCCTTGGTCAGCTCTGGAGGGACCACTTACACCACAGCCTACGCGAGTGGTCCTGCCTGGAGTTATTCAGACACAGCCTAAGAAGCCATGGGAGGCAGCCCTCGTGTACACTGAGCTATCAGACAATTAAGTGGTGGTAGTCTAGACTAGAGAGACTCCAGGTTGGTCTAAGATTCTCTGGTCTTAAAGGAAACCCCAGGCAATAAGCGAATGAACTTAAAGAAATACTGACCTACGGTCTAAATTCAGTGGGTTAGAGAGATAGGTAAAAGCTCTCCATGGTAACTGCAAATAGTGGATTCTTAAGATGGTAGACATTTTCCTCTCCCTCTGAGCAGAGACTATCTGAGACAGTCACTTAATATCTGACACTGAAGAAAGCAAAGGCCTTCAGTTCTGGAATCTCCAATTCCATTCTCTCCCTATAGCCAAAAGAAATCTCCACTGTGATGGTGTTAATTCTCGTGGGTTTCACAGATCACTTTGAACTAGTGGTTCTATTCTTCCTGATGTTTCTCAGTTTCTACCTGGCCACCCTTCCGGGGAATATGGGGATGATTATTCTAATCCAAGTGGACACCCAACTCCACATCTTAATTTACTACTTCCTAGGCCATATTGCCCTGCTAGATGCCTGCTACACCTCATTCATTGCCCCTCAGATCCTGGCTATGCTGACCACAGCCAA
This sequence comes from Macroglossus sobrinus, assembly GCA_004027375.1. NCBI lineage: Eukaryota > Metazoa > Chordata > Mammalia > Chiroptera > Pteropodidae > Macroglossus > Macroglossus sobrinus. The sequence continues at coordinate 81,093 of PVKZ01000871.1, forward strand.
AATGGCCATCTCCTGTGGCCACTGTGCTGCTGCTTTTCTTCACCATCTGTGCAGGTATGAAACATTACCTGCTGACAGTGATGGCCAATGGCTGCTTTGTTGCCATTAGCAATCCATTGCACTTATAAGGTGGCTATGACTCCAGACATTTACAGGGCCTTTTTGGCCAGGGCTCAGGTCTGTGGGGTGTCAGAGGCCATCCTGCATACCGCGTGCCCCTTCACTCTGTGGCAACAATCAGATCAGCTTCCGTGTTGTCCCATACCTCTTGAAGCTTGCATACAGCAGCATGACACAAAGTAAGATTTTCATCCTCTTTTTTTGCCAAATTCATGTACCTGGCCAATGTCATGATCATCCTGTTCTCTTCCATGCTCCTCATCAGAGCCATGCTAAAGGGTGAAGTCTGCTGGTGGGCAAGCCAAGACCATCTCCACTCGCACCTCCTGCCTCACCACTATTGTCCTCTTCTTTGGGATACTTGCCTTCGTGTACCGCAGAAGCAACTCAAAGAAACCTACAGAGGAGGACAAGATCATGTCTGTCTTTTACACAGACATGTAGAATTCCTATGCGAATCCCGTGACCTATAGTTTGAGAAACAAATTTGTAAAAGCCATGTTCAAAAAAGTCATTGGTAAAATCCAGTCCCCAAGGGATGTAGCTTTAGATGAAGGTCCTTCATCCTGACCCATCTTCTTGCCATAAAGAGTGGATAGGAGGTGTCTTTTGGTGGCACCTGGAGAGTGGGCAAGAACTACCAGCTCTGCAGGAAAACTGCAGGTTCGGTGGAATTTCTTCGGATGGCTCCCTCTACCTCTCTTTTATGCCCCTCTTCCTCTTTAGCCCACCACCCAAATCTGCAGGGTTCTAGGGCTACTTGCTGACACCATACCACATCCAACCACCTGTTCCCCAGCTCAACTCAACCATACTTGAGCTTCCTGGTCCTTTGTTCTTTTGTCTCTGTGCTCAGTGATACTGATTTTTACTTTGTGGAAGATTATAATTGGGAATCATGCTAATGGAAGAATAAGGCTTTTTTTTTTCTTTTATGATATGGATAACTTGCCAACTCATTAGGAGGAAAATAATAAAGAAACCCTTGGTCCCAGTGGAATTTCCATTTGGTACAGATTAGAGTAGCAGGGGGAGGGATGTTTACTTTTGGCTACCCTTCCACTGTGTCTTCCCAAATGGTTCCTAATATCTCTAGGACTCTGACATCTACCTTTCAAGTGGCAATTCTCTACATTCTGGACACCTAATTTCTTTGTGTCTCTTCCTCCTGAAACCATGAGACTTTATCTAGTATTATGATATAGGATGCAGACCAATAATCTTTCATCCCATTGTTTGAAGTAATTGAATAACCAATAGATCATTAACAGTGGTCTCCTGAAATATAATGTCTAATAAAGGCAAAGCTTTGAGAACTATGAAGTCTCTGTCACACAGTGAATAGTAAGTAAGGTATGAGGAATTCAAGACAGTGTGGTGGGTGGCTGCTTCTAAAGGCACTAGATAGTTTCAAAACATTGAATTGCATGAGAATTCCAAAATTTTTGGTCAAACACACAGAATAAAAATCAGGGATTTTAAATTATTATTCTTTTAAAAATATCCTAACTCTTACAGCATTAGGGCTGAGATCATGAAAAGCGAAACCCACCATTTGAACTGTGGATACCAGAGTGTACTACCAGTTGAATTACTGTCCTTTGTCCAAACTGGGTTTCTGAATGCACCTAAGCTTAACTTTGTGGCAATAATTGAGAAAGAATGAGATAGTGAGGTACTGGACAAAGACAAACAGTCCACTGGAATGAAAACAAGGGATGAATTGGGTGGCTCAGACACATGAATCTAGGGAAGGCTCATTTCTCCAGTCTAGGGTGCTGGTCAGAGAAATATTCAACCCTAGCAGCCAGTGGTGTGCCAGGCAGTTGTATTGTGGCCCATGCTATTGCACATGAAGCCAACAGGTTGTCCATCAGCAGGCTCTTAGGAATAAACGAAAAATGCCCAGAAGAGAGGAACTAAGAAGCCCTGTTGTAGAGCATATATACACACAGAATAGTCTGAAAGCTTATGCTACAGTGGTTTGGTCAATTTTCCTTTGGTACAAAGCCACAGCAATATGTTTTATTGTTTGGTGTATTACTTTCATATTTCACAGTAAGCATGTTCCGTAGCAATGCACACACACAAAAAAAACAGATGTGCATGTTGCTCAAGAAAGTTGATGATGAACATGCATTTTGTACAAAAGGTTTGTTGGCATTTATCATCCTTTATGGGAGTCAGAGTGATTTGATGTCCAGGACTTGAAAAGTAGAAGATACAAATCTGCTGAAGATACATCAACACTTGCTTTCAAACACCCTGCCTGACGATAATGGTTTAAAATAGCAGGTGTGTTTACATTTCTCTCTGGGAAGCTGTGTCTTTCATGCCCATCAGAGGTAATTTAGCTCAGCATTTCTTTCCTGCTTCTTATCCACATGATGGTAAAAGGATGGAAGCCTTTGAAATGCTACTTTTTAATCAACCTAAGTGATCTACAATATACTAAGCTCTTTTCTTTAAATGTTCTCAAAATGTTTATTGCATTTCTTTAAAATCAGTCACAAATCTTATATCTTTAGTCAAAGCATATAACAAATGGAACACAAAAACCTTCCATTTTTGACAGCTTTAGCAAATTCCAAGTATTGAAAATCTTGCAAACTGGAAGGCATCAAAATTTATCTATCCTTGAGAAGGGGAAAACTAAACAAAACAAGCAAAAACTGTGCAACATAATTCTGAAATTACATAATCGTGGCTTGGAACATACTGATTCGTGGCAAGAGTCATTCTGGTGGACCTTTAATCTCAACTGGACAAATCTCAATTGGAACCAGAATAAAATAATCAGCAAAGTCGATCACTTTTTCAGCATGTAAATTTGAATACAAGGGTTGAAATATTTATCCAGTTCAATGTGAAAAAAATTGGAATTAAGAATATCTTCCATTTAGCAAAATTTTCTTAAAGCTTGTTAGACACCTTTGTGAAGAAAAAAGTGGTCTTCCCTCAAAAATATTATAGTTTATTGCGACTATAAACATAATTTGAAGGGAAAAATCAGACACAAATGACTACATACTGTATGAGTTTAGATAAATAGAGGACAAAGGCAGGCAAAATAATCAATGCCATCAATAATCAATGGGAGTGGTGAAAAGAATGGTGCACCACAGAGTGTCAGGATCTGGTGAGGTGTAAAATCTTCGCCTGGTGCTAGTAACTCAGGTGTGGTAAGATTGGGAAATTCATGTATGATATTAATTTTTCGGAATGTTTGTTATACTTTGATGACATTTTTAAAAAATATTATGGATATTGAGGATATCCTTCTACATGACCACAATATTATATCATTTTCATACCTAAGAAAATGACCAATTACCCCATCACATCATTTAATATCTAGTCTACATTCGTATTTTCCTTATTTATCCGAGACTGGGTTTTGTTATTTTTATCAGTTTTAATGAGGATCCAATCTACATTCAAGCATTGCATTTGTTGCATTTTTTAAATATTCTTTTAATCCAGTACTGTCTTCCTTCCTTTTCATTTGTTCCAAGACACTGACAGTTGTGTTATAAGTATTCCTTATTCTAGATTTGTCTAATCGGTTGCTAAATGTGTGGTAGGCAGAATGACCTGCAATGACACGTGTCCTTGTGTAACTCCCACCCCCACCCTCGGAATGAGGGGAATACGATGGGACACCACTCCTTTTATAAGGTTAGCAGATTTTAAAGATATAAGTAAGGTCCCAAGTCAGTCAGTTGACTCTGAGTTCATCCAAAGGAAGGTTATCCTGGGTGGACAAGACCTAATGGAGTAACCTCAAAAGAGAAATTCAAAGCAGGGAAGACTTTCTCTTGCTTTCTTGGCAGAGGTAAGTTGCCATGTTGGAAGAACCATGCCGCAAGGACTTCGGGGTGGGCCGAGGACCTGGCTTAGCGAGGAAACGGGCACCACAGCCATACAATCGCAAAGCAATGAATTCTGCCACCAACTAGAAGGGGCTTGTAGGAAGATTTTGACTCTCAAATGAAACTGATGCCCCTAACGACGCCTCGAGTTCAGTCATGGGAGACCCTGGATAGAAGAGGAAGGATAACCCACATCTTGACTCCTGTCTTGTGGAAATTATGAGATAATAAATTTGTATCGTTTTAAGCTGCTAAATGTATGATAATGCGCTACTTGGCGAGGGAAAAGTAGTACATGTCACTCACCCCTGTATTTCTTGTAAACTAAAAGTTGTAAAGGAGCAGTCAAAATACTTTTCTATAAAGAACCAGATAATAAATATTTTAGGCTTTGTGGCACAACAGTCTCTGTGGCAACTACAGAAAGGAGCTATAGGCAATGTGTAAACAAATGAGTGTGACTGCGTTGCAATAAAACTTTATTTTAAAAAGCAATTGGCAGGCCAAATTTATGTACACAGACCCTAAGCTCCGAGCCCAGCACTTTTTCTACTCCCTGGTGCCCCCTTCAGGCTGAACAAAGCACAGTCCCTGCCCCCGCTCTAAGTCCTCCCAACACAACCGTGTCTGCAGCATCCCTGAGAGCTGCTGGTGTCATAATGTGCTGCTGTTGCTCCGTTTCTAATCCTGGCATACAGTCCTTTATTTTTCATAGCACTTAAAATTCACAAGTCTCTTTCGAATGCCTAATTATCACATTTAAGCTCCAAAACGGCCAAATAAATGAGCAAGGAAGGCACAATCACTGCCATCCACCAAGAGGTGAAAGTGAGACCCACAGAGACTGTAAGTCACACAGCCAGCAGTGAGTGAGTCAGGATTTGAATCCTGGGGACGGTCTTAACCCTCACTTGAGAGCTCGCACTAAGGGGCCCCTCCTACATGATGTGGGCTCATTCCCTGGAGCCTGGGGGAAAATGTTTTATAACAAAGAGGAATTCTCGGCTTCAGCCACCAACCAGAGTTGGGACATGGTGGCCCTGGGTTTCTTGGGCTTTTTGGAGCTCATGGCAGAGTGTGTGGCCTGCTCTGTGAGGCAGCTTCAGTGGGAAAGAACATGGTTCAAGGTCCTGCTACCCAACCCCAAGGGAAAATAGTTCAACACACATTGGCAGCCAGATTGCATCAGCAGCTTCCTCTAGCAAGTCAGCAGGTGACTGTCACAAGTGATGCCCTGCCTCATTTCTGCTGGACCGCCCCGTCAGTCTGTGAGGGCGTGGGGCAGGGTTCAGTGGCCTCAGGTTCTAAGCCTGAATATTCCATTTACTGCCATATGACCTGGAACAAATATCTTTGTCTCACTGCACTTCCGCTTCCTTTCCGCAATATGAGAATGATAACTCTGCTTTACGTGGACTATCATAGAACAAGTAGGAAGCTGGTTTCAAGGTGGCTTTACACACTGTCCAGTTTTACTGCCCCCTGATACTGCCCTTCTGAGGCCCCTGAACCAGCACCCCCTCTTACCTGCCCTCAGGTACTCACCTCGACCTCTCTGGAACCATGATTGTGTTGGTCTCAGAGACCAGCCCCACTCAGCCTGGGCCAGCACAGTCTGCAATGAAACAAAATTCCACTACTCTTAGTTTATTTATATTCCCTGCCTACTCAGGGTTTCTATCACCCCCAGCACAGAGGGCAGAATCCCAAAGCTATCCTTCTCACCAGAGTCCGGACTCGCCTTGGCCTGTCCCCAACCCCTGTCCCTCCTGGATCAAGAGTGATGACTATTCCCATGCTCACCTGATCGTATTTGAAAACTAGAGTCAGACCTCAAAGGAGCCTTAGAGGCATTTTAGTCCCATTAAACCGAACTGTGGTCCTCAGAGGTAGAGGACTCTTTGTAAAAGCCCAAGAAGCACTGAAAAGGGCATGGGAGGGTCCAGCGGGCAAAAGTCATGGCCACTGATCCCACCTCATAGGAGGCAGCTCCACCCCAATTTGATTTTATGCATCGTACTGTGTTATGGAAGGGTTTTGCTCTCGAATTAAAGTTTGAGAACCACCTGTGGAATCTAATATTTTCCTTTCACAAAAGAGAAGACTGAGGCCCAAGGAAGAGGGAGTAATTTGCCAAGCTCACTCAGAGTATTTGCAACAGAGCTAAGAACAGAATTCAAGCCAAAAACAGATTGAAGCCGGGTCCTAAGGCCAGCTCGCCCACGGCCCTGCCCCACTGGGAATGTGATATCAAACTTACTGACCCCAGTGACAGACCAGAGACAGGCCTGCGGCCACAGACTTGAGGAAGCCATTTCACTGGCTTGTTTTTCAGCCTCCCCCTGGAGACCTTGGGCCTCTCCTGTGCATCATTGAATTAATTCTGAATACAAAGGTTATAGGGTGTGAACAGGCCCAGGAGGCTCTGGTGCCCGAGATCATACACTGTTTGTCTTTCTCTGTCTGACATTTCATTTAGCATAATGTCCCCAAGGTTCACCCCTGTTGTCACAAAAGGCATGATTTCCTCCTTTTTATGGCTGAATAATATTCCATTGAATATATAGACCACATCTTCTTTATTTATTCTTCTTTTAATGGACGTTTAAGTTGTTTCCATGTCTTGGCTTTTGTAGGTTTTATCTTTCCAACAAACTTTTGTGGCAGAATAAAAATTGGCAACTATAGGCCAAACTCCCATAATTTTTTGTTGATTGGTTAAACAGACTGGGACACATGTATGTACTCTAACAGCCCATGATCTGAGGGCTTGAGATTTGTAACCCAGCCTAAGATGGTCTCATTTTCCCTCTCCACCTTCCTCAGAAAGTTGAAAAGTTAAATACATGACAGACCATTCTGATGGATCTCTTGCTGTTTCTCTGAAACATTTGCCTAAACTTGAATTCTGTTTGAGCTTCATTGTACATCATATCTGTTAGTCAGAGAAATTATGTTAATCAAGTGGAGAATCATTTTCTCCCCTAGTGAGGTATATGATTGCTTACTTGTGAGCTTTAAATGACACACCAAAAAATGCTAAATATTTTACCTTCTAGATTGCCACAATTGAAAAGTTATCCAATTAGATGTCAACACTTAATTCTCAACAGCTACACTTGAGTAATGAATAGCTTTTGTCAGTCATTCAGACCCTAGTATAAATGAGTTTATCACATGCTTTCTTCTGCAATATTGGCTGACACTGACTTATAATAACTATATCATTTATTAAATAATTACCATTAGTGGAAACTAATTTTTAGGTGCTCTGCATGTATCAAAATTCTTATAAAGATAAAATAAGTTGATACCAGTGAAACATTTAGCAAAAGGCCTAACTTGTCATAAGTTCTATCTCAGTATTTCCTATTATTATTATTATTATCTTCATTTTTATTATCTCTTTTGATCCTATCAACAACTCTGTGAAATATATACTATTATTATTCCAAACTACTACTATATTTGGAGTTCAAAGCCAGGCAGCTTGACTCCAGGGGTAGAAGTGGGTACAGAATCAAGGAGGAGGGAACCTCACCTCAGTAAAAATGCTGCCTGTTTTGGGATTGGTTATTATTTCCGTATTTTTACTGCAACACTACTCATGGTGAAGAGCGTTATGCTACAGCCACACGTACCATGAGGTACCTATGAGGGCCTCGTCCTGTCCTCACAAATGCTCACACTCTGGGCAAGAAGGTGAGCATGAACCCAGACAGCCGTACACTGGGGCACCCACGTGGCTCTCTAAGGGTCTACCACAGGAGGACTCAGGGCACAGCCATCTGCTTCACGGTTCCAAACTGGGATGCTAGGTTTCTGTGCCCAGATCTGAGTCAGACATCAGGACACTTGGCTGACCAAAGATGGCTTTTTCTAGTTTTTTATTGATGTAAAATTCTTATGAAAGTATAAAATGAAATCGCTTTTGTTGGACCTTAATTTCTTTCACTGAGAAAAGTTAAAGTTCATGAGCTCTATCCTGTCCCCAGGGTCACAGACTGGGTCGCGGTCCCACTCCAGCATGGTGGGTGATGTCAGACCTAAGACCATCTTCCCAGTGTCACTTCTCCCCACAAGGGCCTTTTTCTCCAGCCCCATGGCCCTCATGAGACTGAGGTTGCAACCATCACTCCTGGGTTAAGTGCCCCAGAGACGGGGTAAATAAAGCCTTCTGATACACTCAACATTGAGGTGCCAAATATTACAGTCTTAGCTTTGTAACTCTATAAACGTCACAGTCCACACCCATCATAGATGTTTCCCAAATAATAGCTACAAGACAGATCATACTCTCCCAAGGTACTGGCGTGAGTCGGACCCAGTTGCCAGCCTCAAAGAACTCATAGTTAAGTGGGGCACAAAGAGATAACATCATAGTACCCGGGAAAAGCACTCATCCAGAAATGACTGGCATCGGTGGGGCTGGCTCAAGCTGCCCCAAATAGTTGTCAAAACCAGAAACCGTTTATTAACTCATAATGAGATATGTGATTTCCAACATGACCGACAGCCTTGGATTGGCTGGTCCATCTTCGGAGGAGGAAGAAGAAGGAGGGCCTTCTGGCCAGAGCTGTGGCCTTCGGAGATGAAGGCAGCCACTGCCAGCCATGGCTTGAGCAGAGAGGGATCGGGAATTCGACAGCATCAAACATCCGCCTCGCTCTCCTCCCACTCCCATTCTCCAGCTGGAAGACAAGGGGCAGGGCGGCCCTGCAATGCATCCCTAAGGGTCAGCTTACTGGGGCCCAGAGTTTCTAGATGGCAAACAGAGAACTGCACACTTTTCTTAACTAGAGTCATTTAACCTTTCATATTTGCTCTCCTTGCTGATGGGTTTGACGCTATTCCACCCTCTTATACAATTTTCTATTTGTTATACTTGGTCATACCGTCTATAACTCCTTAAGAAAATGAATTGGCTTCTCGGGCATGAGCCCACGGGCTTTGGAAGGACCTGGACATTGCATATATCAAAAGCCAGTGAGATAATTTGACACAGAAGGACAAATACTAGACAATAGTACTTATACAATGAATCTAAAATAGACACTCGTAGCAGCAGGGAGTCGAATGGTGGCTGCCAGGGGCTGGGGGCAGGGAGAGAACAGGGCAGTGTTGTCATGGGCACAAAGTGTTAGTTATACAAGAAGAATATGTCTCATGCACAGCATAGTTGCCTCTAGTTAATGATACTGTATTGCATACTTAAAAATTAGCTAAGAGGGTAGATTTTATGTTAAGTTCTTATCATGCAAAGCCATAACAATAATAAGAGGACGGGAAAAAACTTTAGGACATGATAGATAGGTTTATAGGTTATGGTGATGGTTTCATGAATGTGTATTTATCTCCAAACTCTGCAAGTTGTAGCTATTATTTATATACAGCACAGTCCCCAACCTTTTTGGCACCAGGGACCAGTGCTCCTATGAGAATCTAATGCCTGATGGTCTGAGGTGGAGCTGAGGCAGTGATGCTGGCTCTGGGGAGCGGCTGCCGATACAGGTGAAGAAGCTTCGCTCACTCACCTGCCACTCACCTCCTGCTGTGCGGCTAGGTTCCTAACAGGCCATGGACCAGTACTGGTTCGTGTTTTTAATAATAAGAGTCAGAGAGGGCAGGAGAGGCCAAGTCACAGGGCAGCCAGTGAGAACACCGGGGGACACCCAGCAGGGCAGGTGGCGGGATGTCCTGCAGAAGTTCGCGACCCCGTTTCTGCCCCCAGGCCAGCCATGGCGCTCTGCACCCCCGGTTAGTTCTTCAAACTAGGCGCAGCTTCTTAAAGATGGGTTTTTGGGTAATTTTATCCATATTTATGTAGCGAGACTTCTTAAAACCTGTAAAATAATACACTTTTTGAGTGTTATTCTATGCCTACGAATGTTCCAAGCAGTTTATGCGTGTTCACACATTTCATCTCTATGACGACCCTATCAGGAAATTGAGGCAAACGAGAATATTGAGAGATTGAATGACACATCCAAGGCCACACAGCTGCTTCAAGGCATGAATCACACCAGGTAACCTGGCTCTGGGGTCCAGGCACTGAGCCACAGTCTCCACTGCCACCAATGCCGAAGAATTTCAGAAATCTTTCAGCATCCTAGCTGCCATCTGCCTCTAGCCAAGAGAGTTGCTCACTCTCCTTCCTGTGGTCTTATTGGTCTTCTGTGATCTAATTCAACAAATATGCGTTTATGCCACACATATTTACTAAGCACTTTGTATGCACCTTGGAGCAGTGGGGGATACAGAAATGTGCACAATGGGTGCTCATCTTCGAGGTATTTACACTCTAGTTGGAACGAGAGAGAAATACTCGCACACACCAGGTACTGGAGGAAATGGCATGAGCAGGAGGGGGAAAGTGATCGAGTTGGTTCAAGCAGCTATAGAAAAGTAATACAGACTAAGAAAAAAAAAACTGTAAAAGAAAAGGTTAGAAAGGCAAGTGAGAGCTCAGAAGTCTGCTTAAAGAGTTTCACGTTTCTGGAAAAGATCACAACCCCTTCTCCTAATCGCAGAATCAAAGATAATTCCATCTTACTCCAAAGGTGTTCCAAGATCCAGGAGCATGCACCCTCAGGCTCCTGCTAGGCTCCTGAGGGCACCCTGCCTGTCCTTCCTTTCCAGCTACTTGAGCTTTTCCCAGAAGGGAATGATAATGAGGCCTTGATAGTCACATAAACTGAAGTTCTTCCAGCAACGGAAAGGTTTGGGATACATTGAAACATTCACACTCCTCATTCTGTATCTCCTTTTAATCTAAAACATCCTCTAACAGCCACAGTGCTAAGATGAGCTAGGTGGTCCTTTGAAAGCAGGACTGAACTTTTGTATCCTAGCTACCAATCCTGTCTGGCACAAAGAGGATGCTAAGTGAGTAGGAGGGTGCTTTATACAGATGGATGGTGGAAAATTACATAGATGGAGACACCCGCTTCCCTACCCACCACAGGTTAACACGCTCTTGGGCGGTGTCCTGCTCCTGACCACTTTCTTTTCTTTACTCTCTATCCCTGTCTCAGGCACTCCATCATACCCAGGAGGTTCATTCCACCACCAGGGCCCAGGAAGAGGCGTTCTTCACCAAAGATGGGGAGATCCTGGCAACGTTTTAATGTAGGAGGAGGCAAGAGAATTAAAATGTGCAATGTGCTGATCAGCCCTACAGCCAGGCCACGAGGACACCTGCAGAACAAAGGAAGATTTCTGATGGGATTGCTAACAACCCATTCCCCACACTTGTGAAAGAGAAACAGGCACCGACATTCCCCATGGCTAAAACTATGGGAACCTAAGGATCAAAGGCCGGGAACTGCCAGCAGCCCTTTCACACTACATATTCTTACCTTTTTACATTACAAATTCTTCTCCTTCCTCATTGTATGTCCATATCAAAGGAAATGGGAACTAAAGAATGACATATACATTGAATTCCCTGAACACTCAGGGTCCCTCTGAGTGCCTTTACTCTCTCTCTCTCTCTCTCATCTCTCTCTCTCTCTCTCTCTCTCTCTCTCTCTCTCTCACTGTCCCTCTCATTCTCTGCCTCTGAGAGGAGACCACACTGTCTGTGGAGTGTTACCCCTTTTCTAATAAACTTTCCTTTTGACTCCAACTTTGGCATGTGTGTGTTGAATTCTTTCTACACTCTCTGCCAAAGGACCCTCTTCTTCTCTCAGTGCAGGGCTTGGTGTCTTCCTCAACTCAGGGAAATCTGCCCTGTCCTGCGTCAGTTTGATATTAAAAATTTCTACATCCTCCCAGACCAGAGAGCAGAGACGGCGATTGTTGGAAAAGAGCAGCTGATAAATGAGAGCATCATTACCTGGGCAGAAGGACTCTTAAAGGCAAGAGCTGAAAGCCCCTCAGGACCAAGCCCACACAGCACCACCCACTTCCAAGCACCCAGCAGTATCTGTTACATAGAACTGATTTAGGTTCCTTGGTCAAAGGGAGAGCAGGGTGGACGATTGACCTACACACCCCCTGAGGCTGTTCAGCAAATTTCCAAAAACACACCCTGGCTCCCAAAACAAAGGAATTTGAAAAGGCAAAGATAGTTAATGAGCAAATGGAAAAGTAAATTATGTATAATTGCTTGAGATAGCGAGTGTGTCCTCCTGGAGTTGCTACTGTCTTAGCTTTGCAGCCTTATGTCAAGAGATAGATAATTGATGCCAAGATGTGTACACAGTGGGAAATAAACCATGGAACCTTATTAGTCCTTTCCCAGACCCCTAAGTATCGAGGGTCACCAGGTGGGGGACTTCTATTTTAAGTGTGGTTGCACCTCAACTATGACACCATGCCTCCTGCAGTTTTCTCCAGTTTAGGTGGGAGTAAGCTCTCCTTTCTCTGAACCTCTAAAGCATTTTCCACATGCCTCTATAAAAAGACTAGGAAGAGTACTATAATAGGTCTAGTATGTTTTCCCCTCATCCTTGGTGATTTCAAACCAGTCCCACCTGCTCTCACCATAGTCTGGCTTGTCTTTTTTCATTCCCATGACCATCACACCTCAGCGTCCAAATTCCCCCACCCTGGGGGAAAGAAACAAGGTGGCCAATGAGCAAGGGAGCAGGGAAGAGGTCCAAGGAAGAAATGAGCATCACTGCTCCACAGACAAAGGGCTGGCCCTGGCCGTTGGAGTCTTGACTCGGCACTGGTGCAAGGACCTTCTTACTCCTCCTTGCCCAGACCACAGAATCCTTTTATCAAGTCTTTTAAGAAAATCTGTTCTGTAGGCATAATCCAAATCTTCAGTTTTTCTTAACTCAAAGTGACTGCCTCGGTTACCGAATTCAAGGGGTTCGGTTTGCCTGCACGCATCAAAGCCAAAAGAGACAAGGACAGGAGTTTGCAGCAAAGAAAGATGTTTATTTAAGGAAATGGTGCCACGCCCATTCTCTCCGAATGCCCTACAGCTGGAGGCCCTACACCTGGAGGCCCTACAGAACTGGTTAAAGTTGCCTGCAAACTAGAAGTTTGCAGAGCAGGGCGCTCGGTACAGATGGAGGAAGTTCGGCTTGGTGGAAAACGGGTGAGAGAAGTTATGTAAATGTCAAGCAATTGTTTTCAGGTGTGTGGGTTTTGTTTTTCATGCATTGTCAAGGTATAAATATGCAGTGTTAAATAAACTCGGGGCCACAATATTCACTGTGAGCCCTCCTGACTCTATCTTTTGTCTCTTTCTCTCTAGCTATCTTTTTCTATCTTTTCTCAATCCTCACTCCCCTTCTCGGGAACTGTTCGATCTTAGCCAGCGGGCTCCGGCAAGACTTTAACCTGGTCTGTAGGGCCTCCAGCTGTAGGGCATTCAGCTGTAGGGCATTCAGCGAGAATGGCTCCCAACACCCAGAGACACAAGTAAGCTAGCGCTCAAGGACCTGGCGCTGTGATGGCCTCCAGCGGGTAGATGACATAGGGGGAAGCTCGTTAGTAGCTAAGGGAGTTGGGGTCATGGGCTCTCCTGATTGGTCAGGGCTAGGGTAGAAGACAGGTGATCACCACATCAGGTCCTGATGTCAGTCTGGCCTCATTCTGTCTGGTTGCAAGGGGATGCTGGTAGGGTGTTCTGCCTTCATGGGGGTGGAGCTGCAAGATGTTATCTTTAGTTTGACCAAAACTCTGTTCCTGTGGTCAACAGACCTGAGGCTTTGTTTCTAAGACTGTTTGATGCTGACCTAATACTGTTTAATAGTTAAGGGAATGGCCATGCAGTATGCAGAAGGATGAGGAAAGAAAAGAAATAATTGAGTCTAAGGTCAGTTTGAATCAAGGAGAAAGAAAAGAGAAAAAGTCATTATAGAGAAGAAGTGAAGATTTACATGGTTACATAGCCCAGGGGATATTAACAATTATTACTTCGTTGTCACAGCTTGTGGGGATGCTACTGGCATCCAGTGGATAGAAGCCAGGAATTCTGCTAAATATCCTGCAATGCACAGGACAGACTCCATAACAAATAATTATCCAGTGCCATATGTAGGCTAAGGGTGAAGAAACACCCTGGTTTAGTGTTTCTAGTCATCATTCCTGATTCATTGTTGGTGACTCAGTTACATTTGGGTCGAAGGGAAAATAAGTCCCTTGAAATAAAAATAAAGGGATTTGGTGAACCCAGAGTGCAGGACAAACTTCTCAAACTATTCAGAATATCATCCTACCTCATCAGCATTTTCTGTGCACTCACAATGTTCCGTACACTGTAATATGGGTTTTACTCAACATCGTCTCATTTAATCTTCACATGGTCATCCAACTAGGTATGATTACTAATTACTACCCCCATTTTATTGAAGAGAAAACTGAGGTTTAGAGAGGTTAAGCTACAGGTCACCCAGCCCATAAATGGCAGAACCACAATTCCAATCAACAGCCAGGGGCCAAGCCTTTGTCTAAGGAGCGGTGATTCTCATTTCTTTCTTCTGAAGATTTCTTGCCCCTTGACCAAGCTGTGTAATCCTAAGAGCTTATTTTCATTTGTTGCAGTTTCTCTAACACCTGTGCAGAACCTGATACATGGAACACACTGATAACTGTTCAAGCAAGAAAGGGAAGGAAAGGAAAGAGGAATGAAGAAAAGGAAAAGGAGATAGAGTTTAAATTTTTTCAAAGGGAGGGGAGGGAGAAGAAGGGAGATAAGTAAGGATAATGTGGCTAATTTATTTAAAACTTTATTGCACATATGCTGTCCCATCTCCCCTGCAGGTCTGTGGCACTTTCTCTTCTCTCCTATTAAGTCCCTTCTTTGATCTACAGTGAAAAATGTCCAGGAAGTCAGTCCTACCTGGGAAGTCAAACTGTTGCTGCAGTTGCCTTCTTGACCTCAAGGAGAAGTCTCCATCATACCAGATAAGCAGGGAGGCTGGCCCTGGGTCAGAGGCGGCCGGCCAGCAGCCCACCCAGCTTCAGACGAGAGCTGAGCTAAGATTCACATCGAGCGATGATGATTCCCTTCATAGGGGAAAAAAAATTCCATGGAAATCAAAAAAATGATGAATGTGCCCTCCCCACAAGTGGCATTAAAGTCGTTTAAGGCCATGCATTCATTCTTTCTTT
Organism: Macroglossus sobrinus; assembly: GCA_004027375.1. Taxonomy (NCBI): domain Eukaryota; kingdom Metazoa; phylum Chordata; class Mammalia; order Chiroptera; family Pteropodidae; genus Macroglossus; species Macroglossus sobrinus. The sequence continues at coordinate 96,158 of PVKZ01000871.1, forward strand.
CATCGACCGTGGGTTTGTCCAAATTCTGTGCCTAGTCTAGAGTCTGAAACAGGATAGGAGTTATATAAATATTGAAAATAAAATCCCCAAATTACTTAATCTGCATTTTACCAAAATGTTATTTATTCAGTAGATATCAACTGGCACCTACTGTATGGAGCCACTGTGCTGAATGCAAGCATAGTAATAAATAAGGCACAGCCCTTGGACACAGAGCCCATGGTCTCTTAAAGAAGAATAATTATTGCACAATAAAGAAACTAGACTACAAAGTAAAATCCATTGCTTTAATAAAAGCAAAAGCATTGAGCCATGAGAGCACAGAGAAATCATTAATTCTAGTGAAGGGTATGTAGGGAGACTTTTCACTGGAGGGGGTGGCATGTTACACAGGCCTAGAACAACGTGTGGGGTTTCAAAGGCAATAAAGCACAATGAGGATAATCCAGGCCAAGGAGTAAGTTAGTAAAGGCTCAAGTAGTGAATGCAGTAAGAGGCTGGGAGTGGCTTGCGTGTGGACCGTGATGGGAGAGGTAGAAAGTAGGTGGCCAATCACAGAGGGCCTAACTTGCCAGGTTCAGAAGCCTGGACTCTGTTCCACAGGAACTATGGGGCCACTGACCTACTTAGGTAGAGCAGCAGTGCACATTGCAGTGTGTGTTTGGGGGACATTAATAGGCCATGGATGTGCTGAAAAGGGAAAAGATTGGATCAGGAAGACCGGGTTCAGAATCCATGTAATTACTGAAGCCACAGGTTTGGATAAGGTCTCTTCTCACACTGAACACTCCCAGTGAGGGAAAGATGGGGCTTTGATGATTCTTTTTGCCCATGTAAGGAGAAAGTACTTCTGAATGAAGTTGAGGAGGACAGAAATGACTAATAAGAAATCCTTGGATGTGGAGATTAAGGAGACTCGAAGTCAAAATGTCTAGGCGCTTGGAGATATAACCCAGTGAAGGAAAGAGGTGAAATGAGATCATTCAATTGATCCAGAACTCCAGTCCCAAAAGCACTATGGAGAACAAAGCTCTGATAAAGTTACATCAAGGGAGTCATTTAGAAAAGAGTGGCTCGGGGGGATGAGAGAGAGAGAGAGAGAGAGAGAGAGAGAGAGAGAGAGAGAGAGCTTGTGTACTCAGTAAGCACCCCGTAAACAGTCCTTAAATAGGCCAATGAATGAGTAAATGCATAAATAAATTAGCTGTGACTGTGAATTATGACACTGCCACATGGCTGTTCCATTCAAAGCGATGGAGCCTACCTAGGAGCTAGAGCTTCCCCAGGTTGTTGAGTCACTGTTACTTCACTATGATCTGATGCACGATAAGCAGCTGCCATCAGGATCTCTGACATCTGTGTCTTTGGTCTTGAATCTGAGGACATCGAACAATCTGGAAGGCCCATTTGTGACAGAAATACACCACGCCTGCTGGAAAAGTCATCACAAGTCACACAATTGCTTGACCGTGGGAAAGATTCCAGAAGCTTCCCCACTCTGATCTCTGGCCCAATTTTTCTTTCTTCCTTCAGACAGAACTGCTTGTGAGAAGTGCCCTGGGGACGAGTGGCCCAATATGGAAGAGTCAGTGCATCCCCCAAATCCTTGGCTTCTTGCCCCACCATGAGCCCCTCAGCACAGTGCTGGCTGTCTGCACAGCCCAGCTCTTCCCACCCACCCCGGCCATCTTCATCTGGCACCACCACACCCCCATTGTCCAAGCCGATAACCACCAGCTCAGCTACCTTCTGCTGTCCTCCTTAGCCGTCTGTTTCCTCTGCCCCTTCTTGTTCATTGGTCAACCAGGGCCCCTCACCTGTGCTGTGTGCCCAGCAGCTTTTGGGATCACCTTCACAATCTGCATCTCCACTGTGCTAGCTAAGACCATCATGGGGGTGGCAGCCTTCCACGCCACCCAGCCACATATTGAGATTCGAAGTGGGCGGATCCAGTTCTCCTTAGCACCATCCCCATTGTCTGTTCCCTGGTCCAGGCAACCTTATGTACATTCTGGGTGACTGGATGGCCCCATAGCCTGTGAACTCTCCAGAGCTGGGTCCATGGTGATTGTAAAGTGTGACAAGGATTCCTTGGAACTATTCTGGGCCATGCTGGGTTACCTGGGTTTGCTGGGCCTAGTCAGCTTGCTGGTGGCCTTCCCCATCCACCAGCTGCCTGACATCTTCAATGAAGCAAACATATCCCTCTCAGCATGTTGGTCTGCTCCTATGTCTGCTCCTGTTCATCTCTGCCCACATGAGTGCCCGAGGCAAAGACACAGTGGCCGTGGAGATCTTTGCCATCTTGGCATCAGGAGCAGACCTCTCGTCCTGCCTCTCCTTTCTCAAACGCTACTTCATCCTTATCCATCCTGAAAAGAACACAAAAGAACAAATATTTGTCAGGCGTCGTCTCAAATGAGAACATCAGAAGTGGACCATAGGGAGTGCCAGTTTCTCAAGGATGCCTTCCTTAAGCTCACCACCAGGAAAGCAGCCCTTCCTCCGAGCCCCATCATGCTGATTAGAACACTCCTGGTCACTTAGCTCCTTCTATTTGGGGTTTTATTTTATCAGAGAGAGATAAGACAAGTTTGCAGATAGTATCATCCTCAATGGAAGCATCTGACTGAATTCATCCCATGGCTTCTCAGCAGCCAGGCAGTGCCTGGAACAAAGAGGAAGCTGAATAGGTGTTTGATGAATGAGTAAACTGACTTATGCCAAGTTAGCACTGGAAGAGATCTACAAAAGCAGGCAGTGGGGTAAGTGGGCGAAAGGAGTCAGGAAGACCTGATGTAAATCCTCCTGGCTCTGCCATGTTGTGTCATATAAACTTGGAAATGTGGCTTAACCCTCTGAGCCTCAGTTTCCTCCAATGTAAAATAAGACGGAGCCTTCCTCTGCAGGTTGTCGTGATAATAAAAAGACAAACGTGTAGAAGGGTTCAGCACGTGTTAAACACTTGAAACTTAGGTATTTAAAATCATCCCTTTTACAGTTAAGGGAACTGATGCCAAGACTGGGGACCAGTTGACCCAGGGCATCACTTTGCAGATGTCACGAGTCAAATGAGTAAATTTCAGGCCCTGGCTCTGCCATTTACTTAGCTACATGACTCTGGGCAAGATACTTAACTTCTCTGGACCTCAGTTTCCTCGTGTGTCAGGGAATAATATCACTGACTTTGTGGGGTTATCAATGAGGAGCAAATGAATTAATATTTATAGTGTACTTAGAATAGTACCTGGTACATAGTAAGAGCTAAACGAGTACTTTTAAGTAATTCAACAAAATTATACATAGTGGCAAACCTGTGTCTCTTGATTCATTGCTGAATAACTAAAACTTTTGTGAGATCCTACATCTTGTGGAGGGAAGTTCAGACAGGCTAATGTGTCTCCTTACAAGCAAAGAGATTATAATCAAACATTCCCAACCTAACCTGATTGGAGTAAACTAAATATATTGTGAGATGGTTGTGTGAGAAGTAAATACCCTGAATGTGCTCTGGTTAGCTGCTAGTCTCTGGATAAATGAGGATAGGTGACAGTCACAGTCCCAGCCGAACAACCACAGTGCGAAGTCTGCTCTAAATGAAGCCCCTCCACTCTAAGAGAGTGTGAAGATGTTAATGCCCACAAAACACTGGGCACCAATTAAGTGACACCACTCCTGGACTGCTCCCTGGGGAGGGACAGAGCTGAATAGTGTCACACATACTGTATCAAAGTATCAAAGCACCCACGTTTCTGGGTAATGAGATCCATCTTACATTCCTGACAGAAGGAGTTTAAGATGCTCCTACCTTGCCATGGTTAGCCAATGATGTTATTTAGACCAAAGATTATGAAACGACCAAAGGAAATAAGGATATAAATAAAGACAATTTAGAGAAACAGCTGCAGCATCCCATAGTCATAGCCAGCGTTTCCACAAACATGCCTTAAAAATCAACTGCTGAGGGATTGGTGTGTGAAAATTGAAAGGCAAGGGACTAACCAAATCCTGGAGGAAAAAAATATGGTAATTCCAGCACAGGTGCAAGAGATAAAAAGAATCTGGCACCACAGAAGGAGGTCCAGATGGGCCTCGGTGAAGTAGATCCACACCAAACTCATTGGCAGTGTTACGTAATGGTGCACAGCAAACTGTAGGGTTCTGATTTCAGACTGTACCTCCAGTCACTCTCACCCAGTCCCAAGTTAAAGGAGCGTCTCTGAGATAGTAACCAGGCAGTTCCCCACTAACGATTAAAGTCAATATCCTGGTATCCAGAATAGGTAAAGCAAGATAAACTGCACTCCTTACAGAATTCTATCTTAATTCTCTCTGGAATTACCCCTTGCAACATTCTCTGGGTTACCAGTGAAGTTGTGTCTATGTTAAGCTAGCACTTTCCATGACTATGTTTCACTATGAATAAATATACCCCCAAAGAAAGAATTATATTCTCAGAAATTCCCTATCCATAAACATATGTATTTTTCCTGATTTCATAATGTATCTTTAATACATTAATTTCATAATGTATCTTCATGGGCAGTGACTTTTAAACCTTTACCTATCATTAGAGAGATCGTTTTATAAACTATATACATGTATAACCAATGTACTGTATACTTGAAACTAATCAAATTAAATTTTAAAAAAAAACTTTAGCTGTCAATACCTGCACATATCATGCTCCTCTCCAGCACCCCAGATTCTCTCAGGTAGGTCTGCTTTTTAAGGGAGTGATTGTTTTATAATGTAAATGATCACACTCACAAAGACCTTTTATTTCAGTTTAGTTCCTTATATCTGATTTTATTAAAACAACATTCACCTTTACATGTATGGAATCCTTTCCAAGACTACACCTCAGAGTTTTTACCAATTTATGTAATTTATCTCAAAATATAGGTTTCTTCATCAAAAAAGCCTGATGTATTCAAATTTTAAGGTTTTTTACAACTATAAATGAGAATCTCATAAACTAGTGTGATGGTTAATTTTATGTGTCAACTTGACTGAGCTCAGGCATGCCAAGGCAGCTGGTAAAACATTATTTCTGGGTGTTTCTGTGAGGAGGTTTCTGAAGAGATTAGCATTCAAGTAAAGACGATGGTGCTCACCGACACAGGTTAGCACCATGCAATCCACTGAAAGTAGGAGTTGAACAAAAAGGCAGAAGGGCAAATCTGTTCTTTACTTCAACTGGAGCATCTGTCTTCTCCTTCCCTCCAACATGAGTGCTGCTGGTTGTCCGGCCTTCAATTACAGAATGAACTACCCCTCTGATCTTTTTGGTTCTACAGCTTGCAGATGGCAAATCATGGGACTTCTGGGCCTCCATAATCTGTGAGTTAATTCCTATAATAAATCTCCTCTTTAATATATCTATAAATAAATATATATATGTGTGTGTGTGTGTGTGTGTGTGTGTGTGTGTGTGTGTGTGTGTGTGTGTGTATTTTATTGGTTCTGTTTTTCTGGAGAACTCTAACTAATATGCCCAGTATGTTTTGCTTTTTTTTCAATAGCCAGAAACCTAAAAATCAAATTCAGGAAGGTAAACACACAATGTAAATACACACACACACACACACACACACACACACACACACACATATACATATATACATATATACACATGTATGTGTGTATATATTTATACACACACACATGCATACATACACACACACATATATATATGTATATATACACACACACACATATATATACTGTTCAAATATACAGCTGAAACTTACCAAAATTTATTAACCAATATCATCATAAAAAAAATAAATAAATAATAAGAATAAAAGTTAAATTCATTTTGTGTTCACAACTACTCAGGTCAGGTGCCTGAAAGTATCTATTTCTTCATCTTCATTCGGATGAATTCTTTTATTCGTTTCTGAAAGATTTTCATCTTTTCACTGTTTTGGCATCTTGCCATTTGAACCAAAGGAATATAAAGCACATTACTGACACAATATTCAATAAATAAAATGGTTTTCAAAACTTGCGATTTGTGCCCTCTCTGTTAACTATTAAAAATTTGACTGCTAAGATACTGTGTTGAGGGTTGGGGGTAGAGACTGTGATGCTTCAGGCACCATCCTGTAATCTGCTCATTATTGGCCAGTTTAGAAACGTAATTATAGAAAATCTGTTTTTCCCCCCTTCACCCAATCTCGAGCTCAGCGTTTTTCTGAATCAAATGATGATTGTAAATGTCTTCAGGAAGGCAACTCTCTCTACATGCAGACAACTACTTGAATTGTAATTGTTTTTTAAGTCTCATTTCAAGTGAGCTGACGTTGCCATAAAGCTCTTCTTAAATCAATTTTCAAAGAACCACGTAGTGTAGAGGGAGGATTATTCTATATTTCAAGTAAGAGACCGTAAATACAGAGAAGATAAGTGTATGGGTCCCATGGAAAATAAGCTGTGATTCTGTAGACTTTGTGGTAGAAACTGCTGGTTGTCTACCAAAATTTGTTCTCTTTCCACAATAATTAGATTGCGGCTGGGTATACGGCTACTTATCTCTGGACTATTTTTAATACCCTTGCAATTAGATGTGGTCTATGGCTAACTTCTTGCCAACAGAAGTGAGTGAAAATGATGACTAGTATATCCAGTAGAGAAACCTTAAGATACGGTGTATGTCCTCTGCATCTTCATCCTCACCTTTCCCGCCTGCTGGGTCCCAGTGGTGACCATGGGAATAAGAAGAAAGCCCTTGGTTGGGGGTTGGCAAATGGTCTCTGTCACTACTCAGCTCTGTGTTTACATCGCAAAATCAGCCACAGACAGTTCATTTGCTGTGCCTGTGTTCTAATCAAACTCGATGTGGACACTGAAATGTTAATTTTATAAAATGTTTGCATGCCATGAAATAGTGTTGATTTGTTTTTCAACCTTTTAAAAATATAAGAACCATTCTTAGCTCACAAGCCATTAAAAATAAATGCTGAGCTGAATTTGACCCATGAGCTTTATTTTGCCAACATCCCAGGGCATGTCGACTCCATGAGATGGAAAGAACTTGGATCCTTGTGTGCCTGTTGAGCAAAGCCACCCACTAACCTAGAATACTCACTCTGGACTCTTGCAGGAAGAGAAAATCTCCTTCATTCTCTCAGCTCTATTATAGTTAGGTCTCTCTTGTTATAGCAGATTCATATTTTACTTGACCATAACTCCTGACTACTTAGGCCACTGCTCCATTCCTCACCACTCTCTTTCTAAAGCCAAAGCAAGGAAAATGGATCCCACCTGCCCCCTCACTGACCTTTCCAAGACTTGAGGGAAAAGACTCTGCTCAGAGCTCCCTTCACCTCCTTGTTTCGAAGACTGTAGATGAGAGGGTTGAGCATTGGTGTGACAATGGAGTAGAAGACAGACACCACCTTGTTGAAGTTGATGGAGGAGGACACTTTGGTTCGTACATACATGAAGAAAAGTGTGCCATAGAAGAGGCTCACCACAGTCAGGTGAGCTGCACAGGTGGAGAAGGCTTTCCGGCGCTCAGCTGCTGAGCGGATGTGCAGCAGCGTCCAGACAATGTTGCCATAGGACACAGAAATGACTGCAGAGGAGACCAGGAGTACCATCAGAGAGACCAGGAAGTCTGTGGTCTCCTTCAGGGTGACATCCGAGCAGGACAAAGCTAGCAGGGGTGAGACATCACAGAAGTAGTGGTCCACGACATTGGGGCCACAAAATGTCAGCTGAGACAAGAAGTAGATGGGCAAAATGGGCGTGAGGAAGCCCACCAGCCAACAAGCACCAGCCAGACGGATGCAGGTGCCCCAGGACACCAAGGCCCCGTATCGGAGAGGCATACAAATGGCCACATAGCGGTCATAGGCCATGGCAGCCAGTAGGAAACATTCAGTTGCCCCAAGGAAGGTGAAGATGAAGAGCTGTGACAGGCAGCCAGCATAGGAGATACTCTTGCCCCCATCTACCCCAATAAAACCAGCCAACATCTTGGGCACTGTGACTGAGGTGTACCCGATTTCAAGGCAGGACATGTGCGTCAAGAAAAAATACATGGGTCGCCATAGCCGATGGTCCAAAACCACCACCAAGATGATGGCCAAGTTCTCCACCAAGGTGAACAGGTACATGGTGAGGAAGAGCGTAAAGAAGAGGAAGCGTGCTTCATGCGCCCCCGCAAAGCCCGCCATGACAAACTCTGTAACATGCGTCCAGTTTTGGGTGTGTGGCTGCATGCTGGGAGTGAGAGCTCAGTAGACTCATAGTCTTGTAGATAATGACCACTCACAGAGGATCTGTGAGGATGTCGGACCGAATATCTTCCACTTCAGAAGAGGAAAGTAGAGTCAAGACATTCTCTCTACCTTCTGAGAATTTAGACAATTTCAGCACAAAATAAAAAATGCTAAATAAAAATAAGACAGGGTATTATGGAAGTAAATAGAGAGGAAGCTTGACCAGTCTTGAGCAATCAGAGGAATCTTCTTGGAGGAAGGGTTGTCTAAACTAGAACCTACAAAATAAGTATAAGTTAGTGAGAAAGAAGATAGTGAAGTGGAGGGGACATACAGATAAAATCTCAGACACCAGAGAGAAGATTGTGCATTTGGGAAACTTCCAGCGGATCCAGTTTACCATAGAGATTAAGAGCTTGGCTTCCTGATCAAGCACACCTGACTTCAAACACAAAAGGACCTAACTAAAGAGCTGTGAAGTTTTAAATTGGATAATTTCTCTAAAGCACTTAGCATTGTCTTTGGGTCAATAAATATTAGGAAAATTTTACATGTTGATTCTCCTATAATAGAGTATGGAGGGAAGATGGCTATTCTTAAGTTTGAGGAGTGAGGTTGGAACAAGATCATGAAGCACTAGTGACCAAGTTAAGAGAGTGGACAAAGCTTCAGTCTGAGGATGAATGAGAGCCTTGAAGAGTTCTCAGCAGGAAAGCAAGGCTATACTTTCTGCCCTCAGGTGGGGTGAGTGTGCTATGCTGAGATGAATTTGGAGAGGAACAAGATGGAAGGCAGGAAGGCCAGACTGAGAGGCTGCTGAAAGTATAGCTTGGAGTGATGGTGGCTGTGGTTGCTAAGCATGGGGAGTGAACAGAGTTATCAAGAGAGCGAATCCACAGGATTAAGTCTGAGTGCAAGCTCCAACATCGACTTGAAACATGTGAGGAATCACTAAATAATATTATTTTTAAAAAACAAATTACACAGAAAGAGGTGCAAAAAGATGAACTCCTTCCTTGTTTTAGGATCTAATGAGAGAATATAATGTCTCCATTGCTGGGGCAGTTTAAAAATACAGCCTACCATTTTTTGACACTCTTCTCATTAAAAAGTGTGGTCACTCCCCTTGAATCTGGGCTTCGTGACTGCTGGATGACAGAATGTGATGGGAGTGATGCTGTGCCAGGTTCTGGGACTGGGCTATGAGACACTGTTGCCTCTTCCTGCTTCTTGGAACCCAGCCACCATGGTGAGAAGAAGCCCAAGTCGCCTGCGGAAAGACTCCAGTGGAGGGACTAAGGGTCCCCAGCCCTCAGCCCTGGCTGAATCCTCACTGAGAGCCAGCGTCAACACGCCAACCAGGTGAACAAGCCATATGAAGAAGAGGTCCCTCAGCCCCCAGTCGAGCTGGCCCAGCTGACACTGAGCTCTCCCCAAATTGCAGATTCGTGAGCTAAATAAATGATCATTGTTACTTTAAGACACTAAGTTTTGAAGTGGTTTGTTAAAAAGCCATAGATTGCTGAAATGATTACATACCGGTTCTATAACCTTGGGCAAATTCTTTAATATCTCTGACCCTTTGCAGGGAAAAAAAAATTAGTGTTTTGTCTACAGTCCAAAATGCCTGAACTGAAATTTGAATCCAGGTTTGCCAGAACCTGAAACCCTTGCTCTTTCCCAATAAATTATTAAGCAGTTTTCTTGATTTAACATTCCATGATTTCCTGGCAATAAAAGCATATAGAGATACACAGTCAGAAATAAACAAGATCAGAGGCTTCTGATTCCCATGTGTGCCTTCACCATGCCCAAGTCCATGCACCAGCATCCCCACTGTGTGTGGTTTATAAACACCAGCTTTCTGGCCGAAACATTGTGGCCCCACATGTTCACCATTCTGTTGGCCTCAGAAAATTTCAGGGCACAAATCCTGCACCATCCTCCCCTTAGCAATTTGGCTTATCACACAACAGTTCAGGAAGAGGGCTCACTCTTCCTCACAGGTATACACGACTCTGTGTTATAGACACAGTATAGTTTTCATTGTAAAGTTTTCTGAAGTATTCTTTCTTTTTCACAGTTTTTAGGAGCATGAGATTCAGAGTCAAACAGATCCAGAATCAAGCCAGTCTCGGCAATTTATCTGCTTGTGTCATCCGTGACTTGTTACTCTTATTTCTAAATCTTACCTGTCCTTTCAGCTGTGACTCAAGTCTGACGGCCCTGTCTTCACTAGAAAGACTTGTGCATCCCTCATTCTTCCAAACTTGTATGCAGTTCAGACCAACACATGCACAGGTCACATGCTCTGTACCAGGATCCATGGTGATGCTGAGAGCATCCTGGCACAGAGCATCTGTCCCCCAGCATCCAAAATGAGGCCTGGTACAGAGAAGGTATTGCCTTATAATAGTTTCAGTTTCCTGATCCCCAACTTAGACAGAGGATGGCAGAACCTGAGGGGAGCTGTATCAGGTCCAGATAAGTCACATTGAAAAATCTGCTTTTATTACTTAATAGCTGAAGGAGGGTAAGAAAGTGGGACGTTTCACATGCAAACACACACACACACACACACACACACACACACACACACACACACGATAGATGCGCCCTTCCCCTTCCTCAGTGTAGAAAGTAAGTGTGCTTTCTCCACTCTCCCCCCAATTCACAGGCTAAGTTCTAAAGATTTCAAGACCTCTGTGGATGGTGGAACCACAAGACCAGAGAAGCCTGGATCCCCAAGGAAAACTCTGCTGCCTACTGGAGTAGGGTCATCGAACTTGTCCTGCCAGAGAGTAAATATTTTAGGCTTTGCGTGCCACTTACAAGCTCTGCCACATATTCTTCTTTGAGTTTTCATGGTTTTTAAAACCCATTAAAAATATGTAAGTCATTCTTAGCTCACGGGCTATGCAAAAAAAAAAAAAAATGCTAGAGCTGAATTTGGCCCATAGGCTGTAATTTCCCAGTTCTTGTCCTAAACCCAACTTGTACTGTGACATGAACAAAAAACAGTGTCTCACTGTGTTAAAACATTGTTGTCCTCCTTGATGGCCACACATACCACCCTGCCACCACCAAGGAGCCAAACTGTCCCCAAATGTCTATTGTCTCTACTTCTGCAGTGAGATGAAAGGGGACAACTGATACCCAAGAAGGTGTAGGTTGGACCCATGAACAATTGCACCCTGCACAGAAGCCAAGTGTGTCTTCATTGCATCCCCCACACACACACACCCTAATCTTCAATGAGCAAAGTACAAGGGGGACCTTTCTTGGATTCCAAATCAAAAGCCCAATATCTAGACTAAATGATCCTAGGGATCAGAACTTCCTCTGCAGCTCAATACCCAACTGTATTCTTTGAGAGACTCAAGAATAGATTGGATCTGTCGAGTGGATTGAATTGTTATAATGAGAAAACCAGTCAAAAGGTTTAGGTGAATACAATTATTAAATGAATGTCCTATTACTTCATTTACTGATATACATTAATTCACTCTCATTCATTAAAAGAAAAAGAGGTTCCCACAATGATCTAATCTTTAGCAAATTCTGAAGCCAACAGCATTTTGACTCTATTAATTTGTAATTTACTGAAGTCTACCCAGGCTTCCATGCCTGCCACTGCCTCATCAAAGCATTCACCAAGGAGCCCCTGGGCACCAGAACCACATGACCGATGAACCCTGTCCTTGAAGAGCCCATAATCTTTCAGGGCAGATAGAGAAGTAGTCAGGTGACACCACAGGGATGTGACGAGTTAGTTATCTGGGAGAACAGAGGATGGGGACAGTTCATCTGGCCCAGAAGGAAGACAAGACAAGTGAGATCAGGAAACAATTTTCTAATCAGATCACAGTGAGTGGGGTGAGGAAGAAGGTAATCTTTGACTGACAAAACCAAGTTCAGCAGGAGAGTGAAGCGTTCCGGTAAGCCAGGGAAGAGAGATGAGAAAGATAAATCGGTGAGAAGAGGCTGTGAGGTCAATGGGAGACAGGAGGGCAAAGGGGTTAAGACCACATTTGGGCATTAGACTACCTGGCATCTTCAAATCCCAGTCCAACTGAAATGCAAAGAAAAAACTTAGACAGGGGGCAATGCCTAACCCCATGGAATGCATTTCTGATAGAACCCTTTAAGTCAGCAGAGAGGAGTTAAATGAGGAGAACTCTGGGGCAAGAGTTTCAGGGCAAATGAGCCTCACCTCAGAGGTAAGCAGATGAGCCTCCCTCCAAAAAAAAAAAAAAGGACGAGATGGAGGGCCAGATTCTGCTGGGTTTAGATCGTCTCATTCAATCCACACAACACTATGACCCTATGACCTGTTCTTCATTCCTGGGTCTCATGCTCAGAGACAGGAACAAGTATGTGGCAGAGATGGGATCCAACACCGTATCTGACACAAAAGTCTGTGCTCCACCCCCACACCTTGCCATCTCCCTTTGTCACTTCCTCTCACCAAGTGGCATACCTGCGACCCTGGCTTGTGGGGTTAATTTCTCTGTGTCTCGGTGCCCTGCTGGCAGAATTCCCTGCCGGGCCGGGTGACCTGCAGGGCCACAGGGAGGCTCCCAGGCCTATTAACCACACCGGCTTCCTCTCCAAGGCTGGGAAAACTCATCAGCCAAGTGACACACAGGAAACAAAGAGCCAATGGGACAGAGTCATAGGGGACAATCACTGAATAAGAGAGAGGCCACACAGAAACTTGACCTAATTTGGTGTCCTCAAAAGATGGTGCCCCCTGGGCTAAGATCATCCCTAAAAAATATGAAAAACAAGTTTGGGGCCCATGGAGGGAAATCAAACTAGGTTCCTGCAGCTATGTGCTTACACAGCCATGTGACAAACACGGCGAGAAGCCTGGACGCCTTCCTGTTTCAGTTCTCTCCACCTGGCCTCTGAGACACTTGTCCCCAAAGGCAAAAGGGATTAGAAAATGAACTTACTAAGATCCAGACAATGATTTCAGAAAACAACCACCAAGATGAGCAGGCGGTGATGGTGGGTCCATCAGGGGCTCTGAGTTGTCCAGAAAATGAAGCCCAGGGTCCCGCTCCCTGCTTCCTCTTTGCTCTTGCTCCCCACATGCCATTTGCTTGCTCAGTGCAACATGACAGCAATTCCATATCTCACTCTCGGGCACGCAAACAGACCCTGAGTTCACGGCACAGTATTTAGGATTCAAGAAGCTGAGTTTGAGCCTAGCTCTATCAGGTACTAGCTGTATTTTGGGAATGTCACTAAATCGTGCCACGTTTCAGCATTGTCATCTTCAGATAAAGGGCATAGTATGTACATTTGCAGAGCTAGTCTAAAGGTCAAAGGTAACCACGTTAAGTGAAGGTTCGGGGTCTTTGCTCTTATCGTCCCCTCTGCCCTTCTGTGTGGCTTCGTTCCACACTCCCTCCAGTTCTCTGCATCAGGCCATCTCAACAGAGAGGCCTTTTCTGACCACCCACCTGAAGATGTAGCTCCCATCACGTCCCACCACTCTCTGACCCTCCCTCGGCTTTTTTTTTTTTTTTGGCACAGCCTCATTGTCATTGATCAGATATTTATTTGTTTGTATATACTATCACACACACACGCACACACACATATCAACCTAAGTTCCTCGAAGACAGTTTCCCTGTTTACTCATCACTGTGCTGCCAGTGGAAAAATTGTCACTGAGGGGTAGTCTGCATGCAAGAAATATGTTGTTGCAATGAAAGAATAAATACATGCCCCAAGCACCACGTGACCAGAGTGTTGTTTCCTTTCCTCTTCCAGCTACCTGTTTCAAGGAAACCCACCGGTACTTACGGAAGAGCCATCTGATTGGGTGTTGAAGTCCACATGACCCTCCTGCCAATCAGCTCCAGGACGGAAGGTACCCGACAGAATGATGGCTGTGCTGTGTACCACTCTCACTGGCCTTGGGTGGGACACCAGTTGAACTGATTTTTACATTTCATTTCTTTTGCTTAGCTATTGAGTTGGATTTTAACTTTCCCAAAAAACTGTAATCTGGTAGCTGTTTTCAAACTCTGCCACACCAAACCCTATATTTCCTCAGTTGCCAAGGAGCCGTAAAGGGGGAGAAAGAGAGCTGGCATGTGGGGCTCCCACGTGCCTTGCTTCAACCAGCTGGCAGGTGGCAGAATCCAAACAAGAATACAGCCCAGTCTGGCCCCAGTGCTCACCATCTTTCCACTATACCACCTCCCAAGGGAACTGGCATTGCTAAAGCCAAATCTGATCAATTAACTGAGCACTTCCCTGATTACTCCAGCAGCTTTCCTACTGAGCAAGCATGACCTGCTCCTCAAAGCTACTCACACATGGTCTCCTCCCGAAGGGAACGAATGAGAAATGGAGGTCTTTCCTGTTGTATATGCAACAGCGGCCCCAGTCTCCAGGCAAGCTGGGCAGCCCACTGTAGCAAAAAAAGAACCAAGGTGGGAATCAAACTCTCTATGCTTCTGGCTCCTAATCTCCAAATAGGAATAATATCCCTCTTCCTGTCCTCAGGGTGTTATGAGAATCAATGAGATGGTGGACATGCAGGCTCTTTGAAACGTTAAAGGTACTCTGTGGGAAGACCTTCTTATTATCTTGCCTCCATTGCTTACAGTTTGTGTGATTAGTGCGGAATTTCAATAAAGGGAAAGCCTAGGGAATGATGCACTCAGTTAGACCCTGGGGATGGCCTTGAAGCTGCACTTGAATTACAAGCAAATTGACTTTGTTTAGAGTATAGGTTTATTTGTTAAGGTGGCTTGAGGAGACGGACAGAGATGAAAGGAGCTAAAACTCCCAAACTTCCCTTGGCACACCCCATACTCCATGAGCTTAGGCAAACCCATTGAATTCTGTGTGCCTCTTTCCTCACTTGAAAAATGGGTTGGTATTTAAAACCACAATGACTCTGTGAAAGAGCTTTTGAAATTAAAAAAAAATAATAAGATAAATTAGGAAAATTGTGAAGAAAGGACTGAGTGATACTGAAGTCAAGAATCCTTACTCTAAATTTGGTGTCTCTTTGGTTGATGATGTCCTTTCCATACGTCACCTTCTGCATACCCTTTGGACACGTGCCTGTTAGTTTCCATCACAGGTGTGAACTGAAAGCTAAGTGATCTGTCTCTGTGTGGTCAGGGGTCTCTAGGAGAGCCACTCACCTGCCCCCTGCTGCTTCTTTGTCTCTTCTCTGGGTAGAAAACAAGGGCCCAACATGCTCAGAACCCATATCTCATTGGGGAACAGGGATCCTAAATTCAAAGATCACAGCTTCTCTGAACCAAAGGGACAGGGCAGAGACCCACCATCAACTGAACTGGAGAAGGAAGAAACAGGAGTTTGTCCCTGGCTATAAAATGACTCACAGCCACATATGCACCTCTAACACCCTTGGGGTGACCCACTTGATTAAGTCTCCATGGAGGTTTGAAGCACTCGGGCAACTAGAAAAAGAAGATGATAAATCATGGAAAACTTCGCCCCCAGGGGATGTGCAGAAGTTACCTGGGAATCCCAAGTTTGTAGACCAGCTGGACAAATGCCAAGAAGGAGGAGGTGCCAACCAAGGAATGTCCCATGCCAGCTAGACTCTTTACCAAGGTCTCTGGCTGTAAACGACCTTGGAATAAGATACAGTGAAATCTCCAGAAGTTCCAGATTTATCAGGGATGTAATGAGGCCTTCCTCTATTAGGTGGGTCAGATATCCCCACCGGCTTAAAAGCTGCCTTTTATGCCCAGGTGGAGAAAATCGACAGTGATAACCACAGATATTACTGACTGGTCACTCTGGGCCAGGCTGTGTGCAATACAGGAGTGAAATGTTGAGCCTCAGTCCATCACAAAGCTTCACAGAGGCTATGACTGAGGCTGTTGGCTAAGAATCAATTTTACCCAGAATATAACTCTTCCCAGTTATCTTCAGTGCAAAGAACTTGCCCCAGGGCACTCAATAATTATCTGTAGGCTGAGTGATCTTTTTCCCCAAAAGGAAATATGACATCATTTCACTCTAAAGCCAAAGGAACATGGAAGTGGTATCTATTCTATCTGATGGTAGGAGGCAGCCAAGCCCAAGCTAACAGGGCCCTGTACGTGACTGGTCCTTTAACTTGTCTTAACTACATAGGATACTTCCCTTGATTTCATATGACACGGGTCCAGCCTCAGTGTTTCAGATGCATGTATCTTGTCTTCCCAACTAAACAATAGAGCTCCTTGATGGCCATGTGTCGTGTGTTTCTGGATCGCACAGAGCCTGGCACAGTGTAGCCCAGTGCAAACCATCACAGTCGTGGACTAGAATCCACGTGAGCCTCTTCACAGATGTGCTAGATCAGGCAAGTCTCCCCTCTGAGACAGTGTCCTCACCTCTGACGTCAGGGGCATAATCTACCTGACAAGAATGTGGTTAGAAATAAATTAGATAAGATGAAGTGTTCGCTCACCTAACAGTGGACATGGGATCATTTTCTTATAAAACTTTGGGCTTCTCTAAGCAGGAGGGGCTGTTGAACAGTATCATACTTATGTTCCTTCCAATAGAGTAAGCTCTTTTCAGTTCTGACCCAATTTAACCCAATCTGACAGACTCTTACTCTTCAATAGTACAAAACAAAGAAGCTTCTTTTGTGCTAATTAAAAGCAGCCAGGAAGACCATCATGCCAGCAGGCCAAGGGCATTCAGGAAGAAAGAAGAATCTGGAAGGCCAAGGAAACAGAGGCAAACCCAAAACCTCTGCTCTCAAACCCAGGTCCCCCTCATCTTACCTTCTAGAACATTGGGTGTCTCTTTGGCTGGTAATATTCTGCCTTCACAATGTAAACCAATCCAGCCTTGCTGGTTTCTTAAGTTTTGTCACTCTATCTGTTGTCCCAGTTTTACACCACAGAAGTGCAAAACTGAGCAAGTTAAAGGCAGAATTCTCCTCTGTGAGTGAGGATAATAAAAGAGGCTTTGAATGATCATATTCCTTTCATTTTTTCTCTTGCCCAAGGAATCAAATATCCCAGCCCCAAAAATGAGGACACACAAGAGGATCACAGAGCAGACACTCTGACAAAGGAAGAGGGACACAGAGTGAATGCCAAGGGCCCTCACCATTTCTCTGAGAAGGAGTTTGAAATGACACCTCGTACTTAGAATCTTTACGTAGCAGCATCTTAACAAAGTGTACAGAATCACATCGAGTTCTCATTCCACCATGGGGGCTCAGTCTTCTCCAAATGATGGTTTTTAGCCTTAAAAACATCCAGAAATAAAGTCCGGCCTGGTATTTTTGCAGATTATTCTTTTTAATGTATTTTTATCACAAAACAATTCAAATTGTTACGCAAGAAGAAACATAATACAAGGATGACTTTGTACTCACTGCCCAGCTTTATTTTATCAAATATATAATCTTTGCCAATTGTTATGGACTGAATGTTTGTGTTTCCCTAAAGTTCTTATGTTAATGTAGACCCGAAAATTATATAATTGTATCAACCAATGCTACTCCAATAAACTTCTTTAAAAAAAGAAAAGAAAAGAAAACACATGTTAAATCTTAATACCCAATGTGATGGTGTTAGGAGGAGATGGGGAGATGATTTTATCAGGAGGGTGGACCCATTATGAATGAGATTAGTGCCCTGTAAAAGGGACTCCAGAGAGCTCTCTTGCCCTCTCTCCACTACATGAGGATACAAGGAATCAGCTGTCTGCAACCTGGAAGAGGATCCTCACCAGAACCCTGCTATGCTGGCTTCCTGATATCAGCCATCTGGCCTCCTGAATCATAAGAAATCAATTTCTGTTGCTTATAAGCCACCCAATCGATGGTTTTCTGCATAGCCACCTGAATTAAGACAGCAAAATTTACTTAAGATGCTTTTTTGTAAACATATGATAGGTAGAAGATAGATGATAGATACATAGGTATATAGATAGATGATAGATAGATAGATAGATAAATAGATAGATAGATAGATGATAGACAGATAGATATTTAGATAGATAGATGACAGATAGAGGATAGGTAGAGGAGATAGATATATAGACGAATTAATAGGCAAAAATACTGCAGACACAGTTGAGGGCCACTGTTTATTCGTTTCCAATCCCATTACCCTCACTCCCTCCTCAGAATCAACCACTATCATAAATTCTGTATTATCCTGCTCATTCATGATTTATATCATTTGTTATCCAAAACATTGCATTATGTTGTTTTGCACATCTTGAAAATGTATGTAGATCGTATCAAACCTCATCTATCACTTTGCAATTTGCTTTTTCATAGAACACTGTTTTTAATATATTTTATGTTACATTTGCATCTCTAGTTCATTCATTTTAATTTCTATGTATATTCTGTTGTATTAAAAAATATAATGTTCTTATTCATTTTCTGGCTGGTGGGCATTTAAGTCATTTCTAACTCTTTGCTGTTTGTAACAAGGAGCATTTTTGTGCACATCTGTGGAAGGCTGTCTCGGGGAGTGGTTCTCAGCACCTGAAACACGTCAGAATACAAGTACCCAGCTCTTGCGGAGACAAGCTGACATTTGAGAACTAACTGCTCTTCTAGGGTGTACACCTAACATGAGCATTTCCCAGATGACTAAATAACGCCAGGTTGCTCTCGAAAGGGTTTGCCCCGACTCCTTTCCCTTCAGCAGTGTTTGAGACTTACTGTATTGTTCATCCAATGCCAACACTAGGTCATGCGGCCTCTTACAGTTTTGACCATCCAAGGGTCAGGGATGGTGTCAAATGCATACTGATCACACAGATTTCCTCTGCTGTGCATTACAGTTCATTTTTCCATTGATTAGTTTACTCTTCTAATAATTTATAGAAATTCTGTGTATTTTCTAAGCATGCATATATTACATAAATAGTCAATATTTTCCCAATGTGTTGACTTTGTTGATGTAGCATTTTTAAGTTTTCTGTAGTGCAATGAACCAATCTTTCTCTGTACGGTTTGTGCTCCTTCTTCTTGTATTTCGCATCCTGCTTCTGCTTTCATTTTTCTATCTCAGAAGCAAATTTTAATAGTTGTTAGTAAGGATCTGTGTGTAGTAATGTATTTGATATTTATATGTCTAAAAATGTTTTTACATAACCTTCCTTTTTTGAATAAATTTTAGCTGTAAAATTCTAGTCTGACAGTTTTCCTTTCAGCCCTTTAAAGTTATTATATTATTATCTCCCAACATCTATTATTATTGATAAGAAGTTTGCTGTCAGTCTGTCATTTCTCTGCATATAAAATCTTGCAATTTTTAGCTCCACTTTTTGTATTGCTTTCTGAGTGAATTCCTATACTCTATTTTTCTATTCTTTAATTCTTTTTTTTTCTCTGCCTGGTCAAGAGTTCATTCCATTCATTATGATTTTTTAATATATTTTTAATAAGTAATACAATCATATGGTTCACATCAGAAAATTACACAGAAGTAAACAATGAGAAGTTACCCTCTCACCTCTGCCTCCTTGCTCGGTCTATTGGGCATTTGATGAGCTTTTTTAATATCCAAATCCATGTCTTTTAATCTGGAAAATTTTCTTGTATTATTTTATAAATTTTTTTTATCCTTTTTTCTATTCTCTTCCTCTAGAACTAATGTTATTATTATATTAAATTTTCTGCACTGGTCCTCCAATCTTTTTTCTCTCTTATTTTTTTCCTCTATATGTTTTTGTTCTAATTTCTAGGTAAATTCTTAACTTCATCTTCCAGTACTATCATTGAGTTTTTTTTCATTTCTGCCATTGTGTTTTTAATTTCCAAATGTCCTTTTAAAAATTTTTTCTCTGAGTTTTTTGTTGTCTTATAAAGTATCTTTTTTTATCCCTCTAACAATATTAATGTTTGATTTTTTTTTTTTTTTGCTTGTTTGTTTTTTTCCCATTTCTCTATGTGGTCTTTGCTTCTTTCAAGTTGCTTTTTCTGTCCATTGTGTTTTTTATCTCCCACATCGGAGACTTTGCTCACATTTCTGGTAATCTTAGACTTTTCTCCTCAGGATTTTTTTTTTTTTAGGCGAGGCAATCCTTGGTTGACCTCACAGATTGCAAGGACCTTGTCAGCTTACAATCCCTTTTGATTTATTTTATTTTATTTTTTTTGCACCTACAGCACCTGGTCTTCCTAGGTGGTTTCCCATCCAAGTACTAACCAGGCCCAACCCTGATTAGCTTCTGAGATCAGACAGAATGGGACTTGTTCAGGGTAACATGGCCATAGACTCTCCTTGGGATTTGAGAGTATCTTGGACATTCTGAGCAGACAGGTGTGACCTGTCAGTCAGGAGTGTTCTCCTATGGTGATCTGAGTAGGTCATTTTCTGGGCAGCCCCCAATGTCTGTATCTTTAGACATTTTCTCTTAGACTGATTCAATTCCTCATGGGAGAACCCTCCAAACTGCTTGCAGAAGGTAGAGTTTTGGCCACCGGCATTCTGAGAGCCAAGAGGAAGGGGCCTGGAATCTCTCACTCAGTATTCTTCATATATATTGTCATAATGCTCCTGCCTTTAATATGATGTCACCACCCTTAACTGTGCCCAATATACTCCTGTTTGTACTAACTCTTTTCATCATTTCCAGGGATAAGCCTTCGAATTATCCTGGGATAGGCAGGGGCAGCTGTCTAGCACTGTGGGTGTGAGAGAAGGTCTAGAGATGTACAGTTGCTTCTCAAACCTAGTCCTTTTGTTTTAGCCTCTACTTTTGCTCAGGCCCAGAGTTTTTATAATTGCTAGTTCCTGAGACTTAGAGGGTTCTCAGCAAGGACTGGGTTCATTTTTGTTTCAGTTTTCTCAGACCATAATGGCATAAAGTTCTGGTTGTCTCAGGTTCGCTAGTCAGTTATCACTCACTCATCTCATTTCCATATTCCAAAGTACTGTTGCTATCGTCTCTTCACCTATTCTCCTCATTCTTGTTGGGGTCTTTTTCTTCCTTCCTTCCTTCCTTCCTTCCTTCCTTTCTTCCTTCCTTCCTTCCTTCCTTCCTCCCTCCCTCCCTTCCTCTCTCCCTTCCTCTCTTTCTCTCTCTTCCTCTTTCTTTCTTTCTTTCTTTCTGTCTGTCTTTCTTTATGTCTTTCTTTATGACTTTACTGTAATTTTACCATGCTTTAGAAAGGTCATGAAATTAGGTATATCTAGGCAAACAGCCGCAGTAACTCAAAGCCCCACATCTTTTATTTCAATGACTATATTTTTTTATGTTCAAATATTCTAACTGGTCCTTTTTCATAGCTCTACATTGTTGTTTTTAAGCTGTTTTTTTATAATTTTTATTATTTTAGTGGCCATTTTTGTTTCACTTATTTCTATGAAATAATCAATATATTTACTTTAAAGTCTTACTTGAACATTCTGTAAAATCAATTTCATCTGAAGTGAATCTATGTTTTGATAGTTGGTTTGTTGACTGTTTTTCTTAGTATTAGCTTTTATTCCTCAGTTTTTTAGTTGGCTTACATTTAGAATATGAAGCGGTTTGTTTGTTTATTTGTTTGTTTGTTTGTTTGTTCATTTGTTACAGAATTCTCTCCTCCCCTCTACTTTACCGCCATATGCAGCTATCCTGTTAAGCAGTTTTGGGGGTCCCCAGTCCAGACTCAGGTCCAGTAAGGACAATTAGAGGAACTGTCCTGCAGAACCACTGGGCTATGGCAGATCCAGGCTCAGTCATGGGGGAACCTTGACTCATACCTTGGTCATGAGGTGAAGTCTCATCTTTGTCTCCCAGCCTGGGGCTGGTTATGAGCCATTGCTCCTTCAGCATTTGGAGACAGCTTCAATTTTAGCATACTCTCCTGGGAGTGGAGGATGAGAAATGAACACCACCCCCGCCCCCGGCTTCAGTCAGTGAAACTGTCTCTGCTTTCCCATCACTGGAGGAATTATTTCAACTCGTTTACCACCACTGACTGCCTCTGTATCTGAATCCCAGCAAGCCCACTCACCCCTTCGGCCCTGATCACTGTTTGTGTTTCTGCGCCAGCTCTGATTTTCAAAAATGCTTGTCTTGTATTTAAGCCTGATGATGCCTTCTTCTGTGTTCTCTTTTGGTTTTATTTGGTACTGCCACGTTTGTGAAGCAGAGGGAGTTCTTGAAGCATGAACTCCCATCTTGACATGGCTCTCAGTCGATAGTCTTAAAGTTAGAAAGTTGGACTATGTACACCTCCATTGTGGTCAGAATTCTGATGGCCCACATGGCCAGACCAGCTCAGCTTATGGTACCGAATGCCACCTTAGCCAGGCTTAATTTTTTCTCCATCTGTCGCACATTACTAAAGCACCAGGCATACAAGAGGTCATCAAGGTTAAATATTAACTGAATCTTTTCTGAATACTCAGAATTCAAACAATAATAGAATAGATTGAATGGAATTAAAAATAAAGATTTGAAGTTAACTTATTTTAGAATAAAATCATTCCTAGGGTACACAACTACAGAACCCACAGGGGGCTGTGGGAAAGATTAAGGAATGATTTGTGTAGGGCACATAGCACATTATCTAGCATGTCTCAAGTTTATTAGGATGCACCTGGTATTAGAACACATTACAAAGGGGACAGAGGATCCAGTGGGTATAGAGGTCTTTAGAGAATCAACAGGAAGAGAGAAACAAAAGGGAACAGGAAATGACTCTCCAGACAACAAGGAGCAAGAATTAAAATTTAAAAAAAAAAAATGACTATCACCAATGAAGCAAAGTTTTCCTCCCTTCCAGTACCCTTCAACCTGTGCACAATAAACAAGGGATTATTAACATAAATCTACAGGCTTTGTAAATCTAGGGAAGCAACCAGGAAGACAAGTATTCCCTCTGGAATGTATTCGTAAATTCTATGAGGGCTGAAATTTATCTGTGTCATTCTTAGCTTTCTGCTTAAGGCACAATGAGCATTTTATAATTGTGGAATGAACGATCAGATTAAAGGTGCTCAGAAATAGGTTGCTGTAGCAGATCCCAGTGCAAGCACTTGTGAGAATGAATTTGTATTGTGGATACAGAGGAGTAGCAGGCAGCAGAAGGTATAGCAGCTCAGCCTCCGAGGTTCACTACAATCTGAGTACACAAAGGAGAGAATGAGACCAAATAAATGTGTGTCCGACATTGACCATGGGGAGGACTAGAATAGAAGCTTTCAGGGACATCCCTTTACAGCAGGGAAATGATGAAGTCTGAATCGTGAGGATGCCCATCCCACAGGAGTTCACACATAAGTACAGCATCAGTGATTAAATGATGGGGGTATGTGGGTGTGTGTGTGTATCTATGTGTGTGTTTTAATAGTCTCTATCAAATAAACATATTAATTCAACTACATGGTAAGAATGTGTGACCTGAATTTCAGTTATTCCTAGAAGCACTAAGAAAGGAAAATATGACAGCCCTTAAAACCAATTATAAAGGGATTCAAAAATAAACTGCATAAACTACAGGGCTGTGCAATCCCCATGTGATTAGAATGGAATTGGTTTCCAATTCGTGGCTGAGATGATGGATGCTACTCACACGCATATGCCATCAGGACGTCACTTCCCCTTCTCTGGTCCTCATATTCTGTATGTATAAAATGAGATCTTGTCTATCAGAAATATTTTGGTTACAAATAACAGAAGAATCAACTCAAGCTCACTCAGTCAAGAACTCCGGCTTATAAGCTTATATAACTGAAGAGTCTGTAAATGAGGCTCTCAGGACCAACCTTCTGTATCCCTCTGTCTGGTCACCTCTTTTTTGGCTTCACTCTCAATAAGCTCTCTCTCCATTTGGTGGCAGGGTGACTGCCAGCAGCTCCAGACTTCTGTCCTCACACATGTAAGCCCAGCGTAAAAGAGAGAATACCTCCCCCGCAGTCAAAGTGAAGTGGTGAGATGATATCTCACTGACTCCAATGGGGTCAGGTCAATGGCTAGAGGGATGTGATGTTCTTATTCCCCTCACCTGATAATTGTGCTCTCCCCTGGCTTTCCTCGCCAGGATGCAACTAGACTGTCCCACCCGTAATCCCACACTGCATTCTGGGTTAGAGCAGACACTTGCAGTTTGAAAGTTTCTTGCAGAAACTTGACATAGACTGGGAGGGAAGCAGAGAGGAGGATTCCCAGGCTGAGCCTTGGAAAGGATGTTGCAATTGATTGGTAATGTCTGCCGATTGAGCTCAAGGCCCGGCAGAGGCTCACAAGTAACATACTTTTGCCTTCCCTAGAAGAAGCCATCTGACCTTGGTTCCCAGGACCACAAGACAGAGATGACGCCAACAGTGCTTTCGTAACCCCAGAGACTTCCAGGAACCGCGCCTGTAATCATGTTTCTATGTGGGATATGGAGGAGGAAAAGAAGATTCAGGGAAAACTTCAGAAAAAAAAGTAGCAACTGGAATAATTCTTAAAAGAGCATAGGCATTATGGTTTAGTTTTATTAAAAATAATTAAAATCAGAATAACGTGGGTTCAAACCCCAAATACATTTCTGACTGACTGGTTAAACACATAGTCCTTAATTAATAGTATCCCAACACCTAACACAGTGTCTGGCAGATTATGAATGTTCCTTTAACAGTATGCAGAATAGATGCTAATAGGAGGATAACCCTGAGCATATTACTGCATCCTGTCTGCCCTTCAGTTTTCTTATTTGTAACAAGGCTTAATAGCACTTCCTATGGAATTGTTATCGAGAGTCCATGGTCCTATAGATGTACAGTGATCAGCATACAATGCAAATTTATTCGGGTACTCCAACACCCCCATCGGAGGCTCTGCTCTCAATCATTAATCAGTAAGAATATTTACTAGTCCCTACTACGTACTCAACACCTGGGAATCAGAGGGGCTGGGGTGTAAAGGGTCAGGAAGAGAGCACATAGGTTGTAACCTGAGAGACTGCCAGAACACCGTGCTCACGGTAGCAACTTCTCACCCATTCGTGGCTGCAGAGGTCAGGAGAGGGCAGCAAAGAGCCATGGGGCCAGACGGGAAGAAGAGCATCTCTCAATAGCATGGTCTGAAACCACGTCAGGAGTCAGAAACCTCACACCGGCTTCCTAGTTCAGCCACTTACTTGCTGTGTGACCTTAGAGACCATGCTACACCTCTCTGGTCTACACTTCCCAATCTCTAAATTGAGGATAATTAGGTCTCAAACTTAATTGTAGAGGTGAAAAGAATTGGAAGAGTCATTGAGATCTACAGTAGAGTTGCTTCAGGGTAAAGAAGGAGACCCCACACATTCTCACTCAGAAGCAGGAGAAAAGAAGTGAGCTGACTTTGTGAATTATATAAGTAAGATTTTTTTAAAAAAATAATAATAAGGTATGTTTCATAACCAAACTGCAGGTACTAATCCATGATGGTATGTATACTCCCTTGGACCTCAGACGCACTAAGAAGTGACCGAGGCAAAATCCATGCTTTCTGTTCACTAAATCTCATTTATTTTCCTCCTTCCTGGACACATGGAGAACTGGTTCTGGCCAATAAAATGTGAGGGAAAGAGCTGTCTGTCCCTTCCAGGCTGAAGCAGTGGAAGCCCCTGTGCCACTGGGACCAGGCATTGCCAGTTTCTCTCCTCCCCGGCCCTAGAACCAGACGTGTCAGTGAGCCTGAGTCCCTCTTGCCAGCCATCTCTGGATGCCTAACATGAGTGAGAAATAAAACTACGTTGTTTGTTTGGCATCTGTCTGTTATTGCAGCATAGCTGAAGCGGCCCTGAGTAATACCGTAACAGAGGAGGGAAAAAAAAAAAAACAACCTTTAAAAGGGAAGCATGCGTGGCAATATTAATTCAATCAGATAAAACGGGGATAAAGAGAAGCATTCATTTTTACAATAGCATTTTATATTGAGTAAAGATACACTCCACCAAAAAGATAGGGTACCTTATAAATTTAAACACATAACTTCAAAATTTCATAAAGAAAAATCTGTTTAAAACATTAAGGGAAAAATGACATTCCTAAAAAAAGAGTTATAAGGAAAACCAGTGAAGAGACGTGAGCAGAGAGGAAGCATGGTCTGACTTAAGTATTAAAAGGATTGCTCCGGCCATTGAATTTTTAAAAATAGACTGAGAAAAGGCAAAGGCAGAAGAAGAAAGATTAGTTAGGAGGCTATTGTAGTAATCCCGGTGGACAATCACAGTGGCTTGGACCAGAGAAGCAGAAGTAGAAGGGATAAGAAGTAGATACATTTTAAAAGCACAGACAACAGGAATTTTGAATAAAATGTGAGGTTCAAAGGAAAGAGAAGAGACAAGGACAGTACCAAGGTTTGACCTGATCCACTAGGAGGATGGATTAATATACGTGTTAAAAGCCTTGGGAAGAGCAGGCTTGCTGGGGGAAGACCAGAGTTTGGCTTTGGACCTAAAAAAAAAAATGTCCTTTTAGATAGATCCAAGAAGAGAGATTAAGAAGGGAACTGAATCAGTAACTCTGAAGTTCAGAGCTGGAGGTATAAAACCTAGAAGTCTTCGGTTTACAGATTACAGCTGAAGCAATGAGACTGCCCGAGCCTGCCTAGTGAGCGAGGGTGGGTTAGAACGAGAAGCCATCCAAGAACTATTTCCTGGGCACTTCTGCATTGTGAGGCTGGGAGGTGAGGAGGAATCCACAAAAGAGACAGAGAAGGAGCAGCCAACAGTGGAAAGAAAACTGGGAAAGCATGGCGTGTGGGTGCCAAGTGGAAAGAGCATTTCAGGGACTCCAGGATCATCCACTGTGTCAGCACGTTAAATAAGATGAAAACCAAATGCACCACTGGGTTTAGTCACACGGAGGCCATTAAAGATCCTGAAAAGAAGCTGGTTTTCGTAGATTCAGAGTGAGCATGAAAGCTTATTGGGACAGATCCGAGGGAGAATAGCAGAAGAATTTAAGACAATGAGCATGAACAACTTTTTAGAGAAATGTAGCTGTAATCTGATGCAGAAAAAGAAAATAGGGGGATAGCTGGAGGGGAGAGGGGGAGTCAAAAGAAGGTTTGTAGGGGAGGGGTTTCAACTAGAAGAAATAACCAAGTGTTTGTGTGTATGTGCATGTTTATTTATCTTTAAATGAGTGAGAGACTCCATGCCTGTTTCCATGACTTGGTTCCCAGGCCTTCTGTTCCCAGGGAGAGTCAAAGAACAGGGTAGCTCGTGATGGCTTCAAAGGAGAGACCACCTTCCACATGACTGAGCCCCAGGGATGCAGCTGTCTCGAGCCCTCACTGTAAACAGCACACTACGAGTCCAAATCGATTACAGATGAGGTGGCATGGAAGCCCAGTCACCCCATTAGCATGTTGCTCCTTATTGCGTGATTCTTCGTTATCAAAGGACTTCGTTATGCAATTTAAAGAGTCAAACAGCACCACGAGGCTTAGAAGAAGAAAAAGCTTTCCCGCCCGGCTCCACACCCTAAAGCAATGGCTTTCAACTCCCTCGTTTGTTTTTTATAGTGTCTAATGTGCTGTTTCTAGATCACATGCTTACGGTTTTTTTTATTCTGCTTTTCATTTTAAGACTTCCATTTTTGACTTCACAAGATGGGAAACAAGGATTTAGTTCTTTTAACCCACACACCACACCCATATCCTTTTGTCCTTTCTATATCATGCTCTCAACAGTTACCTCAAGATATTTTGTTAATTGATATTCAATGCTTACATTGACGATAAAAATGAAATGCATAGCTGAGTCATGTGTTAGATTATATCACATACCCTTCCTTATATGACTTTCTCCTGAAATAATAATTGCTTTATGCTTAGTTTTTTATGTGCCTATAATTGATGCAT
Source organism: Macroglossus sobrinus (assembly GCA_004027375.1). Classification (NCBI taxonomy): domain Eukaryota; kingdom Metazoa; phylum Chordata; class Mammalia; order Chiroptera; family Pteropodidae; genus Macroglossus; species Macroglossus sobrinus. The sequence goes on from PVKZ01000871.1 coordinate 124,198, forward strand.
ACTCAAACGATCCCCAAATTATTTCCAAATAGAACTAAAACCCATCTCCAAACAAACGCATCGGGTAAGCCATTTGTTCAATTTATTTCTCAGATACACAGCTCCCAGGGCGCCGCACACTTCTGCTCCTCTCTGGCCTGTTTGCCTTCTGATCAGACACGGGCTGTCATCCTAAGACCACCCTCGGTGGAATCGCCGTTCCCCTTTCTCCTCTTTAGATTCTCTGCTGGATCCTAGGTCTTCCTTTTTCTTGGTTTATTTCCTAATTTTGCCACTTTTTCCATAGCTTCCTGAGATAAGATGCAGGAGAGGTTTATTTTTATGATCTGGCATATCTGAGCCATTCTTTATTTTACCACCCATTCTTTTCATAGTTTGTCTAAGTATAGAGTTCAAGGTTGGAGGTCACCTTCTCTCAGTCTTTTGAATGTGCTACCCCACTGTCTTCTGGCTTTCAGTTTTGCTATTGAGAAGTCTGATACTCATCCTTTGTTTGTGGTCTCTTTTATCTCTCTAGAAGCCTGATAGGAGTTTCTTATTATTCCTGCTCTCTGAAATTTCATAATTATGTGCCCTGAGACAGTTCTGTTGTCATTTATTTTCCCAGATTCTGGAAAGTCATATCTTTCAGTTCTAGAAATTTTTCTTCGTCATTTCTGTGATAATTGTTTTCTCTCCAGTTTTTCTGTTCTTTCTTTCCATAATTTTTATGACTTAGATGTTAAAATTCTTCCCCTGATATTCTACTCTTCTTCTTTCTTCTTTCTTCTTTCTTATTTATTTAATAAATAATTTTCTTTATTATTTTCCATTGTTTTATTTTACATTTTGAAGATATTTTCCCAATTTTATTTTTCAAATCTCCTACTGAATTTTTAATTTGTTATCATATTATTAATAGTCAAATGCCTTTTCTGATCTTTACTGCTTCTTTTTTATAGTACCTCTTCTTGTTTAGTTTTTATCCGTTCAATCAATAACATTTGTTGAATACCTACTTTGTGTTAGTCATGAGTACTGGTCATAGATAAATAAGCAACGCAGAGTCCCTGCTCTCATAAACTTCCCCTCAGCTGGGAGAAATGGAGAGTAAACAGCTAATAGATATATCATAGAATATCAGGAGGTGATGATGTAACCAAAAAGAGAAAGATTTAAGCAAGGAATGAAACAGAAAGTGATGGGGGTGGCTATTTCACATATCCCCTCTCATCTCTCATATGATGTTTTGAAGATGACCTCTAATCTCTGTATTCTGTTTGCTCAAAGTTCCTTTCTGCTCGTTAACTTTCATCTTGTCTCCCCTTCTAGTGTCTTTCCCCCAAGGGCTGTGACTGTCCACTCCTGTTTAAGAGTGAGGCCCGGTGTGGCACGGCTGGGCAGGGCTTCCTGACTCATGGGTTTGGACTTTCAATTGCCTCCTTCCTTTCTTTGATCCCTAGCCTACCCCTGCTCCTAGAGATACTTTGCGTCCCCAGCTCCTGAGTCTTCAAGGACTTCCTCAGCAAGACTTTTTTCTTTCGCTGACATTTTAGTGGAGTCATGGAAGGAAATCCACATAAAATCATATTTTCAATTCCTCGTGTTTAACCATAATAACTTCTTTGTGGTAGCCACTCCTAATTACTTCAGATAAAATAAAAATACAATTTCTGATTCATCCTGAGTGTTAGCCTGAATTCACTGCCAGGAAAATCTGATTCACAACGCGGATCCAGCCCTGTGGGAGGGGGTCTTCAGATTAACTATCAAAAATAACTCAGAGACAATTAGCCTAAATTTGCTTGTGCATGTGACAGTCATGTACCAAGACAAAAACTTTGTGTCCCAGCCTCTGGTATGGGTAGCCTTCAGCTCTGGCCAACTCAGTCCAAGTGGACAGAGCTACGAATTTCAATCCATTGGCTATGGATTTCCCAGGAATGTTTCACTTTCTCATCACAGGGGCTCTTCCTACTTTTGTATCTTGTCCTCTTTTCCACTACCTGTGGCCCTTAAGTGACAGCTGGAGCCACAACGAGCCATTCAACAAGCGTTCAGCTAACGAGTATCTGCTATGTGCCAGGCACTCTTCCGAACCATGGAGATACAGCAAGAACAAAACAAATACCCTCGCCCTTTTGGTGCAATGGGAAGAAAAGTGAAAAGAATTATGTGGGCCTCAACTTCGACATTTCTGAACAGCTGAACTAAAAACAAAAATATTAGAGTGGTGATTTATTTTGGATATAGAATATGTGATTTATTCTGTAACCACAATTAAAAATAAAAATTTTAAATATATATGCATATGCATTTATAATGTATACATGTGTGTGTGAGTGTGTGTGTGTGTGTGTGTGTGTGTGTGTGTGTGTGTATATATATATATTTTTTTTTTTTAGACAGAAAGAAAAATAGGCAAAGCAAATGTAGGACAACATCATTTGGACCCGAATGAAGGTTATACGTGTATTTGTTGTTATTCTTGCAGTTTATCTAAATAAGAAGTAGGGGATCTGTGATTCACTTGAAATCTTGTAGCAACACTCATGACCTTCCAATGAAGAACGTATTTTAAAAACAAAGGCAATTCCCAAAGTCCACCTGGGGGAGATGCTTGAGCTCCAAGGTCCCTTGGGCCCATTTCTCTCCATTGCATGGATGACGGACTGCACCAGTCTTATCATAAGAAGTACTTGCTTTGGGTTAAGCCTTCCAAGCCAGTACCAGCCAAGGCGCCTGATGACTGAGACAGAGCTCCCTTCCGACCCCCAGACCGGCTGTTCGTGCCTGCCGGCCAGGAAAGGGCTGTACAGCTGCTGGCATTTGGTCCGAGACTTGATCTCATACCAACAACACTCCAGCAGCAGCGAGGTTGTGTGGGAGGCGACGTAGAATGCCCCCCACTGCCACCACCTGCTCATAGCACCATTCACCAAAAATAATTCGACACTCACGTCATGTCGGTTGGCAACAGCAGGACGCCAACTGTGGGATGTGTGCCTCTCAGATCCAGAGAGGCATAACGTGATGTAATGGGGTGAAACAGGCAAGTTGCAGAACAGTATTTCAGTATCCCACACGGGTTTAGAAAGAAAGGCGGGATGCAGGGGGAGAGGGAGGCAGGAAGGAGAGAAGAGAGGAGGGGAGGGAAAGAGAGGGAGATGGAAGGAAAGGCAGGTAGAAAAGGAACCTGAAGGGAATCAAAGAAAAATGAAAAAATATATATTTATTTGGATGTCTGTATGCATATACTTATTACATGTACACATACATAGAAAAATCTGAAAAGATGCACATTAACTGTGGTTCTTACAGGGTGTTTGAAGATACAAGTGAGGCTTTCATTTTTTTCCTACTTTTCTTGTCTATTGTATACATTTTCTGATCTAGTCTATCTTCATTTGTATTTTTTTTTTCTAGTGACAAATAATCAAGACAGAGGACTATTTAATAGGGAGGGGACTCTCCCCTCGAAGAAAAAGGGTTGCTGCTGCCACTTTGAAGTAAATAAAGGCAAAGCACAGAGGTCAGAGGTCAGCACCCTACAGCAGTTGGGCCCACCATGACCTGACGTCGGACTGTGAATGAGGTTGTATCAGAACACAGCCACCTCTGTCCACTTATGTGTTGCCTGTGGCCGCTTTTGTGCTACAAACAGCACAGTGTCGTTGCAGTTACTGCAGAGACTGTTTGGCTTACAAAGCAAAAAAAATATTCACACTCCGGCCCTTTCCAGAAGCCGTTTGCTGATCCCTGGTCTAGCTCATAGTCGCCTCGGAAAGGGAAGGTATACAGTCTACATGAGAACACTGACCCAGAAATTCAGACTGTGAGAGGAAGGGGAAAGAGGTAAATCATAAACTTATTTTGCAAACTTAAAGGGTTATATCAGCAGACGTCACCTCTGTCACAAAGGTCATTCCTATTCACTGGGTGCCAGACACCCTTGACACAGCCCTGTCTGTCATTCTTTGTTGATTTTCTTCAAAGAATTTGTCACCATCTGATACTTCCTTGTTTGTTTATGTTTGCCTCTCCCATCACAATGTAAGACCCAGAGAACAGGAATCTTCTCAGTCTTGTTTGTCGCTCTATCTCCAGGGCCTAGAACACTGCCTGGCCCATGCTGAGTGCTCAAGAAACACTGAATGAATGAATGAATGGATGAATGAATGAATGAATGTAAATTCAGTGGTAAATTTTCATCAGCATGAAGAGAGATAAAGACACAGTCGATGGCAACAAAAACCAGGGTCCAATGGTAAAGAAAAATAGCGGTCAATCCATGAAGATATTTTAAAGGCATGAACTGTTATACTTAGTAATTGTGTATGTGTGAGTCTTTTATTTTTCACTTAAATTCAAAACTCATATGGCAAAGAGAGTGGCCTGGGGGAAAAGATTGCAATGAAATGCCAACAGTGTTGGGAGTGGGAGGGGTGCTTTATTATGATTTATGCATTTAAGACAAGGCACAGGGTCTTCGCCTAAAAAGTGATGTGAGAAGATACGAGGGATTCACCCAAGGGTGCCCCTTTGGGGGTTTGGGAGTCCCCAGTGACTCAGAGGAAGAGGAAGCAGAAGAGGGTCCAAACTAGAAATTCCACTCTTTTCCTTTTCCTTCTAAACCTGAAAGCTCCCAGGCAGGACTCAACAAATCTCCAAGCACAGCCCCCTCCCCTCAACACACACACACACAGTGCACAGAGTTGGGTGAACAAGAGGGGCCTGATCCCACGGACCCATTCACCCTGTCCCCCCACCATCCAGGGGAGCTAGAGGGTGGCACTAGGGGCTCCCTTTTTCTTCACTCTGAGCATCTCTCTGAAAGCACACTGGACCATCAGACGCCTGGGGGTGGATTACCAGCTACAGCCAGTCTCCACAGCCTATCTCCTTTCTAAGGGGAACAAATCCTACAGAGAGTCCGTCCTTTGCCAGGCACAGGGGTAGACGGGAGGTTGAGAGACTGGAGACACTGAAAAGAGATCCGGGTGTTTTGTTGAAGAACGCAAACAAAAGAGATGAAAGAAATGAGAAACGCTTCTCCTTTGTGACTAATGGGGATTTTTATTAGGTTTTGTCATAGATCAAAACTATCTCCCTGGGACTCATAGAGCTCTTTGGGTTCCCTAAGACATTTTCAGTAAGATTGCCATTATTCATTAATCCTTTGTTGCATCGGATTTGCTTTCTGGGGAATGATAACGAGATTCCCGCTTCAAGGTGGGTGTAGGGTCAAGAACAGAGGCTACTCCTGGAGCCCAGTCACATCTGAGGTACGAGAATAGCCTATTGTATTTTGCGGCCCTGCAGTTCTTATCTCTGCCGAGACTGAAATGCAGAAAAATAGCAACCTTGAAAGACAGAGACCCATTCACTCTCCTAGGTGAAACCAAAAAGTCTGTCCCGTTTTAGAAACAAATTAACTCTCACTCCGCTAGCAGAAGACAACGATCCATTCAAAGGAAAATGAATCCTTTGTACAAATAACCAAACTTGAATACCACATAACCATTTAAAATGTGGACCCACATAATCGTTTAAAATGTCTCCAAATTTTGGACAATGTGCCCCATTCTCCCAGTTGAATAATCTAATTGTTTGTCTAGAACAACCTGCGTCTGTAATCCATGGATCTTGTATTTTTCATTAACCTTTTCACTACAGCTCCTTCCCCAGGCAGATGTGTTTCACCTGACAAATTTCACCTTCGATCAGAAAATAAAAAAGTTCCACATCCAAATTTACAGTCTACGATCTTAAAGCCATACGATTTAGAAATTCCTATGTTTATTTATCTCTAGGTCTTTGCTTTCTCTTGCAGAATTGACATCACTCATCTTATAGCTTTTCCCTGTGGAAGTCGTGATATTTTCATACATCTCAACTACTGATTCGAATCCTCATACCATAATCTTGAGTATAAACATTCTATGAGTTCTGTGAGTTCTTCTAGAGAATTATCTAATCCAAGGGTGGTTTGGGAGCCCCCTCAAATTTGAACTTGGTGTCAGAAGTCAGGGTGGTCTTGCCTAGACTCCTCCAGCTTGTTAGACCCTAACACCTTGCAGTGGGTGTCAAAAGTCCTGGATGGTCTTGTGTGGAGACTGTGCCCACTGACTGTGTAGTTGGCTTAAATGCCTCTTAAAAAGGGACATGGATATAGAGAGGGGTGAGGGACTGGAGCCAACAATCAATCTCCTTTGAGTCCTTGCTATACTTGAGGATGGTCATATGTGACCAAGACATCATCAAGGGTGGGAAGAAAATTCCGTCAGAGTAAGTTGAAGGCCATGCCTAGAAGAACATGAAGCCATTTCATGCTTCTCAGTCGGTTCCGGTTATTTAGTACAATCAGAGGTAGCCATTGCCTGCTTATGTGCAGTAAAACTTGACAATGAACGGAATTTGAGGGAGATGGGTGTAAAATCGGATGGTTGGTAAGAGAGTCAGGATCCACAGGACACACCCAACTTCAATCCTGCAGAGGGGACTTGTGGAGACACATTGAGGAGATGGTTCAAGCAGGAAGGAAGAACCACGCCACCTGAAGCTTGTGTTACACGATGCGTGTGGGGCGGGTGGGGTGCACCTCCATCTCTCAACCTGGCACTTTCTCACTCTCTTTCCCACACCAGCCTCCCGCCTGACATATGGTCTTGAGAACATGGAGCTGAGAATGAACACAGGGTGTCAGAGGACAGAGGGTGCCTGGAGCCAGCCGGCATTCCCTCAGAAAGACAGAGGAGCAGGTATGTCTTGCAGGTAGCTGTAGCTCATTGGTAACTCGTTAACACAACCTTTTATCTGCGTGTCTGGGGCATAGAACAGTGAAACCAAAAATGGACGTCACCCAAGGGTGTCAGTTTAAGACCTCATGAATATCGAGTGCTTCATAAAGAGGTGTTGCTTTTTGGTCTTTTCATGCCTTCCTGTAAATATTCATCACACATATCCTCTGCTTCCTTTCTCACAAGCTCCCTGACTCTATTTTTAGTCTCTCTTATTTTCTATGGTAGAATTATTCTTAAACAATCTAAACACACATGACTGGTCCCTTTGTCAGAAGGATGTTCAACTCAGTCCTCAAGATAAACAGCTGTCACACCTCAGAGCTGCTCAGGCATGACTCAGATACCTATAGCCAAACAGAAACAGGAACCAAAGCCCCAGAAAAAGGTGGGATATCTCAGGTGGCAGGAGACAGATTTGGGAGCAGCAGCTGCAAGGAAAAGAAAAAAAAAAAAAAGGTTGATCACACGGGAAAGCCTCCAAAGCCTGCCAAGAACAGGTCTAAGTTGGGACAAGCAGGTAGTCTCATTGGAGTGCTCCAGGAGGTGACATTCACAAAGAATGCAGTGTGAATGAGGTCCTCTGAAGTTGTGAGATGTGGTACCAGGCTGGAGGTGGGTGAGAAAATAAATAGAAATGCGGGCAAAGACGACCCAGGGATAAAGTGACATTTGGGAGCCAGGCTGCAACCACCCATTTGGGATTCAGCAACAGGCTCCAGGTCCTATGACAAACAAGATTCCATCCCGACAGGGACACAAGTCTGGAGGTAAAATAGCAGGAATGTCATTATCAAGACCAGCTGTTAAGCACAGCGCAGGACGCTCATCAAGGAGGCTGGTGCTGAGGCACAGAGTACGACGTGGCATCTGCTTGTGCACTCCTGAAGAGTGTCTTGGATGAGTTCTCTAGACTAGACCAGTAATAGCAAGTAACACCAACACGACTGAACGCCTAGTAGCTGGAAGCTGTGGGAGGGAGCAAAGATCAAAGGCAAGAAGGTCCTAGCTTTTTGTCCTGACTGTGTCACCAGCTATGACCTTGGACTCATCACATCCCTTCCATGAGCCTCAGTTTCCCCCTCTATAGTAAGTACACAACAGTGTTTGCTGAGCAGACCTCTGAGCGTTCATATGAAGGTAAAAAGAGATAACAAACATGCAAGTTATCGCTAAACTACAAAGGTTAGTTGTTATTATTGTTACCGGTGCTTTGCTATGCGATCAGAAAAAAAAAAATTAGTGAGTCTTATTGGGTCTCGTTTTTGTCTTATGAGAAAGAGGGAAAAGATCACTAACAACTGCTCTGCTGTTAATGAGGGGGGAATTAATTGCCTCAAGCCCCTACGAAGACAATATGGTATGAGTACTCTATAATGCTTCTGCATGATTTTCTCTCTCTTGGGTCTCACGCTCATTAACCTGAGGTTCAAGGCCATCAGGGGAGAGCCTTCGTAAATGAAGAGCATCGGCTCAATACGGGGAGCCCCAGAGGTCCCAGACCCGACGCCCCACCAGAGCTCCACCTCCAGGCACCCCTCCCTGTGTCTCCTGGATCACCAGCTGTTGGCTTCCCGCTCAGCTTCTGAGACAACCTAAAATGAGGCAGTCCTCACAGGTCCAGATGGAAAGACTGGGTAAGAGCTCAGCCGAGAAGCCTGCCAGGATGGAGAGCCCCAAAGGTCTGCCAGGACATCCGACAGCATCGCCCCCTGGAACTCCAAGACAGCCAGGGACACGGGGAGGGACAGTCACTGCCAGGGGTCTCCGGGAGCCGGGCTCAGGTGGAGAGATGATCCCTGGTCAGCATGCTCACGGATGATCCCCACCTCTTCTTCTTTGCTTCCCTTCTTTCCCTGTACCCTCAAGCCCCCACTTAGAAATAATAGTAAGCTCTGAGTATTTGCTATCTACCAAACACGCTGACGAGTGCTTCAAATGCATCCTTTCATTTAATCCTCCCTGCAGTTCTAAGGCCAGGTACCATGAGTCCCACGTTGCAGAAGACAAAGCTGAATATGGTTAAATAACTTGCCCGGGGTCCCGAAACCCGATTCAAATCCAGATCTGGGCAAAACCAAGGCCCATGCCCTTAACAATAAGCAGAAATGAGCCACCAGCCCCAGGAGCCAGCGGTGGGTGGAAGAAACCCTTCTAATAGCAATGAATGGTCCAGCTATTTGACGGTCCATGTGCAGTGGCTGGGGGCAGGCACAGGAAGAGGAGTGTGGAATCTCTCTGTTCTAGGCCACTTAGATGTCCACCATTTCCCATGGAGCTGGGTTCTCCATGCCAGAGATTCGAAGTCTACATGTCCTCCTGGGCTCTGGGGTTCTGGACCAATAAGACGTCCCCAGAGAGCCCATCAGTGAGGCTGCTTCTAGGTTTGGTCATGAAGTTCAAAGCTTGTCTTCCATTCATATATATGTACTTTAATAAACCCATATAAAGAGGATGGTGAGTTTTCTTCACGTGCCCGGGAGGATGGCCAAGGTTCTCTCTGACATCCTGCATCCAGGCTAGAAGTAAGGGTCTCCTTCCACTGGTTCTCCCCTTTGGCAAATCCACCGCCTTATGACACTCCCCTCATCGGCCGCCCAAGTCACCTTCAGATATTCACAGCTAAGGTGCAGTCATTTTTGGGAATGTTCTCCACACAGAGGTCCCTGTTAGGGAGTTTACAAATAGAAACGACCAGGGGCCCCCTGGTCTCTGTCCCTCTCCACAGGCATCCAACTGGCACAGAAGCTGAATCCACTCGAGCTGCTCTCAGCCCATCCCAAACTCTAACCAGAATGGGAATGAGCTAAGGACCTCGTTGAAACACAGTTGCAACTCAGGGGCCGGCCTGGGGTGGAAGCAAACTCTGCATTTCTAGGGCATACCGCATGATGTTGATGCTGCTGGTGGACAAGTTCCCTGGTGACTAGAGGCTGAAATCACCACAGCTTTGGAACATCTGTCCCATCTGCCCAGCAGGGGAAAAAGGAAAAAAAGCAAGAGAAAGCTAGGCAGGGCCCCTCTGCGAATTGCCAATTTTCTTCTCCCCAAAATCCATCACGAAAGCCAAGTCAGCGGCTGCACGCCATTATTTTTTATTGAGGGTCTTCACGGCCATAGGCTCCAAATGGCTTTAACCCAAAGCTGCTTTATGGTAGGCGCTGTTTTGTTGGTAACTGTAAAAGTGGCAGCCGCTTAAATGTCCCTCACCGGGAGCCTGGTTAGGTGGGACATTCGGGAGATGCAACACTGTACGACCTCCGGGCAGTACAGTTACTGATGAGGGATGATCCCCAAGGTAGGATGTTAAATAAAAGAAGAAAGACAAGATACAGAACAAAGTGTCTAGTTTGCTACCGTTTGTACCTTTTGAAAGAGAGAGGAGATCTATAGATACACACATCGCTTATATAAACAAGGCCTAAACATGGATACACAGGAGACTGGTAGCTTCTGAGGAAGAGAGTCGAGTGGCTGAGGGATCAGAAAGATAGGGTGGGGAGGACTTACTGTCTGAATTTTGTACCGTAGAAACATATTTCCCGTTCAAAAACACAAAAGCTAAAATTGAAAGACAATCTCTTGTTCTTTCTATACCTCCATCCACCCCAAAAAATTCAATGAAATTGATTCATTCAACAAACGTTCGCGAGCACCCTCTTGGTGAACCCCCAGAAGATTAGTTCTTAGATCAGGGAACAGAGTTACCAAGGTGCCAGTGTTCCACCAGCGTGGAAACGGAATGATTCCTGGGGGCGTTTGGGGTGGGGTCCCGATTTCCCTTATGAGATGCAAGGGACCTGCCACCAAGGTCAAGAGCCGCCAGCCTGAGTTTCATGCAGGTGGAAGAAATTCTGCACACCTGGGCCGCCCTCTGAGAAGGAGTGAATGGTGAGGGTGTGGGACCCTTCTGCAACTGGGTGACTGAACTAGAACCTGTGACCAACGACTTCCGGTGGGAGAACTGCACTCCCCCGCCCCAAAGTCTCCTTGTCATGCTGTACTTAGGATGAGTTTCATTCTCCTGAGTTATTTCTGGTTTAGACATCTGACTTCCTCTGGCTGCATGGCTGGGTTTCACAGCCTTTCCCCGGTCACCCTATTTTATCCCTTGATTCTCATTTGGTAATTTCTCTAGCTTGTGTTATTTGTTTTCTTTCTTGAAGCCATGACCCTTGCCCAGTGAAGAGAGGATTATACCGATTGTTCCGCACATGGTCATCCGGGCTCAAATATCAGTTCATCTATTTGTGGCCTCAAGCAGGTTACTCACTTCTCAGATGACGTCGGGACGGGGGAGCGCTTGGCCCAGGGAATGGCGCAGAGCAGAGGTTCAGCAGATACCGGTTACCTCCATCATAACATCTCTCCCTCTCCCCACAATCACCCCGGATTATTATAAGCACTTCATTCTTTTCAAAGCCCCTCTGATTTTACCCTCTCTGTCCTCCCCTATTCCCAAAAGCCCAGCCAAGAGCTGTCCTCTGCACTTTGATGATGAGTATATTGGACTCGGCTTTTTCCCGTGACTTGCCCAGTGTCACGTCACACACCCAGATGTAGCAGCTCTCAGGAGTGCTCCCTGCACCACGCTGTGCTCCCAGCCCCACTCCAGAGACAGTTAAGGTCCTCAGTCCTATGGCTCCTCCACATTCCCCCTCTCAACACTTTCAAATGCACAAGTATTTGAGTTTCCCACAAAGTTGTGTTATGAACAACATTTTTTAAATTTTTTTTATTAGTTTCAAGTATACAGTATGTTGGTTAGACATTGATATAGTTTATAAAATGATCCCCCTAATTGCTCCTTCTCTCCTCTGGTTTTCCACCTAGCCAACATATTAATACGGGACTGCATTCCCTCTGCCGTGCTCCCCATCCCCATGACCATCTATCAACTACTACTTTGTACTTCTTTAACCCTTCACCCCATTCTCCTAGCCCCTCAACGCCCCTCTGCTCTGTCCATCACCAAATTGTCCTATGAGTGACATATTTTAACATCCGGATCTTTGGTGCATGGGAAGCTGTTTGTTTTAAGTTGTGAATTTAGAACTTAGTTTTCTTTAGACCATTAAATTAAATTTCCAAATATAATAAATTTAATTATATATCTAATAATGTCTGTTAAAATTTAAAACACTTGATCTTTGGTTAGTTCTCTTAGCCCAAAAAGGTCAATAGGTTAAATCTCTGCCCCAAATAATTTAAGTAATGTTTACAATCAAATTCTTTCAAAATGATTCAAAGTAAAGTCACCAAAAAACAAAACAAAACAAAACAAAACTCTAGAAGCAAATGCTTTTAAACGTTTAAACGCCATTTATAACTTGATTAATTGAATGCTCTTAAACTTTTTAAACCATAATCACTAATTTATGTACCTGACTTCCTAAACCCTTCAAATGCTTTCATACACATTTAAACAACTCCCGAAAATTACTAAATAAAAATGTGTCTATTTAGTAAATCAAATGTTCTGCATTTTATCAGAGGCAAATAAATTTAGTTCATTCAGTTTAGTTAACCATCTTTCATATTTTAAGTCAAATGAAGCAGATATTCTTAATGGTTTCACACAGTACACATATTCCATAGGAGACACAGGACCAGAGAACAGAGAAGGGAGTGCCAGCCTCTCACTCATCACCCAAGTAAACCCAGACACTGCTCTCAAACCTCACCAGTACCTGAGCACACATCACTGCACGGCCCTAGGTGACCTGGCCACAGACTTAGCAGAAAACAGGCTTCCCAGAAACTGATCAGGGAGTGTCCTAAGAGGAACGAAGGGAAGACGAAGCAGAGAGGTAGGTACAGGAGCAGCTGGTGACATGACAAAGTTTGCCCAGAGAGACAAAGCATCTTGGGCCCCACAATCACTGCCCTAAAACACGTGGCACTAAACCAGACAGGAGTCACTGAAATGTTGGTGGGAAATGAAGTCAAATGTTACCTCTCTCGAGAGCACTAGGATTAAATTTGGAATTAAATTTTTATTTACGCTCTGTTTTAAGACCACCAGAACACACCCAGTACCTAAATCTGGAACTTATCCAGCCAAAGGTAAAGTTGAGGTACAGATCCAGCCACGAGTGCCAAAAGGACAACCAGCGTGTGGTCCTGACCAGGCGGTCACAGCAGCATCCATCCTGACAAACAGTCGATGTTGAATGAATGGTTATTGGTACTCTCGGGTCTGTCCTGCGTGGAACAGAGATGGTTCCCAAAATCTCCCTTTTGAAAATGGAAAGGGAGTAAGTCACTTTGAATCTCCTGGATGTTCATCTTATTCTCTAGAGTCTCAAACTCATTTCAACCAACCCTAGAGGCCTTAGGCGATTGTGATGAAGTGGGGAGTCAACCCTGACACTGGGGTCTTCAGCAGAAAACTCAGGCTCTCCTGAGTGACAGCTGACAGCTGTCACTCACAAGTGCAAGTCTCTCCAGCCATCACTCCCAGGCACGAGTTGAAGCATGTGAGACGGCAGCCTTCCCATGGAGAAAGAATCCAAGAGAGCCTGGGGACATCTCCAGCCGGAGCTGGTCAGAAGCAACAAGTGTCACCAGGAGGGGCAGATGAGCAGATTGGACCCCTCCGGAAGGTCGACCTGCCCTCTTCGCAGGTCAGTGTACTGAACACTGTTTCCTTACCGGCTGCCCCCCTCCCCTGCCAGAGTGTCATAGACCCAGTGTCATCCCTACCCTCTCCGGGACCTCAGAGAAACTCGACACCAGCTCCAAGAAGCTGTCCTATGCAAAGCAAGCCTGGCTCACAGGAATGCATGGAATGAGCCCTCTAAAGGTGGGTTTGCTCAATGGAGGGGACACCAGTCAACCTCAGAGCCCATTCTCCTACTCCGAGATGCTTACAAAGTCTGATGTGTGTCACCACTCTGAGGTTTCAAGGCCAGCCCTCCAGTCATTATCACCCTGGAAACTCTATGCCCGCAAGTCTGTGAAACGCTGCCAGATAAACGATTCATCTAAAGCATGACCTCAGGGTCTAAACACTGTGGCTTCCTTGTTCTAGTCACTGGTGCTCAAAACTGCAGTTCTTTATAAAAATAACCCCATCACCCAATTTGTGAAGGACCAGCCAACAAGTGATGGGAGAAGGCTGGCAAGCTCTCAGAGGGTGCCCTAGGAAGACCAGGGTGGGAAAAGGTACCACAGACAGACTCGAGGATCTATAAGCAGGATGAGCATCTTCAAAATTCTCAGCGGTTCCCCTCTGACGCCTCTGCCTTTGTGACTCTCCCCTTCTGGCTTGCCCTGTCACAACGACAGCTGTGCACAGATGCTCTGCCCCAATGTGGCAGCCGAGGCAGCCGCAGTGCCGAGGTCCCCACGGTGGAACTCCTTGGGGAAGCCACCTCCTAGCTCCTGACACCTCTTGCCATCAACCAGAGTTTTCACTCAGCGTGACTGTCACTCCTGTTGGTTAAATCCAATTCACATGTGAGCTAAATGCTAATCGCCCATCCACCATGGGGCTGACAGCTTCTCACAAATGCAGAAAAGGCCAAAGAACCCACTCCAGGGATGCGATAAAGCTGCTTTCTCCTGCCCTCCCGCTGCTCAAGTTGTTTCCTCCCTCCAAGGGGCCTGAAGATGTCTCCATCTTACAAGAAGCACAGGCTAGGAGGATCTTGCTAGCGTTATCCTAAAAGCGCCAATATTTCAGCCTTAATTTTTTCTATGCGACATTTGCTTCTCGGTTTTTCTCCCCGGGGGGCCATCTTCTGTGCTGTGTGACTTTCAGGGTCCCAGCGTGACTAAAATCTTGGGATGGGGATACAGCTCTGCCACTGTTCTGTTGTTCGGAGGGATTGTCTAACGTGCACATGTCACGTGTGTTAGCTGGCTCATTTCCAGGGCAGGCCTGAGCAAAATGCCGAGATGCATATAGTGGGCCACTCCACCAATGCCAAGACAGTGATAGAAACGGTGTCCACGTCCCTGTGAGGGGTGACAGGACGAAAGCCAGGGGCCCTTGCCCCTTCTCTCTCCCATGAGGCAGGACTGGAAGGTCACCCAGACCTTCACTTGACATCCTGCCTTAAGGATAGCTACTCATCATCAGAAACCTTCCATATGTCAGACACTTTATTTTTATCTTCCCAATAAATCCTCCCAACCATCCCCATGAGGCACAAACTACTAATAGCCCCATTTTTAAGATGAGAACACTGAGTAATCGAAGGGTGACACAACTTGCCTGAGGTTACATAATTAACTAGTGGCAGAAGCAGGATTGGAACACAGACACTGGAGCGCTCAGGCATAATCGCTATGCCATATTGTCTCCACTATAATTAGGAAGCATTTCATGGACCCCTAAGACAGCAGGTCTCCAAAGATGTTCACCATTCATTCCTTGCTTCTCTGAATGCACATGTCATTCCTCCTTCTGAGGTCGGCTGGAGCTGGGGGTGGTAGGGAGCAGGGGGAGTCCGTTTTTCCTCCCCGTGACTCTGAACTGGTCTTGTGACTAGGACTGCCAGTCTTCACAGGTAACAATACGGGAGGCCTAGTTGAAATTGAATTTCAGATAAACAATAAATAATTTTTAGCATAAGTATGCCTGATATGGCATGAGACACACTCATACCAAAAATTATTTACTATTTATCTGAAATTCAAATTTAACAGGGCTCCCTGTACTTTACCCGGCAACTCCACTTGTGACTTGCTTTGGCCAACAAATAGCATGAGGCAGAAACGACAACGTGCCAGTTCCGAGCCTAACCTTAAAGAGGACTGCTGGCTTCCAGCTCCCCCATCGTAGAAGCCGACCCTGAGACCACCATGCTGCAAGGCAGCCCAGCTAGCCGTGTGGAAAGGCACTAAGCACCTGACAGGGAGCAAGGCCTTGCCTTCCAGCACCACCCAGCTGCTGGCCACATGCCCTTGAGTGAGTGACCTCCATCTACCTCAAGTGGAACAGGACGATTTATCCCAAGCCCCGCCCTAATTCCTAACCCATGGAATTGTGAGAAATTACACATCGTTGTGGTTTTAAAATCCTATGTTTCAGGTTGGTTTCTAATATAACTGGAGGTAACCAAAATAATCCTAAGGGATCATCCTTGAATTACTTTGAATTTTCTCCCCAGAACTTGTGGGGTCCTCTGTGGTGGCCCCAGCCAGCTTGGTTTTCATGCCTGTGCAGTCTTATCCAGTCTCACTATTATTTTCCCTGAGCGGGCAGTGAGTCCTTGAGACTCACAGGACGGTATTTAGAAAGAGCCAGACCTGGGACTGGATTCGGGCTCTGTCGCACGAAGCTGTGTGACCTTGGCCTCTTTATCTGAAAAATGAGTATGTCAATATTAATTACCTCATAAGGTGGTTTGTGAGGATTAAAAGAGATTTAGCACCTATAAAGCGCTTAGAACAGTGCCAGATCCTTAATTAGAGTTCAGCACATATTAGCTGTTGTTATTAGTCATCCTTACACTGAATAATTCCTATAGCTGGTGTTGTTCTTCCATTATTTAACCCCCTTATTATTTCTAACCAGTGAAGACAGTTTAATAAAGCCACAGACTACATGACAACAAGGGTAGCACCGTCCGCCACCAGTGAACCGTACTTCTCCACCAGAAAAGACTCCTGGGCCTGGACGAACACAGGGAGGTGGCTGGCCTTTCAGTCCCTCATTCTGCCATGCTGGTCCCCTGTCTCCCTGACACCAGGAAGTCACATGCACCTAAATATTTATACGGTAAAAAGCCTCACACACAGCAGTGTTTACGGTAGATGTTTATTTGACACCAGTTTCCCCATTTCCTCCAGCACGATCCGTTCTGGGCATCAGAAGGGTCCTGGCTGCTGGTCACACCAAACGACATCATTTTGCCCTTCTGTGGCCCCAGCATCACGCATCACGACTTCGGTGACCTCTGTCTGTCTATCCGAGCGCCCACTCGCCTGTGCTGACATTGTCACAGCTGAGGCCACCCTCTTCCTTTGTCCTGCTCACCCCGTTCATGATCGCTGTCTCCCCTGTTACCTTCTGGACGAGGCATTCCCTGAAAGCACATCCATCCATGCCTTCCATCTCACCATTACCCCCTTCTTCAGCAGCACTGCGGTGTTTGCATGTGCTCAGCCAAGCTCTCAGTCTCAGGGTGATGGACCAAACCCTGCAGTTTATAGCAGGGCAGAATCAGGACAAGATATGGAACTCTGGAGGGCAGAGTGGTGACTCTAAACCAACAAAGAGCCAAGGGCTAAATATCAAGAGAAGAAAGACAAGGTTACAAAGCCCAGCTCAAGATAAGAAAAGCAGCTTCATGAATGAAATCAGGATCAGACATGAGGTTGATGAATAGGTGCCCTTGGGGGCAAGACAAATACTAAATTCCTTGTCCGTAAGGCCATTAGAAGTCACAGCTGATTCATGAAGAGCTAGACTCTGAGTAAAGGGATGTTTCCAGATCCTTCTATATTCCTGCTATGCACAAAGTTTGTTTGAAGTGAAGCTTCCTTTGAGGACCCTTCCTCTCATATCCTGGTGCCTGACATCGACCTCTCATGTCTGTTGCACCAGATAAGAGACGGTGGCCGAGGGCAGCACTTCTGAGGCTGCCGTGAAGTGTGTATACCTGTTTCCTCATCAGCCTCTGCTTTTGTTTTTATTTTTGTTTTTGTTTTTGCTTTGTCATTGCCCATATGGGTCTCAAAGGTTTTTTTTGGTTTTTTGGTTTTTTATTTTTTTTTCAATTAGAGTTGACATTCAATATTACGTTATATTAGTTTCAGGCATAGTGCCTAGTGATTAGACATTTATACAATTTATGAAGTGATTTCCCAGATTAGTCTAGTACCCACCTGGCACTATTCTTAGTTACTATAATAGTAACAAAACAGTTGCAGGGATGTCAAATACAGCCCTGTTTTTTTCACGGGCTCTCCATGCCCAGGAACAGCAAACAGACACACGCACATCTGTTACTGGAACAGCGCTGAATGATTCGTACAGAGAGGCATTCCCTCAGACTCCGCCCACTCGCATTATCTGGCTCTGTGTCTCACCTCCCCAATCAAACTGGAGGGAGCTCCCTGTTTATTAGATGAGGAGGTCCTCCACTCCCGGAGGGAGGAACCAAAGCTCATATTTCCTTCCCTCCCCAACTGAACTTAATACAGTACTGGGTACTGAATCAGGGTCAAGGCACATTTATTTATATATTAATGTTAATATTATATATACACATACACACCTATTCCTTTCTGGATATTAGGCTCTTAGGCAGCAGATGATAGAAAAAATACTAATTGTTGTTACTCTGTAAGGCTCAGACTTTAATCAAACATTTCTGCTCCCTGAAGGAGGCATTTTCCCAATAATGATAATTTACAACTAATATTTACTGAACATATATTATGTGCCAGGCACCTTGTACCCTTGTACCCACTACGTCACTCAACCCTCACAAGAGTTCTACGAAGAGCTTATACGTGGTTCATGTATGAGGAAACGGAGAATTCAAGACAGTCACCTATCTAAGATCATACATGGTTCATAACTGGTAGGCTCAGGCCCAGCTGACCTCAAAGCCTATGCAAAACCCTTTGCAGAAAGGTATGTGACCAGTTTACATTTCTACTGCTTAAAAGAAAAAAAAAAAAAACAGAGCTGCTTTCATCTTTCCCGCCAGGGCCTAGCTTTCTACTATCCCCATTGAGCCTTCTCTCAGGAATTTCCCGTTTCCACAGAACACCGGAAGAGCAGTTTGGACCAGGAATAAGGAAATGGGATGGAAGGGGCAGAATTAGAAAATGAAAGAGCCCCTGGTACCACTGCACAGGCTCCACACCTCTTGCCATCAAAGAGAACCCCAACTCCCTAAGCCAATTGCCTCTCCCTCCACCACTTCCTGGGTCCCCTCTTATGGCTAGTGTGGTATTTTCTTCATGAGTCACGACAAATAACGAAGCCACTGCTTCCAGCGCAAGTCCAAGACTGGTTTCAAGATTGGACTGGTTTCAAGTAGTGATTCATTGAATGAATGGAAAATTGGGGGGGGGACTTAGAGAAGAAGCAATATTGTTCAAAATAGCCCCCCAAAAAATGATCTGTGTAAGACACCTTATAGTCGTGACATTCAGGTGAAATCTCAACCCTCTTGGCAGTACCTGTGAACCTATATGATAAAAGATATGCTAATCAGGTAGCCTCTATCAGAAGCAAAGTGACTGCTCCCCCTCTCCAATTGTCATGCCCTCAGTAACCCTAGGTAGACAGTAGATTGTCAACTGATAACTCTTCCAAAGACAAGCAGAAAGCCTACTGCACAACCAAAGCCGAGTTGATTAGACCCACTTGTAAGAGAGAAAACAGAATCTTAATGTTGTCTCAAAAGGAGTAAACCAGTAGAGGGTATTTGTAGGGTTCAGGGGTCTGGACTCAAGAGTTTTAAGGTGGATCTTTCCAATCGGGGAGCAGATGGGGACTGGACACCATGCCTGACATTGTAGTTTAGGTTTGGTGGATACAGGGATGAAAGGCCCTGAGAGCAAATCTTGATAAGTAAACTATTGTTTGTTGAGAAAACTGTTTGCCCAGGTGAGTCATCTCTTGTCCTGATAGGAGAGCTGTGTACCTGGAGGAGCAACTATTTATTCAAATAAATCGACTTGATGAATTTCATGAAACAAACAGTGACATTATTTATTGGTTTACAGTCAAATTATCCCAGGCCTGAATTTTCTCGAACAATTCGTTAAGTCACGTTGCCATAGGAAGTCTCCACTCTCAGTCCCAGGAGTGAAGTTATGTGGGTATAGCTGATGGGCTTCGATGCTCAGCAGAGAGGAGACTGTTGTATATTCGTGAGTAGGAGACGGACACCGTGAAGGGGGCATTTGTGAGGAAGACACGTCGGACAACTCGTGCAGGTTGGAACACAGTGGGCAGGGTGCAAGGACTCAGCACTGTTTCACCTCCATAGGTGAGATTCATGGGTGAGATCCACAAGTGTCTCTCGGGTGAATAAACCCACTTTTACCTGCAGAAGCTATGAGCAATCCAGTCTCTCATCTGCTGAGACTCAGTCTAGGGGCTAAATTTTTTTTTTTTTTTTTTTACCAAACAAGTCATTTGTCTAACAAGTCCCTTTGCTTTGCATAGCCTGGTGATTTCCCCCAGGTTTCGTGGAACCCAAGTTGCCAGATTCCCCAAGGACAGAGCCAATTTCTTCCTTCCTGACCTAGGAAAAGCAATCTCTCTACTGCCCAATTCTCATTGGAATTGTCACTCCAGGCCCCACACCTGGTGGTGTCTGTCAGAGAGTTTTTATAACAGTGAAAAGTTGGAAATACTTTATTGTCAACCCAGAGGGACAGTTAAGTTAATGATGACACACGTAGACAACAAAACAATAGGCAGCCATCAAATACGATGATGACGTAGGCTATTATTCCTCATTGATTGATATATGAAGATGTCCATGGCATCTCCCTGAGGGAGAAGGCAAATGACAGAATAGCTTATATTGTCTGATTCTTTTTATGAGGACATTGAGAGATTTAGAACAGAAACACTCACCAGTTCCCATTTTCTGTGGTGGTGGGATTTCAGATAACATTTTACTCTCTTCTTGGTTCTTTTCTGTTGCTTAAAATTTTCACAATCAGCATTGTTATTTCTACAAAGACAATAAAGCCATTTTGTAGGGGGAAGAATTATGTGGTCTTGAGGTGGAGAGTTGTATGTTCAATATTGTTAAGTTGATAAAGCAATGACAATAGAATCCTATTATTGTTTATATACAGTAAAAAAAAAAAAATCAAGCACATTCCCCAGGGTCACTTTGATCAAAGGAGATGACAAATGGGGGAGCTGGACCTTGATACATTAGCACTTGCATTCACTTCTTGTGAGACCTGGAGATTATATTGACACAAGTCCCTGTGTACCTCTTGGCCTTGAGAGCCTTTTGAGTCTCAGTAACAGGGAAAAAAAAGGTTCCCAGGGGATGGACACTGTGAATGAAGAGGATCTGTCCCAGGCAACCTCACCAAGATCCCTCCAGCATCCCTGAGAGACAACCTACAGCTCCTGGTAATCTTCTCCCGGGAGAACCAGTCATGAATTCCCATTGGTACACCTCTGAACTCAAGGAGTCAGGATGAAAAAAGCTAGATAAATCTTAAGACAGGAAGGAGCCTTCCCACCAAATAGGAATCTCTAAGCTTTGTTCACAACTGTCTGAGAAGTTTTCTTGAGAAAACTGGTAGGAGTAAATCAATGAGAAGGGGTGAGAAACACCCCCAAAAGGTCTCCAAACGCAAGGCTAATGAAGGGAGAGTCTCTGCTCAACCACAGGTAAGTAAGTGGGCTGAGGGGTAGAATCCTATTACCGGTAAGAGCTTAGACTCCTTTATCCTCCCTTCCTCATAAGCCATGTTCAAACTCTGGATTCGATCATCAGCCCCAGCCCCGAGATGAATGAGAAAAGCAATCAGAGCTCAGAAGCAGTGGGCAGTAAATTTGAAATTGATTTCCTTAGGATTCTACCCTGGGGCCTCTTGTCTTGTACAGCTTGCACTCTCCCTGGCACATCTGCCCTCTCTTAGCTTCAACTCCCAGTTTTATCTTGTACACCAGTGACCGTGGAGTTCACCCTGATTCTGCTCTCCTCCTCACGCTGGCATCATTGGTCTATCACCGAATCCTGCCATACTTACAGCCAACCGTCTCTCAACTCCATCTACCTCCACCTGTCTCCACCACCCCCACTCTTGTTTAAGTTCTGAATCTCCCCTGAAGGACTTCAATATCATCCCAACAAATCTCCATCCACTGACCCTCCTCCAATCATTTTCCCACAATGCACTTGGAGTAACCTTGCCAGAAAGCAAATATGACCTCATCTTCCCCCCGGGTGAAAATTCTTGAGTGGCATCCCATAAGCAACAAATTCCCCAACATGGTCTAGGGTGCTGGATAAACAGTAGTGTAAGCTCTGAAACCTGACCACCTAAGTTCAAACCCCAGCTCTGCCACTTACCAGTTGAGTCTTTGGGCAACTTCCTTAACTACTTTGTGCCTCAGTTTCTTCATATGGAAAATGAAGATTTCAATAGTACATCTCATCAGGTTGTTGGGAGGACATGATAAAATTAATGGTATTGGGAACAGAGCCCAACACACAGCAAGCCCTCAAAAAAAATATAAAACACTGCCCTCCTGCTGGCCTCAGCTAATATCACTCTCTCACTGCCCTCCACCCACACTGGCCCTTTTTCATCCTCTCATCACTAGGCTCTTTCAGACCTTAGGGCCTTTTAATGGACTTTTCCACTCTTCCCTCCTATGGCAAATATTTTTTTACCTCCCTGATTCAAAGCTTTAAGCTCATAGCATTAAGAACTTCAACTTTGGAGCTATTGTTCCAGTTGCAATTTTTCAGTCATTTGTGTGACTACTTCACTAATGTGTGTCTGTCTTTCTGAACATTAAACATCACACGAGTGGCCCAAACAAACCATCAGGACCTACGGTCAACCAATCATAGCAGATGTCTGACTAATCAGAGCAGACCCTGGCTGGTCTCCCTTATAACAGCCTCCTTTCTGAATAGCCACCTTGGTTATTTGAAAACCTATAGAGTGAAGATCCCCAGAGGCAAATTCTTGAGAGCAAGACAACTACAGAGAACACTTCCATAAACATGAAAGCCCCTCGGGGGAGCTTAAGGAGGCACACCAGGTCAGAGACCTCACCTCCAATTCTGACTTAAACTGTGTCCTGCACTGGACACCAAAGCCACAAACCTGGCATGTCCCACTGCCCTCAGTGGTTCCAAGCTAATACATAAGACCTTGGTCCTTTGGTTGTAGTTTTGTTGAGATGGAGTTTTCATACTTACTATAGCTTGCTGTTCCGCCAGACAAATATTTTTCTTAATTAGTAGTAAATAATAACACAGACTTAATTTTAATGTATTTTATTTCATTTTCTCTCTCTGGATTATTATTTCTGTCAGTACAGAGGGATCAGGAAAGCTTTATCTCTTGGCAACTGTTCAGGAGGCCTCGTTCAAAGCATCAGAGCCTCATAGCCAGGACCAACCCCAGCTGGGTGTATTAGTTCCTGGGTGTATTAGGGCTGCTATAACATAGTACCACAGACTCGGGGACTTAAAACAAGAGAAATGGATTCTGTCATTGTTCTGGAGGCTAGAGGTCCAAAATTAAGGTGTTGGCAGAGCCATCCATGGTCCCTTCAAAGCCTTTTCTCTCTGGAAGCCCCAGGCATTCCTTGGCTGGTAGCAGCATAACTCCAATCTCTACCTCCTTTCTTCACCTGGCCATCTTTTCTCTGTTTCTTATCTTCACATGGCATTCTCCCCACTCTATCTCCATTTTTTCTTCTTATAAGGACACCAGTCATATTAGATTAAGGGTCCACCCTAATCGAGTATGACATCTTATCTTGATTACTTCTGCAAAAACCCTAGTTCCAAAAAAGGTCACATTCACAGGTCCCTGGGGTTAAGACTTCAACATACCTTTTCGGGAGATACAATTCAATCCACGACACTGGGAGAGATGACTGCTCTACGGAGTCATCCTACAATCTGATGACATTAGTCTCAACTGCCTGTGTCCCTGGTCTCGAGAACTGACATTATTGGGACCTTTGTCCCCAAATATGGTAAAAATTGTCTTATTTGGTCTCTCTGCAGTGACATGTGCACCACAGTGGAGAACTGCACCCAGGTCACCTGGTTCGTCCTGCTGGGGCTCACCGAGCAGGGAGGGCTCAAGGGCACCCTCTTTATGCTCTTCTTGTTACTTTACTCAGTCACCCTCACGGGAAACCTGGGCATGATCATCCTGATCCACACAGACCCACAGCTCCACACACCCATGTACTTCTTCCTGAGCATCCTCTCCTTCAGGGACTCCTCTTTCTCCACAGTCAGTACCCCCAAGCTGCTGGAGAATTTCCTCACTTCAAGCCAGTCCATGTCCTTTGCAGCCTGTATGGTCCAGATGGCCCTCATGACTTTCCATGGTACTGCTGAGTGTCTGCTTCTGGCCATCATGGCTTATGACCGACTCACTGCGATCTGCTATCCTCTCCTCTACCATACCATCATGTCCCAACGTTCGTGCATCCAGCTAGTGGCAGCCACCTATACAGCTTCTGTGGCCAACTCAGCTTTGTTGACTGGGTACATCTTCAAGCTGCCCTACTGTGGCCCGAACATCATTAACCACTATTTCTGTGACATCCCCCCCGTGCTCCGACTTACCTGTGCTGACACTGCTGAGGTTGAAGCCCTCATCTTCATATCTTCTGCCCTGATTATCCTCTTTACCATCACCATCATCCTGGTATCCTATGCCTACATCCTGCTGACTATCTGCAGGATGCATTCCCTGGCGGCTCAGAGCAAAGCACTCTCCACCTGTGCTTCCCACCTCGCCATCATCTGCCTCTTCTATGGCACCGTCACCTTCATGTACGCTCAACCAAGTTCTCCCAGTTCCATGGATCAGAACAAGTTTGTGTCTGTCTTCTACACCGTCGTCATCCCTATGGTGAATCCTCTGATCTACAGCCTGAGGAATAAAGATGTGAAGGCTGCTTTAAAGAGGAGGTGCCTTGGCAAGCGGCCTTCCTAACCAAACATGAAGCATTCTATCCCAAGCCATAGCATGGTAGCCAGAACACAAAGCACTTATATAGAGTGAAATATGTGCCAGCGTTATTTTAAATGCTTTACACGGGTCGACTCGTTTAATCTTCACAACAACCATATGAAATGGGCACAATAATTATCCTTTAGGAATCTGAGGCACAGAGAGACTGAGTAACTGGCCCAAGGTCATACAGGTAATTTGAGGCAGAGCCAGGATTACGAAGCCAAGCAGTCTGCCTCCAGAGACTGTGTTTTCATCCAATGTGCTATATTGCCTCTTTCTGATGACTGCATCTCATAGACAATGGGTACTATTTTTCTTAAATTCCGTGTATCAGAAGGAGGAACTGGATCATAAAATTACAAAGTGGTATGGGAGGGACCATGAGCTTTGAGCCAGCACACCTGAGTTCGTGTCGCCTCTGAGTGATTCTCTTGATTTCTGTGTGTCGTCAAGTCAAGGTACACCCGATTCTTGGTTTTCCCAAGTGAAAAGAGACTCTAACACCCATATCAACTGGTTATTACAAGCTTCCTACAAGGGTAAAAGAGGCTCAGATCAAGACAGGCACAAACAATTATTCACAAATCATTCGTTTCCTTTTTTTCCTAAGGAAACCTCCCCCACAGAACCAAATATTCTTATATGTCAATGTTTTTTAAGAGTAAGTCCATATTATGTAGCTGTTACTAAGTAGCATTTAACTGAATCGCAAAAAGTTCTTCCTTTTCCAATTCTCTTTTTTTAAACTCTTCTCATTACGTCAAAGTTGAAGTCTTGGTACTAGTTGGCCTTTAAACCTTCCTTAATTCAGTCTCCCTTTTTAACAGAGAGAGCAATTCTTAGCACTTAACAGTAAATAGCTATTGCTTTCATTTTCATATATTATATCACTTTTTTATGATTCTGGTAAAAAAGTAGTGTTTTTTAAATTAATTTATTTTTATTATGATTTTTAATTAATTTACTTATTTTTATGGTGACATTAATTAACAAAATCCAATAAGTTTCAGCTGTTCAAAAAGTATTTTAAAATAAACAATTGTTGAGAACAGTCTAATTTTTAGAAAAATCACAATATAGGTGATATACAAAGGAAAATATCACAAAGGAAATAAACAGAGGGCTTTAGAAACACTGATATAGATTCACGCTTTTCAAAACATATTCGCATTTATTCTTTTATTTGATCTTCTTCAACACTGTAAGATTAGCAAGCCAGGTGTTATTACCCGATTTTTCAAGAAAACCCCCAAAAAATAAATCTGAGAGGTGGAACCGACTAGTTCTAAGTCTCACTGGAAGGCCATAAAATAGCTTAGAACAGAGAACTCAGACTTCCTGAATCATGATGAAGTCCCCCGAACACACGTCTCAAATTCATTTCAACAAGCATGACTGTCCTCGACCTTCTTGGCTACTTTTTTCTCTCCTTGCCTCCAAATGTCCTTCCTCTTATTCAAACACATGGAAAACACACACACCGGGCTAGATCCCTCCTCTTTTGGGAAGCCCCAAGAATCTGCTAGTAATTACCTTCCAATCCTAGCAACTGAAAACTGATGACAGCAGTTTAGACTCCTAAGGTTTATTATGATGAATTCCACCTGGATGAATCAGAAAAGTTTCCCAGTAGAGGTTACATTTTAGCTGGTAGTAGAATGATTACAGAGATTTTTCAGGCTGACAAAGGGACAAGAGAAGTCATCCCCATGCTTCCTAAATTGTGTTAGAATTACATGTATATTTTTAAAGGCTGGTAATAGTTTGAGCTGGTGTGGAAGCTCCATGAAGGCAGTGAAGGTCCAGGAGCCTTCCACCCTCCTGTCCTAGCATCTTTAGTGCATAGCTTCTGTTATGGGCTAAATCATGTCCTCCCCATAAGTCATATGTTCAGGGCCTAATCCCCCATACCTCAGAATTTGACTCTTGGGAGTCAGGGCCTTCAAAGAAGTGATTAAATTAACATGAGGCCAGGAGAGTGAGCCTGAATACAATCTGACTCGTGTCTTTAGAAGAGGAAATTTGAGCAATCAAAGAGACATGAGGCTTGTTCACAGAAAGAGGAGAGACCGTGTGAGGACACAGCAAGAAGGCAGTCATCTTCCAAGGAGAAAGGCTGCGGAAGAAACCGAACTAGCTGACACCCTCATCTTTGACTTCCAGTTTCCAAAACTGTGAGAAAATAAAGTTTTGTTGTTTCATTCTGTGGTATTGTCATGACAGCCTGAGCAAACTAATACAGCTTCTATACTCAAGACTGCCTCTTGGCCCGATATGTCTGCCAAAGCTCTAGCCATCAGTTCAATGTTTGAAGATGAAAGCTAAAAAAAAAAAGGAGAAAATTGCCAGCTGTCTATTGCTTTTGATATCCTTTCCAACAGCAGCCTGTCACAGCCATTTGTCTCTCATTGGCCAGAACTTAGTCACATGGGAGTCATGTGTCTGCAGAGGAGGCTGGGAAATATGGTTATTAGCTGGGCACATTGCTACCTTGACTACCTCGGGATTCTGTTTTTAAGAAAGAAAAGGACTATGAATAGTGGATAAGAATCTAGTCTTGGCCACACCTCTACTGCCTAGAGCAGAGGGAGGCAGAGAACTGACAGCTCACCCACAACTCTGTTGCCTCCTGCCAACAGGTTGTGTGTGGACAGCATAGTAAGTTAAATTTATTAGCCAACATAAAAAATTTGGTGAGATTATATTTTTAAACTTCATATTCTCATTTTCTCTGTAAGGGAAAAAAAAACTGAAGTGATTATTTCAGCAGTCTTATCCTCAGTATAGCCATTACCAAAGATGTCCTTTCAGACAGGACACAAATTCTCCAATTCTCCCTCGCCTCCTCAGTTTTCCCCACCACTCTTTTTAGAGTGTCTGTTGTCTTGCTTCCATGCTCTGAGTTTTTCTTAATAGTAAAAAAGAAAGAAAGAAAGAAAGAAAGAAAGAAAGAAAGAAAGAAAGAAAGAAAGAAAGAAAGAAAGAAAGAAAGAAAGAAAGAAAGAAAGAAAGAAAGAAAGAAAGAAAGAAAAAGAAAGAAAGAAAGAAGGAAAGAAAGAAAGAAAAAGAAAGAAAGAAAGAAAGAAAGAAAAAATTTATTATATTCACATCTCTAGCAAAAGTGAGAAAACACAAACTTAGAAGTTTACATTTCCCAAAAAATAAATTTAAAAAAAAATAACCAATGCTTAGAACAGTGCCTGGCATACAAAAGATGCTCACTCAGTACTCTTTGAATAAATAAAGATAGTATTTATTTTTGGGGTGTGAAGAATATCCCTATAGGTACAATGTGAGCGCCCTTGCTCCCCCAAAAAATGTGTCCATGTAGAAAGAATAAAATCTACCTTTTTCATTCATTTAAGGTTATCTCAGAGGTCCTTGTAGTCTTTTGAGTTTGCAGCCCTTGGTCCACAGGGAAAATTCTCAACCCCTATGTTCTATCTTTGAAGTCCGTCTCAACCTCACTTTCCAGGAAGCACCCTACAGTTCTCATCAAACAGCTACCCTGTGATCACAACTAAATGGCCTGGCCTGGCCTGCACAGGTCATATATTTATTTGCACGTAGCTCTTCCTTTGCTCATGTCTTACTTAGAGCCTGGAATGTGCTTCCTCCATTCCTTTGTCAGCTTGAAAAAAAAATCTCTCTGTTATCATTCTCATCCCAGCCTTAAGAGTAACCTTTTCCAGAATACTTTTTCAACTCCTACAGATAGAATTCATCATTCTTTTCTCTATGTTCTAGTTTGCCTTTGTTAAAGAAAAAATATATATATATATATTTTTTAGCTATTAGAAACCAAAGATTGTATGCCGAATGAAAAAAAAAAAAAGTTGTTCTACTTTTAAGCAGAAAGCCCAATCAATCCAGTGCAGTCCAGGAAAACTTCGGATCGGAGCATGTGGGAGGAGAAATGAGGTAGTTTTACTAAAGCCAGAAGGCCGTGGACTGTCCCTTCCCCATGTTAGAAGAGCAAAGGCCCTTGGCGTTACTGACAGGCCTCTGGCACCTGGGCTTTAGCTAGGAACCTGGTGCATTGATCCGGCTTGGATGGAGGTGGTCTTCTTGGGCACACACACACACGTGCTGTCTGGCTCAGGTCGGGCTGTGGCATCCAGCTGCCTCGGCAGGTACGTGAGGTGCCTGAATCAGGAGGGAGTCGCCCAGCACAGTGTACCTGGTCATCAGGCCAGGAGACCCAGTCAGGGCTGATCATTTATCTCCACAGCAACACTCACACACTGCGCTATAGATGCCAGTTTTGTTTTTCTCTCTCATTAGGCATGAATGCCTGCAGTGTTCTTTCTCTTTTTTTAATCTTATGTCCCGATCACCCAGCCCCTGGCCCAGTGTGAAATACAGAGATAATGTTGAATCATTGCTTGTTGCTTGGCTTAAATGAGATAATGCAGCAAAGTGCCTAGCACAGTGTCTGGCACGTAATAGATGCTCAGCAAACTATAGCTCTCGTCAGAAGAACGCATGAGGCCAAATAATGGGCAGGAATCTTTCTCTAAAGGAAAGGGAGTAATGTCTCTAGATAAAGCCCAAAACAGCTGTAACTATGCAACTATGCAAATCTTTACTTCTTTAAAAATGACTTCTTCTCTTTCTCCTTGATTCAAATTGGACTTGGATTCACTGGCTTCTTTTCTTTCCTCCTCCTTCTGCATATTTTATGACCATTCCCTTAAGCAGTAAGCCTTTAGGTCAGCATCAAAAAGCCTCAGGTCTGCTGATCATAGATAGAAACAATTCCATTCAAACTAAAGGTAACATCTCACAGCTCCAGACATGTGAAAGTGGAAGGACCCTGCCAGCATCCCCCTGAAACCAGACAGAATGACACCATGACTGACATTGGGACCTGATGCAATGATGGGTTACCTCCTACCCTAGCCCCGACCAATCAGGAGAGCCCATGACCCCACCTCCCTTAGAGACCGTCACTATTGAATTTTCCCCTATGTCATCTATCCCCTGGAGGCCATCACACAGCGGGTCTTTGAGCACTTGCAAACCTGGGGCTCTGGGTTTGGTGCCATTTCCTTAAATAAACCTCTATTTTCTTTGCTGCAAACTCCTGTCCTTGTCTACTTTGGCTTTGATGTGTGCAGGCAAAACAAACTCCTTGAGTTCGGTAACATCACTACCAAGTCACAGGGCTGCTTCTTTCCTGTAAGGAGCTGATACCCTCACCTCTGAAGCAGCAAGCTGCACGTGTGAGCCACCTTCCAACGGAGACGGCAATCTGGACACACTCAGCGGTCCTCCTTGGTACCGGCTCTGTCTTGCTGTGCATGGGAACAGGGAAAAGGGGAAGTACAAAGTGTCACTTAATCTAGATTTTACTGTTGCCTTTACTTAGTGGAGAAGGTCACAGGGTTGGGAAATCGTAGCCTCGGTCTGCAGGGTCCCAGAGCTCTGTCCACAGCTCTGCGCAGCCCCATCACCGCTCGGAGCCCTGGCTCTCTCTGCTCCTTTAAAGCCTCTACTGCCACTGAATCCTCTTTAAAGCCACTTATACTCATTTTAAGTGTGCAGGCTTGGGTTCCCAGCTGAACAGTAAACTTCTTGAAGGCAGGGCGTGTGCCTTCCAGAGCTGGAATTTGGAATTTGTACTCAGTGAAATCCGGCTGGGAAGTTACCAAATGAACCTATATTCTCCCACTGCAGACCCTGGAGGCCAGGGTTTCTGAAAGAAATCCAGAGGCAAGTTTACAGTCTCTATTTTCACTGAGAAAACCTATCAGAAGAAGCTCACCAGCTTCTTCCCCAGGGGCCGACATCTGCTCAACAATTCTGGTAGAGTCTGTTCTGACCAGGAGCTTCTGGTGAGCTTCAGGGCAGATGCAGAAGGAGCTGGGAACAGACAGGGGAAAGTAAATAATCTAGATAAAGGGAAGAGAGTGGCTGACTAACTACAGGCCCTCTGGACCGACCCCTCTCTAGATCCCCCCACCCCACCCCGTCCAAGGCTTATCTCCAACACCGAGAGGTCTCCACCTGAGGCAGAGGGCATGTGAGTCACACCTGGCAAGGAGAGTTCCTCGTCTCTCCCACAGGATGAGTTCAGGCGGGCTCAGGAGTGCAGGGGAAGGGCGATGAGTCACTGATGATCAAGGGACGGGGGGATGGGGAGCACGGCATAGAGAATGCAGTTGGCATTAATGTATTATTGGCTAGGTGGGGAGCCAGAGGAGAGAAAGGGCAATTAGAGCAATCGTTTTATAAACTACATAAATGTCGAACCAATGTACTATATACTTAAAATTAATAAAATAAAAATTTTTTTTAAAAAAAGAAGACACCAGGAATGCCACTATATAAGGGGGAGGAAAAAAAAGCCAGGAAACAGGAGAGAGGAGAGCAGGCTCCTCTGCTGTGTCAGTGTCCACAATTGCCCTGCTGACCCCTGTTCAAGGAGATCAAAGGCCTTTCCTAGGCCCAGGCCAGGGCCTGTCAACCTTGATGCTATTAACATTGGGGGCTGGATCATTCTTTGCTCTGGGAGGCTGTCCTGTGCATTGTGGAATGTTTAGCAGCATCTCTGGCCTCTACCTAAGATGCCAGTAGCCTCTGCTCCACCTCCAGTTGTAACAACCAAAGATGTCTCCGCACACATTGCCCAGGCCCTCACAGGCAGGAAGAAAGCCACCTGGTGGAGACACAGGCCTTGGAGGGCTCTCTGGCTCTTCCGCCCTTTTCTTACACGGAACATGGGTGGGGGCTCAGCAGCTGTCCCTATCTCCTCTCCTGCAGATGGCTCTTCCTAGCAATTCCTGAAGATTATTTTTCAGGTCCTGATCCCATCAGGGTTGGAACGTTACTGCTCTCAGAGCAGTGCCGAGAAAGAGTAAGGACTGTGGAGAAGTGATCCAGTTCCCGGAGTCCAGAGAGGAAGTGGACGAGCCAGGAGGAGACCCGGGAGTCCGAGACAGCACTGCCCAGCAGAAACGAAATCGAGCCGCAGATACAGGCCACGGGTGTCGTTTAAATTTTTTAGGAGTTATATATTTTTTTTCAGTTAAAGAAACAGATGAAATTAATTTCTATAACATATTTTATGTAACCTCATGTATCAAAAATGAAGTCACTTCAGCAGGTAATTAATATTTAAAAACTAGTCATGAGATAGTCTACATTCCTTTTTCCGTTCTAAGTCTTTGACACCCGAGTGTATCTTCCACTCACCATGTATCTCAGTTTGGACCAGCCACACCTCAAGGGCTCAGTGGCCACATGCAGCTACCATATTGGACAGGGCAGGACTAAGGTGTCATACAGAGTGTGAGTGAGGTTCATGCTGCCCTTCTCCTGCCACCGAGGGGCTCCCAGGGTCCAAGATCTCAGCTATGCAATGAGACAACTTATGCTCCAAGAAGATGTTTGTAACTCAGACAACAAGATACTCATTTCCGGTGGCCCCTGTCCCATCCAAATCTGTCCTCCCCGCCCCCCTTCCCTGGCCTTGGGCCAGTAAAAGTAGCAGCCAGCAGTTTGTCTCTCTGGTGCTTTCCAGACACTAAGGCCTCAACCTTTCCACCCCACAACCCCACACCCTTTGTCAGGAAGAAAGCTGTAAATCCTCAGGGTGCCAGTGCCTCCGCCCAGCCTTACACACCCTGCTCCTTCCTCTGGAGCTGTTTGCTCACTGCTTGCCTAAGGCAAGGCTGCAGATCCCCAGCCCCTGTGGACCCTGCCCTGAGGACCATTATCAGTTCACTAACCCTTCACCCAGTTCTGCTTTCTGGGAGACAGATACCACGCTCAACTGAGCTGAGTGACTCTCTTCACTGACAAATTCCCACACTTGTAGACAAATTCTTAGTTAAGGCACCAGACCTAGGATGGGGGTGCGGGGGTGGCCCTTGATGGAGATTTATAGCTTTTCATTGAGGGTGGGATCCTTCTCTTTCCTTGTTCTGCCAGGATGTGCATCCTTAAATTAAAGACCCTGCAAGGGCTTGGATGGCAAAAGATAGAAGCATCCTGAGCCTGGGACCAGGGAAAGGGAAGAAATTCTAAGATTTTCCAAATTTTTTCTCACTGGGTATGCTCCCAGATAATCATTCAGCAGCTTTAAAAAAAAAAAAAAAAAGTAAATAAAGCACTTTATATCTCTAGTATATGAGACCTGGCAGATAGTAGAAACTCGATAAATATTTGCTGTCGGTGGCAAACACAGCCCATACCCTCAGAGAGAAGGAGGTCTCTGAGAGGTCTCTGAAGCTCAGGAAGGGATGGTGCCTTATCTGCTCAGTGTTCCAGTGTCCTAATCTTTTATCCACAGACGCCTATGTGGAGGGCCAGATGGGAGACTTCCAAGCTGGTTCCAGTGTTCTGCCTGTGCCAAGCCCGCAGTCCAGACTCCCCGCCCCGTGCAGCCACGGAAGCCCCACACCTCAGCGGAACAGACCCTGACCCGGTCACCTTCCCCTGCAGGCCACCGTTCAGGGTCCATTTCTCTGGCTTGTAGAAGCCTCTGCAGTTCTGACTTTTGGACGTTTCCTATCCTTAGATTGGAGCTCAACCACATCTTTCAAATGACATTTTTAAAATTTTTTTTTCCATTATATTTCACATACCAGATTATAGTAGTTTCAGGTGTGCAACTCAGGGATGACAACTTATTTTCTTATTAAAATTTTTTTTCTGCATTTTTTTGCTTGAGATGGGAGAGAGTTTCTGTTCCTGCCGTTAAAGGAAACACTTTGCATTGGGCCCAAAATGCTAAGCCCCACGTCAGCAAACTAAAACTTCACTAGGTGTCCACGCTTTGCTCTCCCAGAAAAGGAAAGCCTGGCTCGACCCACCTGTGCTTGCCTGCTCTGTCTGACCCGGCCAAGACATCCCTCTGTTTCGTTTCATAGAAGGCAAGTAACCCCTCTGTAAGCCATAAGCCAAGGTCCAGCCTGACAGCCTGACTTCTTGATCCTGCTCCGTTTGGCTCATAAAAGTCTCTCAGTCACGCAGCTCTTGGGAGCTCCTTTTTATCTGCTAGATCGGATGCTGCCCGATTCATAAGTTGCCAAATAAAAGCCTGCTAGATCACGAAATTGTCTGTGGAGAATTTTTTTTTTTTTTTTTTTGAACGCCACTCAGTCTCCCATACTGACTGAAAGTGACTGCCTGGCTGATGTACGAATGCAACTCTGATCATCTCAGTTGCCTGCTCCGAACCCCTCACTGAGTCCCCACTTCCTTCAGGGCAGAGTTCCAAGAGCCTCGTGTGGCACGCCGGGTCCCTCGCCATCTGACCCCAGCTGATGTCCTGGGCTGCTGCTTGGCAAGCCCATCCTCACACTTTTCACTCCGACGTCCCTGACATATATGCTCGAGTCAGCTGTGGTCTCTCGCACCTCCTCCATTTTACCCGCACTCCCCATCTGTCTGCCCCATTCCCCGCCTCACTCCCACTCGGCCTACATAACTCACCCAGCATGTCGCTCTCCACAACAAGCCTTCCCTGATGTCTACCCTGCAGACCTGAGTCAATCCCCCATTCCACATTTATGCCCTCTTAGTCTGCCCAAACCTCTTCTCACGGTACCTTGTGAGAGCTACCACCATAACATTTTTTTTTTTTTAATTTCTTCAGCCATCAAGTTTTCCACTGCAAGGTGTAAACTCAGGAGCCATGTGGGGTGACCACGTTTGTTTCTGGGGATGAAGCTCTGCAGAAAGCCAGTACGTTGAGTAACCAGAGGCAGAGGTTCTACCGGCTCCTGCCTTCTCTCTTCCCATGGGGTCTGTTTCAGTTATCTATTGCTGCATTAAAACTATCCCCAAAATTAGCAGCTTAAAACAACAGACAGTCATTATCTCACAGTGTCTCCAGGTCAGGCATTCCAGAGCAGCTGAGCCAAGTGATTCTGCTCAGTCTCTGGTGAGGTCGCCATCCAGATGTCAGCCAGAACCCTGGCCCCTGCTGCTGGGAACGTAAACTGGTAGAGCCATTATGGAAAGCGGTATGTACATTTCTCATAAAATTACAACTAGAACTACCTTCTGATCCAGCAATCCCAGGTCTGGGTATGTATCCACAGGAAATGAAATCAGGATCTCAGAGAGATATCTGCTCTCCCAAGCTCATTGCAGCCTTATTCAGAATTGCCAGGATATGGAAAGACCTACAATGTTGTCAACAGATGAATGGATTTTAAAATGAAATAGATGATAGATGATAGGTAGATGATAGATAGATAGGTAGATAGATAGATAGAGATGATAGATAGATGATAGATAGATGATAGATAGATAGGTGATAGATGATAGACAGACAGACAGCTGGAAAGAATATTATTCAGCCTTAAAAAGGAAGGAAGTCTTTCCATTTGCAACAACATGGATGGACCTGGAAGACATTTTGCTGAGTGAGGTAAATTAGACACACCAGATGGTCTCACTTATATGTGGAATCGAAAAGTCAGACTCAGAGAAGCAGAGAGTCAGACAGTGATTATCAGGGGCTGGGGTGGTGGGAGAGAAAGTGGGAGATAGTCAGGGGGTGCGAAGTTCAGTTATGCAGGATAATAAGTTCTTTAGATCAAATGTACAACACTGGGCTATAGTTAGCAACACGGTATTTCATACTTGAAATTTGCTGAGGGTAAATCTTAAGGATTCTCACCACACACACAATAAAAAACACATACAGTAACTACATCAGGTGATGATGATGTTAATTAGCTTCATAGTGGTGATTATTTCGCAGCATATAAGTCTATCACGTCATCAGCTTGTATGCCTTAAATATATACAATTTCTAATTGCTAATTATACCTCAATAAAGCTGGGTGGTGGAGTGACGTCAACAAGGGCTGCCATCATCCCATGGCTCAGCGGGGGCTGGAGGAGCTGCTTGCAGTGTGGCTTCTTCATCTGGTTGGTGGCAGGAGGCCTCCGTTCCCTGTCCTGTGAACCTCACCATGGGTTCTCTGGAATGTTCTCACAATGTTCCCCTAAAGCAGTGGTACCCAACATTTTCAGCACCAGGGACTGGTGCTTCTATGAGAATCTAACGCCTGATGATCTGAGGCGGAGCTGAGGTGGTGATGCTAGCACTGGGGAGCGGCTGCAGAATACAGATGAAGCTTCGCTCACTTGCTCGCCCATCGCTCACCTCCTGCTATGCAGACTGGTTCCTAACAGGCAACAGACTGGTACCAGTCCACGGCCCAGAGGTTGGAGACCCCAGCCTAGAGTGAGTGATCCAAGCGAAAGAGCAGGGAGGAAGTCACGAGGACTTTTATAATTGCCATGGGTTGAATTGTGTCCTCCCCAAAATTCACATTGAAGTCCTAACCCTCGGCACCTCACAGTGTGACCTTATTTAGAGGTAAGATCTTCATGGAGGTAATCACGTTAAAATGGGGTCATGAGAGTGAGCCTTATCCAATTATTAATCCAATGCGATGCTGTCATTAGGAAAGAGGGAACTTTGGCCAAAAATGCAGACACGCGTACAGGGAAAACACCATGTGATAACAAAAGCAGAGATGGGGACAAACACACAGAGGTTGCCGGCAAACCACCAGAAGCTGGACGACAGGCACAAAACAGGTTCTCCCTCACAGCCTCGGATGAACATAAATCTGCTGACACCTCGATCTCAGAATTCTAGCCACCAGGACCGTGACATGTTACATTTCTGTTGTTGCAGCAGCTCTAGAACACTCATGCAATGACCTGGACCCAGAGGTCACGCAACACTTCTTCCAGATTCCATCCATTAGGACTGACGCGTTAAGTCTGGCCTGGGCTGCCGGAACCAGCCGGCTAAGATCGAACAGTTCCCGAGAGGGAGAGTGAGGATTGAGAAAAAAAGAGAGAGAGAGAGAGACAGAAGATAGAGCGAGACAAAGAGATAGAGTCTGGAAGGTTAACAGTGAATACTGTGCCCCGAGTTTATTAAGCACAGCATATTTATACCCTAGGATGTGCATGAGAAGCAACACCCACAGATATGCAGACAATTTCAGTAATGAGCTTATCTATTAACAAGCCCACTGCCCTGCAAACTTCTAGCTTGCAGGCAACTTTAACCCTGTCTGTAGGGCATTCAGCAAGAATGGATCCCAACACTGGGCTCCACTCCGTGAAAGGAGAACCCTCAGGTTTCAAAAACAGCACCAGGGCCATAGGATGCCTCAGGAACCTCATGATAAATTCCCCTCTTCTGAGTCAGTTTAAGCTGACTCAAACTGGATTCCTTAGTGCTGCTTTATGAAGAATTTATTTATGTGTCACCTTTCTCTAACACGTTCTCGAGGACAAATTCTGTAACTCTGGCTCCCAGGGATCTGAGCTAGAGCTGAAAATATTTGTTCCCCAAATTGATAAATCTATTAATGACATCAAAAATAACACATTATACTTGTCTACCATATTTGTATACTTGTGGCTCTTCCCCAGGGGACATCTACTCCCAAAAGCTATGGCAGAGATCAAACGGGAGAAGGTTGTGAAGTTTCCAAAAGCATGAAATGGCATTTTCTCTAGCGGTGATTCATTCAGTAGATAGCCAACTGGTATTTGGCTCTTATACCCTTACAGAAGGGTGTAACACTTTTCACATAACTTTATGTGAAACTTTAATACATTCAACAAATATATATGGTCTACTCATGCTAGACTAAGTGCTAGAGATAGTATGCTATATCCCCTCCAAGAATATACAGCCTCGCCTTAACATTCTTGTCAGACCTTGCATCCCCACCATCTCTGGATGGCTCTGCCTGTCACCCATCAGCCTCTCCAGCCTGGGCCTTACTCACTGAGCACCCCCTTTTTCTGAGCACTGGATGGAACCCTGAGGTCAAGAGCCTCTGTCTGAGAGAAGTGGTTCTGGCAGGGAACAGATGGTCAGAGACACATAGTTGTCTGAAGTTTAATTTTAATGTTCTGGGAATACTTTTTCTTTTTGTATGCTGCAGGGGAACTGAGCCAATGACTGAGTGGGTAAGAGGAATAGAGAAACGAAAAGCTAAAAATGACAAACAAGGGATGCAATGATACATTCTCACTTGAGAAATAACTGAGAAAAGACGGTAGGGAGCCGAAGTGGGCGTATGGAAATGATATGTAAAAGGGACAACCACGCCAGCTCAAGCCATTGCAGTCCTTTGATTTTATGTACCAGAGATCGGTCACAAGAAATGTTCTCCTGGAATCTACAACGTGAAAATATTGACCGCTAATCTCACTCATCCTCACTGTTTAACCGGGTGATCAGGAGTGATGCATCTTTCCGCTCTGGCCCTTCATGACACAGTTGAGTACAAAATCTTGAAGGGTTTTTTTTGTCTTTTATGTATGTTCTTAGTACAGAGAGCAATAATTTTCTTTGCCTTCAGTAGTTCTAAGAAGCCAACCCTCAGGATTGGAATGCTCCTGGAAAACCTAAATCATGGTGAATATAGGAAGGGGGAAAAAAAGGATAAAAGAACAAAGTTGTGGGAAGAATTAACCACAGAAGGAAGGTAGAAAACTAAGGTGAACCTGGCAAATAATTATAGAAAACTCCCCAGTATCTATAGAAATGCAGAACCACTGGAGGAGCATATAGCACAATACTAGGTGTATATTAGGTTCTCATGTTTTATCAATTGTTGAACTGAGCCCAACTGAATTCCATCCCATTGAATTTACTGTCTCTATAGCTAGTAAAGACCCTAGCTCTAGAGGGTCTGATTAGAGTAAATGCCTACTTGGCTAGGATGTTGATAAAGTGAATCATGCATCAGCCAATGACATTTGGGGTGACCCCTGATGTCCCTTCAAATTCTGTGATTCTACATCTCTATGATAGTTTAATCATATGAGTTTTAATTGACTTTCCTTCAACTCCCAAATTTTAGGCTAAGCATACTGGAGTCTGTATCTACAAATCCTGATGTAGCCTGCTCTGCCCCAGCTCCAACCAATTCTTCCCATGTTCAATCCCCAGTCATCCTTTTGGGCTAATTGAGGGAGTAGGAGAACCAACCTATCAGATTCTCTAGTCCTGTGCCCATTCTGAGCTTTTGCCATTAGCCAGTTTTCAGTTCACTTTTCTATTTCTTTCATTTCCCTAAAGTCATTTCCTTCTATTATTCAACCAACAAATATTTATTGAGTGCCACTGTGTATCTTGCTATATGTTTAGAACTGTATGGAATACAGAGCATGCAAATATCTTGGTCCCTGCCCCCTGAGGTGTTATAGTTTGGCTGGAGAGGCAAAACTGCCACATGTTTGCTAATTATTTAAATGAGCATAAGGCAGTTTATAACTAAGGACTAGGTGGCATA
This sequence comes from Macroglossus sobrinus, assembly GCA_004027375.1. Lineage (NCBI taxonomy): Eukaryota > Metazoa > Chordata > Mammalia > Chiroptera > Pteropodidae > Macroglossus > Macroglossus sobrinus. Next base: position 162,944 of record PVKZ01000871.1, read on the forward strand.
TCCAAGGTGAAAATGCTGTAGAATTACAGAAGAAAGGAATATTGTTTTCAGTTAGAATGGTCTGGAGAAGGGGAAGTTTAAATTGGACTCTTAAATATGGGAAAGATGAATTTCGATTGGGGAAGAAAGAAGGCCATCATAAGCTTGGAGTACAAAACAGGAGTTAGCAAGGCATTTCATGCAAAGCCCTGACTGGATGGAGTGTAGGGGCAGCCCATGCTGAGAGATAAGGGAGATAAAGCTGAATGGTTATCACAGAATAAGAGGCAGCTAGGACCAGGTTTCTGAAAGCTGTCACCTTCAGCATCTTTAGTCCTTGAGGCTGTGGTCCAGCCACATTAACACTTGGGGCTATTTATGACTGAAGGAGAAAGCGTTTTGTAGTCATCAGCTCTCAGATACTTCCCACACTCAACACCATCCCAGAAACAAGGCATGTACTGGGAGCAGTGAGTATTATATGTAGGAAGGTGAACAATCAGTGAGAAAGGTAGATATAGGTGGAAATTTGAGGTGACAGACTGTGAGAAAGGTAAGAAGGGGAGGCATACCAAAGACATGATTTTTAGGAAGCAGAGACATGTTCAGACAAAATTACTTGCAACTTGCTGTCTGCGGCGCTGTGACGTTTCAGCACCCGCGTGGCTGGACAGCACTTGCTCCAGGCTTGCTCTTCCCATTGGCCACTTGGAGTCTGCATGTGATAGCTTGTTCCAATTCTACCTCAGATTCCCCTTTTTCATTCCAATCTCCGTTTACCAATCACGGCCATTTATCAATCTTCAGTGGACTGCTTAAGGCATTTCTGTCACCTCGCATGCCTACATTTGACACCTCGAAGAAAATCTATTCTATTAGAATGGAATCAGATAGGTTACTGTTTTTATCTGTTTCCAGGAAGACAAAGCTATATACAGCTATATTAGTAAATCTAAATTGCAACCATAACCGAAATAAACTATCATTAACTGGAACCTACTGTGTACGAGGCACCATGCTAATCCACATCCTGTCGGTGCTGTATCTTGTTGGGTTCTCTCAATATTCTTTGTGAAGCAGGGATTTTTATCCCCATTTTACAGGTGAGTACCCTGAGAGTCATAGACATTATGTAATTTATCCTTGGCTACCCTACTAATAAATGTCAGAACCAGGATTTAAATCCAGTTTGAGTGATTTCCAAGACCACGTTAGTGGACCACAGGATTTTAGGTGAGATGCAAGTGAACACATTTATTTTAATGTTGTTTTTCTTTTAATATGCATTTGAAACACAACTGTTACATTTTATCCAGGAATTTTATAGATTTTTTTTCTTAAGGTAGGGCTAGATTTAGTTCATTTTTAGATGATTTGGCTTTTTTAAATATTAAGTAAATGCTACAAGTAGCACATCAATTTAGCAAAACGTCATGACTGACTTTTAGAAAACATGGCACAAGACTATATTTTTATATCATTGAGTGATTTTTATGAAAACTCATCCAATCGTCAATCTTGGAAATGTCGCCGTGGCATAAAATTTCCTTATAAAATACGTATTCAACAAAGGCACACGTAGTCAACAAAGGCACACTGGCACGCAAATGCTGTGGGCTCAGCTAAATTCACTCCCTAGGAAAGTGACTCACTCCAAACACCAGCAGGATAGTGCATGTGGTTTGAATTCATATCCGAGAAAAATTGCAAGTATTGTCTCTGATGAATCTTTACAGTCATGAAACCACACGTGTTGATTTGGTGAGTTCCTAGAGTCCTCTGTTTTTAGCTCATGCCAGACGCTTATTCCTGCTTCTTTTAGATGTCTAAAACAAATTGCTTACCTAAGACAAAGGAAACATGAACAGTTCCTTGACACGGTAGGTATTCCAACTGATATCTATTAAATAAATTAATAAATGAATGAATGCCTACACATGTGTGTGATGACTTAACAATTGGTATTTATATGTAAATAGAATTTGAACATGTATTAAAGAGAGAAAATATTCAAGGTGGGATAAAAGGAAGTTTCCAATTTTTTTTTTCATAGAGAGAGTGGTATAAATATTGACACCGAATCCATCCAGGTCATGTCTTTTGACTTTCCACTAACAACAGTAGATGGAGTAGTCACTTCTGTCTCTCCCAGCAATCTAAACCCAGTGGTGCAGACACAGCAACCACCCCTATGTCATCTCCCTTGCCTGCCTGAAACTACCAAGCCTTAACAAGCCAGTTACTCTTTCCCACTCACCTTTGTGGTTAGAGGTGACAATGTGATCTACTTCTAGCCAATGGGCTTTCAGGAGAAATTAACTACGTGATTTCTGGCCAAGATATTTGTTTACTGATTAAAAGAGGTCTATCACCAAATTCATTAAATAAAGAATAAATATCCTTATCACTTAAGACTTCTTGCTTGAGTTTTGTTATTTGTAGATGGACAGATATAATATACTCATCTAATAATTCCATTAAATTCAACAGATTTTGTTCTTAAGCCCCTACTAAGAACTAAGCTTTATTTAGTTCTCACCTTTCACTAAATTTGCCATTCCTGACAGTGTTCTCTTTCTGCATCTTTACTCCTTGGGGAATATTGGTCTTTCTTCTCCACTATTTTACATTCTATGGGTCTATAAGAAAACATCTGCTTGATTAATTCTATTCCAAAAGAGAGAAAGAAGACAATTAGAGTTTATCCATGTTTTGCAGACATTGTCTCATATAAATCTTTATAATCACCCTTTGGGGTAAGTACTTTACCTCACTTTGCAAAGAGAAAAACTTAGCTGACCTACCTAAGGTCATACAATTTGTAAAAGTAATGAAGACAGATTGTCTTAACTATTTAATTGCAAAAGCCATGCTTTTTCTACTTCATTCTCTCACTTCCTTGTAAATTAGTTCCTTTGAGCTTATGCCATGTGAATAATCCATGTATGCACCTTCATTTCTATATCTATATTTGTGTCACTTACAGTCAGCACGTGGTTATCAGCATCCATGTGGAGAGAGTAGTTACACAGATTTTCCAAACCTAATTCCTATTTGCCTCAGAAACCCACAAGGTAATTTGCTTTTCTAGCAGATTTCCCTTCTAATCATGTTTTCCTCAGACTCACACTAAGATAAACTTGAACTTTCTAAATACTCATCTAGTAATAGCAAGGGGAAAAAGCCCAAGCTGAGAAAGGCAACCACCTGGTAGGATCAGAAGTGAAGGAGGTTGTAAAGTAATTCCTGTGAAGCTAGTGGAAGGTAGGCCAGGTACCCTGTCCTCAGATGCCATGTTAATCCACCAGGGCTGCCAGTAAAAAAAAAAAACAGCACAGACTGAGGGCCTTAAACAGCGGGAATTTATTTTCTCACAGTTCTGGAGGCTGGATGTCTATGATCAAGGTGCCATCAGGATTGCTTTCAGGCGAGAGCTCTCTTCTTGGCTTGCAGATGGCTGCCTTCTCACTGTGTCCTCATGTGGCATCTAGTAGGGGTGGGGAAAGAGGTGGTGCATGCTCTGGTGTCTCTTCCTCTTCTTATGAGGGCACCAGTCCTGTCAGATTAGGGCCCCACCTTTATGACTTTATTTAACCTTGATTGCCTCCCTAAAGGCACTATCTCCAATACAGTCAAATTGGGGTTTAGGGCTTCAATGTATGATTTGGAGGGCATGCAATTTAGTCCACGCAGACCCTGATCTTGAAAATTAACACAAATCAGAAGATGAAGAAGATGATAAAGGAAATAAGGGAGAAGAAGAGGAAGAAACAGGTAGCATCTGCAATTTACTGAGCATCTGCTGTGTGGCCAGGAGGTGCTTTCACAAATAATATATTATTTAACTCTCATAGAAGCCAGATACCATTACCCTTTCATCTCCTTTTTTCTTACGGTAAAATATATGTAACACAATTTACCATTTTGACCATTTTGACCAAGTGTGTAATTCAGTGGCATTAAGTACATTCAGAATGTGGTCCAAACTACATCACTGTCCAGTTCTGGAGTGTTTTATTCCAAACAGGAACTCTGTACTCATTAAACAACAGCTCCCTTTTCCTCCTACCCTAGCCCCTGGTAACCTCTATTTTACTTCTATGTCTATGAATTTGCCTATTCTAGGTACTGGATATAAGTGAGATTATGGAATATGTGTCTTTTTCTGTCTGACTTATTTTACTTAGCATGAAGATTTTAAGGTTTATTAATATTGAGCCGTGTATCAAAATTCCATTCCTTTTTCTGGCTGAATAATATTCCACTGTATGTATAGTCTACGTTTTCTTTATCTGCACATCTGTTCATCTTTGGGTTATTGTGAGCAAGACTGCTAAGAACATTGGTGTACAAGTATCTGTTGGAGTCCTTGTGTTATTAGATCAGTTTTGTTCCCCTCAAAACTCACATGTTGAAATTCTAACCTTGAGTACCTTAGAAAGTGATTATATTTGAAAAGAGGTTCTCTAAAGAGGTAATTAAGGTCATATGGTGGGCCCTAACCTAGGGCAACTGGTGTCCCATTAGAGGAGGAGATTAGGACACAGACACATGAGGAAGGACCATGTGAAGACACAGGGAGAAGAAGACTGTGTGTGATCCAAGGAGAGAGATCTCAGAAGGAATTAATACCACCAAAAGCTGGATGGACCTGTAAGCTCCTAGCAGCTTCTCTTCTTTAAATATCAATTTTGTTTTCTGCAAGATAAACACTGAGAAATTATAGTGCATATCACTGCCTTGATGGATTTTAAATTGCAAACTAAGTGTAAGAAATTACAAGAAAGTTATGACTTTTCTGTGATGCTCCAGTGATCTTTAAAATTATTAAAAGGTTCAAATACATACAAAGCAGACAGTATGGTAAATTAACTCCCATGTACCTATCATCTAGCTTCAACAGTCATCAATGTATAGTCAATTGTTGCTTTATGTCTACCCTCACTACTCTACCCACCAAGATTATTTTTTATTTTTACCTTTTTATTTTGACTTAATTTATTTTATATGTATTATGTATTTAAATATAATTTATGAAGTTGCAAAAATAATATAAGAACGCTAGATACCCTTTATCCAAAGTCACCCATTATTTATATTTTGTTCCATTTTAATACCTATGTAGGTAGTATACATATATAATATTCATATATGATGGAAATTATTTCCAAGCCATTTATCACGAGACACTTCAGTGAGCACTTTCTAAGAGTAGGTGGCTCTCTTATGTTGCAATACAATTATCGAAGCGGGACAGTGTATGGTGATATAATCCACAGCTCATATTCAGATCTTGTCTGTTGTCTCCAAATGCTTTTATATTTTTCCCTTTGTATCTACCAAGATTATTTTAAAGCAAATCCCAATGCCCTAGCCTTTCTCGGTACCTTTTTTTTAAAAAAAAAAAAACACCCCATCAAGTCTTTTGTTTAATGTTGACACTTGGCGGGTGCCCTCGCATGCCCCCTCCCCCGCCCCGTCTTCTCCCCAGGGGTTGCTGTCCTGACTCAGAAGCATTGCTGAACTGTCACACCTGAGCTGAGCGCCGCCTTGGGCTTGATGCTCTGTAGTTCTCTTCAGTGCTCACGATCCCTGAATCACAGACCCGTGGGCACCCCTGCTGCAGTAGCCCCGAGCTGAGCCCAGCATGACTCAGTCTCGGGAGAGCTGGGCTGACAAGCAGAGGGGAAGGAAGCCATCCCTCTCCCGGCAAAGCACAGTCAGAGGAAAAGGAGGGGGAAGGAGACACCTGGGAGAGGGTCGGTGTGCGTCTTTGCTCCTGGTAAACAATTCCCTCGCCCCTCCTCATGCCCATTGGCCTTTCCTGAGCTTAGAAGTTGGCTTCATTGCTAAATACATCATTTTTAAATTGCTAAGGTAAACAAACTACCCATTCCGTTAACAAGGCCCCCAGTGCCTCCTCAGATGATTCCCTGGCAGCCATAACTTCCTGGAGAGGGTCAGGCCCCAGGATGCCTGCCCCGTGTGCCCCCAACTCCCCTTGGTGCCCCACCGCCTCTGGGACACAGAAAAGGAAAGGCACCTCAGCCCCCTCCAACCTTAGATGCACGCTTCGTGGAGCTCACTGTCACCAGCATGTTTGACCAGTCTTAGGGCCCAGGACAGGGCCTCAGTGCCAGCAGTGTCCCTGGGTCATTTAGAAATAGCTGGGTAAACCTTCCCCCAGGTTCCTGCACACTCCCAAGGGGCAAGATGACTTTTCTTCATCCAAACGTCAGAATCTAGGGAAGGCTCTACCTGGATTCCTACTGTGCCTTTCTGCTGGCAAGAATGAAACCGTAAGCTTAGTTCCTCAAGGAGACCCTAACTTCCCTCTGGTCACAAAGCAAGTGACCAAAGTCTATAGGGGACAATGTTTTTGTCCCTGAGTCCTGAACCTTCCAGGACCCAGGAGAGGATGTGGAGGGAGGCTGTTTCAGGAGCTCCCCAGAGCTCTGAGCCTCCAAACCACCGGGGTCATGAGGAGCTAGCTCTATAAACTCCGACAGCACCAGGACGCATCCACAGCTTCGGCCCCCAGTGTCACATTCCATTTTCCTGAGCTGTGTGCCACATCGACGGGTCTGGATGCGTGGGCAACCCAGAAACAGCTTCAGGGATGAGAACCTGAAAGACACAGTCTAGAGTAAAAGCGAGTCCCAGAATCCCCCTGGAGGCTGGTCGAGAGGATCTCAAGTCCCCTCTGCAGGTGACCCAGGCCCGGCAGCGTCATGGCTAAGGTTGGTATCTGTCTGAGAAATCCCAGAGCAGCGGATTCACAAAGCGAGGTCGTCTGTTCTCTTCGCCTTTCTCTCCCCGCATATTCCAGCCCTCCTCATCCTCGCCTCTGTCCGCCTCCAAGCATTTCCTGAGACCCCACTGCCTTCGGGGATCCTGAGCGATCTCTTCCAGCTTCCCCACTCCCCCCATTACATGTTTGCGATCTAGCTTACCAGAGGATCAAAGTCAACGTGTATAGTAGTTTCCCCTGTATCCATGGTTTCTCTTTTCATGATTTTAGTTACTTGTGGGAAATCATGGTCCAAAAATATTAAATGAAAATTTTCAGAAATAAACCGTTCATAAGTTTGCAACTGAGCGCTGTTCTGAGTGAGCAGTGTGATGAAATCCCAAGTCATCCCTCTCCACCCGCCCGGGAATGTGAATCATCCCTTTGTCCAGAGTCTCTGCATTGTAGACGGTTCTTCACCTATTTGTCACGTAGTAGCCAGCTAGGTTATCAGATCAGCTGCCGCGGGATCACAGTGCCTATGCTCAAGTCGCCCTGATTTTACTTAACCATGGCCCCACAGAGCAAGAGCAGAGATGCTGGCGATTTGGAGATGCCAAAGAGAAGCCGTAAAGTGCTTCCTTTAAGGGAAACAGCAGAAGTTCTCAACTTAGTAAGGAAAGAAAAAAATTGTATGCTGAGGTTTTTAAGCTCTATAGTAAAAATGAATCTTCTACCCATGATATTGCCTAATTTATAAGTTAAACTTTATCATAAGTATGTATGTATGTATGTATGTATGTATGTATAGGAAAAAAACATTTATATAAGGTTCAGTACTATCCACGGTTTCCAGCATCCGCTGAGGGTCTTGGAGCATACACCCCATGGACAAGATGGAACTACCCTCTTTCCAGAAGTATGCTAAGTACTTTGACAGAGAGTGCCTTTCAACCTTTATAGAAACTGAGGAAAATAAGGCTCAGAGAGGCTGAGTGATTCTACCAGGTGTCTGACTCTCCAGTGCACCTTTTGCCTAGTAAATAAATGTCGACTGAGATTAATTCCCACTTCGGGCTGACGCACTTCTCCATCTACTCCACTAAGCCCACCTTCCTCATTCTTCAAAGCCCAGCCCTATGCCTGCTCTCTCTGAAGCCTTCCCAGATGACTGATGGATTCCGACTGCAGAGCGGGCACCACCCTAATTCACCCTTGCTTCATGAAAGCAATTTTGTCTCTCAACAAAATTTCAATATCCTAAATGCCCAAAGCCAGGTCTTTTTACACTGTCTTGAAAGCAGTTGTTTCAATACTTTGAACAACTGCAATTATTTAAATACTTTCGAACAACTGTAGTTGTTCAAATACTTTTGGATAACAGTCGTTGTTCAAATATTTCCTGTTTATTTGATCAAAAACTTAGAACAGCCTCTGCTTTGAGAAGTCATAATGGGATAAGGAAGCAAAACAAACCACTGGGGGGGAGGTGGGGAAGAAATACTGAGAAACATTAACAAAGCCCTGTTAAACAATTCTAAATTCATCTCTGTGAGCAAACTCAACTTCCACCAAGAAGAGAATTCAGTGGGGTAAGGGAAGGCTGACTAGAAGGGCTGAGGGACAGCTTCGCAGGCGTCACGGAGGAAACCCAGAGGCACTTTGCAACCTCAAAATACCTCTGTAAGGCTATTGGTCAAGGTCACCACAATTGAGAAATTTGAGTGGTGAGCCTCTGAAGGAATTGAATGGCCAGCTGGGAGATGGAATGGGAGTGGTAGAGGATAAGGAGAGAATGCAATCTGGACCATGGGAAGATAGTAAGAGAGTGGGGGAGTTGGGGAGGACAAGAAACCTCATTTACTGGAGAACAGGATCCAGGAGCTCAGCTGAAATAAGATGCTAAGAGTGACGAGAGAGAGAGAGAGAGAGAGAGAGAGAGAGAGAGTGTGTGTGTCTAGGGAATTGAGCTGTCATTCTATCAGAGAAAAAGGAAAACATTAATATTCATTGTAGGTCAGAGACTCGTGGACGAGAACTAAACCCCTAAGAGAGTTAGAAAAGGAAGAGTAAACATCAAAAACACACAGGGCACCTGGATGGAGAAACTGGAGTGCAGGGTAGGACCTTTGCTGGGTCAAGCTTCAAGACTGAATCATGTGATAGGATTTTTCCCACCACACTGCTAGGACCCTGACTTCTGGGGTTGCATATTCTGAACTTTACAATAAACAGAAGGTGAGTTTGTGAAGGGTATGGAGTGTTCCAGTGAATTCTACAGTCACACAGTCAAAAGCCCGGCTCTGGAAGGAAGGAGAGGCAGCAGGACAGATGGCAGCATCCTGAAAGTAACTAGTTCTTCTAAGGCCACGGGCTTCAAATGGGTTATGTACACCTGAGGGTAAGTAAAGAGTTTTCGAGAGGTTCATAGGCAAAAAAGATTTAAAGGAAGCAATTTCCAGAACCTCAGTGTCTACTGAGCAATATCCCTGAGAATGTATCTGTAATGGGGGTTCTGTACCCCTTTATCATCTTCCCTTTCACAGTTGCCCTTCTCTCACTTTTGAAAAGAAATGCATACTTCTAACTCATCCTGAATGACTTAGTATAAGTTATTTCACCAGCATATGAAACTTCCAGGCTGCCACACAAAGAGATAATTTTATAGATAGGTGTTGAAAAGGTAAATGACTTTAATGACTTCCTATAAATTTTTTTAAGCCAGTGCAATTTTTAAATAAAATGAAGTTCTCAGAACTTCCTACTTCACGAATAAGATCTTTGAGTGGCAAAGGTATTCATATAGATTGTCATGAGCTGGACAGACTCTCCTAAAATTATCTGTTACAATTAGGTATAGAGTTTTCTTTTACTAGACTAATGCACATGGATTCTTTTTGTGTTGCCTAGGGCTACACTGACACAAAGATCCATACTCAGGCAGGAAGTTTGGGGAAGATGCACTGGCTCACTGTCAGAGTGTCAGGATGAGACGTGACCTCAAGGATCTTCCACGTCAAACCTTGACTTTGCCAATGGAAAATCAAGCCCAGAGAGAGAATTGACCACAGTAACAAAGCTCATTTTAGACAACAGAGCCAGATCTAGAAAGTAGGTCTCCAGCCTGCCAGTCCACTGTTCTTTCTGCCACACCCTGTAACTATGACAACAGGTGGGGACAGAGCTGTTCTGTGTTCTCCTGCAAACTGACACCACATTTCCTCCTTGTCCTCTACAGAAACTGCTTGACATGGATGAAAAGGTTGGTGAGGTTTTCCTAAGACTGACTTTCAGGATGTAGCTCAGACCTTCAAAGAGAAGGGAAATGAGGGCTCAGAAGACAGAGAGAGCTCTGGGGAGGAAGGAAAGGGCTCTGGGCATTTCCCATCCTCCTATGAGTGAACATCTTGGGGGACAGTCAAGTGAGCACTAACACATTATTTCCAAGATGATGGTCTCCCAGGTGACAATCAACTCAATAGAGTCTCAGAAGACAAAGTGGTTACAATATAGAGAAGGGGACATGCTAAAAGATGTTTAAATATAAGACAGAACTAATCCCCATACATACTACAACATGGATGAGCCTTAGCATTAAGTAAAAGAAACACAAAGGGCCACATATTGTATGAACCCATTTATATGAAATGTCCAGAATAGGCAAATCCACAGGTGGCAAGTAGATTAATGGCTTCCAAGGGGTTAGGGGAAAGTGGGGAGTGGCCACTAATGGATATGGGGTTTTCTTTTGGGGTGGGGTGATGAAAATATTCTGCAATAAATATTGGGATGGTGCACAACCCTGTGAATATACCAACAACACTAACTTTTACATTTAAAAATGGTAAATTTTATGGTATATGAATTATACCTTGACTTTAAAAAAGACAGAATAAATTGTTAAACAGAATCATAAGCATATTTATCAATACGAGCACAAGAGACTGGGGAAGAGGCCTCCTATTTGTTGGCCACCTATTGTGTCCCAGACATTCAAATATTTTACATTCATTTTTTCACTTAGGCCATACGGCAAACCTGAGAAAGAGGTGTACTTTCTTCATTTCATTGATGAGAAAACTAAGGCTCATAGATATAGTTTATCCGAGGACACACAACCAGTTAGTGTCATAGTCAGAATTAAGACTGGGGTCTCTCTGGCATCACAGTCCATGTCCTATCCACTCTGGTATGAGGCTTCCGTTAGCTTCTTAGAAGGAGCCTTATACTCGCTTGGTGTTGTCCTTCATTGTACCTTGCACAGCAGTGGGCATGCTCAGGTAACACTCTGAGTGACGATCAATTGTCACCTCTGCAGATGACACCTGGAGAACTAGCCCTTGCCAGTGGCAACCACACCCCAGTTACCCAGTTCATCTTGCTGGGATTCTCCAATTACCCAGACTTCCAGGAGCTTCTTTTCGGAGGTTTCTTGCTCATCTATGCCATGACAGTGGTGGGCAACCTGGGAATGGTGATGCTCATCTTCACAGATTCTCGTCTCCACAGCCCCATGTATTTTTTCCTCAGCGTCCTCTCTTTTCTTGATATTTGTTACTCTTCTGTGATCACACCCAAGCTGTTGGTCAACTTTCTGGCCTCTGACAAGTCCATCTCTTTCAAGGGTTGTGTGGTCCAGATGACCTTCTTCGTGATGCACGCGACAACCGAGAGCTTCCTGCTGGCCTCCATGGCCTACGATCGTTTTATGGCCATCTGCCGACCCCTCCATTATGGTTCTCTCATGACTAAGGGGACCTGTCTCCAGCTGGTGACCGCTTCCTATGCGTTCGGTTGTGTTAACTCCGCTATCGAAACTGGGAATGTCTTCGCCCTGCCTTTCTGTGGGCCCAACCAGGTAACACACTACTTCTGTGACATCCTACCCCTCCTCTGGCTGGCTTGTGCCAACACAGCCACTGCAAGAACGGTCCTCTATATCTTCTCTGCTCTAGTTACCCTTCTGCCTGCTGCAGTCATCCTCACCTCCTATGGCTCGGTTTTGGTGGTCATTGGGAGGATGCGCTCAGCAGCTGGGAGGGAGAAGGCTCTCTCCACATGTGCCTCTCACTTCCTGGCCATTGCCATTTTCTATGGCACTGTGGTTTTCACTTACGTCCAGCCTCATCAATCCACCAATGATACCAGTGGCCAAGTAGTGTCCGTCTTCTACACCATCATAATCCCCATGCTCAACCCCTTCATCTATAGCCTCCGGAACAAGGAGGTGAGGGACGCCCTACAGAGGAGGCTCCAGGTCAACATCTTACCCTGCTGAGCCCTGCGATGATGTTTGTCAGAACGAATCTCATCATGAGTCAACCGGACTGAGAGCAGCCCTCGGTTTTGAAGGAGGTGGAAGAAGTAAGGAAGAAACAGCAAATATCATACTCTGTACAGAGCACCGCAGTTTTGAAAAGCATCTTTTTACCCTTTCTCATATCAGATCTTTGCCACCATATTGCGAGGCAGCCATTGTTATGACGATCTCATTTTACACATGAAGGATACATAACTTGGCAAAGATAATTACCTGAAGTCGTACAGTTAGTGAGAGAATGTATATGCATCAGGACTTGCACACCAAAACCAGGGATATTCATTATACCACAGCCACAAGTTATGTCTTTTATTGGCAGCTCATTTTAACTTCTAAGAAACATCAGACAAGGTGCAGCACAATCATTTCTTACTTGCCGCTGACTTATCAAAGTGGGGGTAGGCTACAGGTGGCTGTTTTTAATTCCTGTTACAAAAAAAGAAAGACGACCAGGATATAACTGTCCTTATTTCTTATTATTTCTTGCTGTATTTTGCTGAGGTGTTCCATTAAATAAAACCTCAAGATCAAGAGAAACCTTGCCTCACACTGTTTTTTTAGCCAGATGTATGTACATGTCTCATAATGCTCAGGGTGTGTGTGTGTGTGTGTGTGTGTGTGTGTGTGTGTGTGTGTGTGAGAGAGAGAGAGAGAGAGAGAGAGAGAGAGAGAGAGAGAGAGAGAGAGAGAGAGAGAGAGAGATTTGGCCAGTTACAGCATTATATAAGACACTGTGCTTAGGAGACTGGTTCAAAAAATATATATTGGACCTGAACATCTTTAAATATACATGTGATACGATGAGTATATGTATTTTAGAGAATCATACAAATGAAGAAGCTGCACTTGACCTAATTCAGGGTTGAACACTGGACTGGAAGTCATGCTGTCAAATTAATGCAAAATCCTAACCTGAACTAAATCAGCTTCAGCCGAGATTTTTGGATCATTAAAAAGACTTTTTTTTCAGCTCTATCTTAAGGAAATTTAGTTCTAAATATAGACAATCTTACCACACAGTTTTATCACAGGATCATTCTTGAAAATAGAAAATTAAAAACAACCTAAAGATTCAAAAGTGGAAAAGGATTAACTGGTTTATCTCCTAGATGGATTATGAGGTAAGCACTAAAAATTATCCTTATGAATAACATGGAAAGCAGCAGGCCAGAACTTCTAGAGTGTGATTGCAACAGTGTAACAAAATGAGTGGCAAAAAGCCTGGGAAGAACCATAGAAATGTAAACAATGGTTTTATTAGAGTAGTAGCACCATGGGAAAATGTTTTTCTATTTTTCTAAAAATGTTTTCAAAACTTTTCTAATGAGCATATTTAATTTTGACATTTTATTCTAAAAACAAATAATTAAAGAAATCCTTTCCAGGAATCTGAGTGTGAAAATTTCTCCTTTTTGTCTTTTTTTTTATTAAGCCAATATTTACTAAATTCCTCCTATGCTTCACATTTTTTTAACGTATAAACTAAGTTTTTAGTACATGCTTGCAGTTGAGGTCAGGACTGGAACATTATGGTAGATACTTGGTAAAAATTAATCTAATTCACTCACCCATAAAAATATTTATGAAGTGTAACACATTCTGGTAGGCCATACCTGGATTTATACTCAGAACACGTGTTAAAAAAAAAAAAAAAAGTACATTTGTTAATTAGATCAGTAACAAATAAATCCACTATTGTCAGTAAATTAACATCACAAAGGCTTCAAAGGTTTTCAACTCAACATCAAAAAATACAAATAATCCAATTAAAAAATGGGCAGAAGACCTGAACAGATACTTCTCCAAAGAAGAGATACAGATGGCTAATAAACATAAGAAATGATGCTTAGGGTTGCTAATCATCAGAGAAATGCAAATTAAAACCACAATGAGATATCTCCTCACACCTGTCAGAATGGCTATCATCAATAAATCAAAAGACAAGTGTTGGTGAGGATGTGGAGAAAAGGGAAGCTTCATACATTATTGGATTGCAAATTGGTATAGCAACTATGGAAAACAGTATGGAAGTTTCTCAAAAAATTGAAAATGGATATACCTTTTGACTCAGCAATGGCAGTTCTGGGTATTTATCCAAAGAAAACTAAAATAATAATTCATAAAGACCTATGCAACCCAATATTTATGGCAGCACAGTTTACAATAGCCAAGATATGAAAGCAACCTAAATGCTCATCTACAGACGATTGGATAAAGAAATTATAGTTCTTATATACAATAGAATATTCTCAGCCATTTTAAAAAAATGAAATCCTACTGTTTGCAACAACAGAGATGGACCAAGAGGTTCTTATGCTGAGTGAAATAAGTCAGGCAGAAAAGATAAATACTCTATAATTTCACTTATATGAGGAATCTAAGGAATGAAAAGAACTAATCAAAACCAGACTCACAAATATAGTGGATAATTTGGTGACAGACAGAGGAAAGGGGATTTGGGAGACTAGGCAAATGCGGTGAAGGGTTAAAGAAGTACAAATTAGTAGTTGATAGATGGTCACAGGGTTGGGGAGCACGGCATAGGGAATGCAGTTAGCATTAATACGTTGCTAGGTAGAGGGTCAGGGGAGTTGGTACATGCACAAACACATACACTCCTGAAGAAAGAATGAGAAACCATGAAAAGAAAGCATTTTAAAAACATGAAAGTCAGGGGAAAAAAATACAGGAGTTGAATGCATATATGAAACAACTCCACCGTACACAATTTTAATTAAGAGATTATTAGGGGCTCTCCACGACAACTATGTAAATGTCGAACAAATATTTATAGCCTTCAATCTGAGGAGTGCAAATTATTCCCCTGTCCATTCACTGTCATATTCTTGATGTCTGAAAAAGTGCCTGGCACATTGTGGGCACTCAGTAAACATCTGTGCAATAAACGAATAAAGGGGTGTCTACATGCTTGTTTTCCTTGGACCAGTGGCATTGTCATCACCTGAGAGCTTGTGAGAAATGCAGGAGCCAGCTCTCCACTCCAGACCTACTGAATCAGTATCTTCATTTTAACAAGATCCCCAGGTAATTCACATATACATTAAAGTTTAAAAAGCGCTGAACCACATGCCTCAATCCAGCTCTAAATTCAAGAGAACAAGGTATGCAATTCTTTTCCCAGAGCTCACAATTTAGTCTGAGAGTGCTCCTAGCAGATGGAAAAGCATGGCAAAAGCCGAGAAGTGAGAAAATTACGTATTTTCTTGCCTGACCCCTTTTCACCATTGTGTGTGATCTACATCAAAATGAGCATTTGGAAGAGTGAATCAGCACGAAGAGGGGCATAGTGTTTCCTAAGTGGGATGAGATGACAGGGTGGTAATGCCATGTGACTGTCTTAACGATGGTGGGAAGGGGTGGTGTCACAGGTTAACGCTCCATAATGTCCTGTTGTTGCTGGCTGGTGGCAGTCCAAACCAGGGCTACATTTCTGAGGTTCCCTTGCATACAAATGTGGCCATGTGACTAGGTCTCACCAAAGAAATGTAATCAGAAGAGATTTCAAGGCATAGGCTTTTAAGGCGTAGGTGGGTGTTAGGACCTCTTGACTCTCTCTTTTCCTGCTGACAGATAAAAGCTGGGACTTCATGGCCCAGGGCACAGCAGAGTCATGTGGGAGGAGCCTGGGGGGAGCAGAGGAGCTGTCTCCTAACTGGGAACAAAAAATAAACTTTATTTTGAAATTTGGGATTTGTTAAAACATTTAAAGTTACCTTAACTAGAAGAATGAACTTTAGGTTTTTTTGGTATTTTTCACCAGCTGATAACAGCCCTCTCCTTTCAACCAGGCTGTCTCTCTCTCTGAGTGCTCTCATCCTCTGTCCACTGATCATTGAATCGTTTGGAGATGCACCCCCAAATAACCTGTCCCCAAGAGCAATTCTGCTCAAAGCGTCATCTAAAAGTAAGTGAAGTAAATGTCATTTTGGCAGTGACAGGTCTTTCCCCCTAAGGGACAATAAATATCATGTGAGGTGTATGCTATTATCCTCCTTTTACTGAAAAAGATCCAGGTTCAGCAACACATCCGAGTTGTCACAGCTAATAAGGAGACATGTGGTTGGCAATAAACATTTGAAAACCTCATCAGCAATTAGGGAAATGGAAATTAAAAACCCAAGGTGCACTTTTATACATTCCAAAATAGCAAAAAAAAGTGAGCAGGTACAGAAGGAAAGGGTGGGGAGGTAGATAAGGGTAAAGGAGGTCAAATGTATGGTGACGGAAGGAGACTTGATTTTGGGTGGTGAACACACAATATGATATGTATGACATGTTATGGAATTGTATACTTGAAAACTATTTAATTTTATTAACCAATGTCACCCCAATAAATTTAATACAACATAAACAAATTAAACTAAAAGACAAAATAGCAGAAATTAAGAGTCAGACAATCTGAACGTTAGCAATGGCTGCGCATAAACGGGACTGACCACTTTGACAATATGGCAGCAAATTAAAAATTTGACCAGGCATATATAGTAAGATCCAGCAGTTCTATGGGTAGGCATATAATCTAGAGAAATTCTTGTACTTTTGCATCATGAAACATGTACCAGAAGTGCTTATAGCAGCATTGTTTGTCACAGCAAAAAAAAGTGAAGTCAACACAAATGTCTATCGACAATAGAAATAGATGAATAAAATAGGGCACAGTTGTACAATAGAAACCAAACAGAGCAAAAGTAATGAACTTGAGGTCTACACATCCACATGAATACATCCCTAAAACATAAGGTTGAGTGAAATAGGGAAGTAACAGAAGGATGCACACAGTAGCATTCTATTTGTAAAATCTTAAAACTGGCAAAACTAAACAATTATAACGTTTAGAAATGCATTCACAGATGGTAAAACTATTTGGAATAGAGCAAAGAGTGATTGACTCAAAATTTAGGATTGTGTTTTCCTCTTTGGGGCGTGGGAAGAGATGAAATTAGGGAGAGCACACAGGAGCCTTCTTAGATCACGCTGCTCACTGTGTGACCTGTGGGCCACCAACATCTGTGTCACCTGGGAGCTGGTTAGAAGTGCAGAATCTCAGGCTCTTCCCCAAACCTACTGAATCAGATCTGCATTTTCACACGATTTCCCAGATTCGTGAGTACATTAAAGATACTTGTAACATTCTATTTCTAAGGTATATGGTACATACATGGGTGTGGGGTTTTTTAGCAATATTCTTTAAATGGTATAGGTTTTATACATTTTTTGCATGTAGAGTTTGCTATTTAATATTTTTTAAATATATGGTTTTAATAAAGTTTTTGAATATTTTTTAAAAATATATAAAGACAAAGATGAAGACCACAAAAATAACAAAGAACTGAAACCAAACCCAGATATTTGGACTCAAAATCCAGTGCTATTTCCACTATACCATGCCTTTGACCCAAGGCAGTAAATGAACTGACTCTAATTTCTAATTCATACTGCAATTGGATAGGCCAAAGACCACAATAAAGACAGATAAACTCTTGGAATTGTCAGTGGCTTGACCATTTTTATTCAGATATCCTGGGATGAGGAGCGTGTACGAGGGTTATTTTCCCACTAATGAGTCCCTGCTTTTTCTGGACATGGTTTCCTGGAAAATGTTTTGGAAAGTGGAATGCCTGAAATTTGAACTTTATACTTACATGTTTTATTTGTTTTGAAGAAAAGGAGGGAGAAAGGAGATTAAATTCAGAGGGCTAAAAAGAATTATAAAGTCTCTAATATGATATAAATGCTTAATTTTATTTATACCTGAATGTTATATTGTATATACATCAATATTTAAATTATTAAAAATAGGTTCTACTTTAATACTGACAAATTTAATTTTCTGGTATAACTGCAACTTAAAAATCTTTGTTAAGTCAGTTTACTTGAAATGATATTTGATAAAGAGATTTAATTTTAATGTTGGATCTAAAGATCTGCTAATAGTAATTATGCAAATGATAGAGCAGGAGATTGCGAAACTGTGAAAGTGTCATTTCAATGCTCTTGAAAAATATGTGAAGAGAAAATTTAAATGCTGGCTGTCTTTCTCCCTGATAACAGAACCTGTAACTGTCACCATCTTGGTGGACTGTGAACGTCCCTCTGTGAAGTGTCAGCTGATGCTGACTCCCAGCCTGTTTAGAATAGGTGCTTATCCAAGGCTTCAAACTCACCTGTACAAAAAGTGTGACTTTTTTTTTTCTTGGCAAGTTCTCTTTTTTGCACTCATCAGCCAGATGGCAAAACATTCTCTCTGTCAGTTCAGATGCGTCTCAGGAGATTTAACTCCCTCCTCCCCCCAACACCCACCTGGACACACACTCCTCTTTCTTAGGGTTTGGAGAGTACCAAGCAATAAGGATGAGAGAGATGGGGATATTGCCTGGCCCTCTGCCATGGTCTGTCCATGCAGGTATTTACTGCGACATCCTGTTCCCATCGAGTCTCCAGTCACCAGACCATGAAGTCCTAGTCAGGACTGCATGTCCCAAAGGAAGGTCACTCTAGACTCTCAGCTACTCCTTTTTCTTTCTCAGGGGGCATCGGACACATTCGGCCACTCTCCCGGGCCACCGGTCAGTGGGAAGGTTGTCTCAGGCTCTCTGCCTGGTCTTGCCAATTCAGCCAATTCTTCTTGCCCATGTCTGCTACACTTCAAGAGGTATGGAAGCTCTAGAGACTGGGCCATAAGATTCCTATCTAGGGATTCGCCAGCCTCTGAGCTCACTTCTGCCCTTACAAGCTGCGGGAATTTTTATCTAGTCTTTGAGGAGGAAAAAAAGCACTGAGAAAACTGGTTCTGACTGATCACATACTCTTATGTGCTTCTGGTTAAGGCATGAGTTTATGCCCTGGGTTATTGACGTTCCAGTTTTTGAAGTTTAAAAAGCTTTTTATCACAAAAATTTTATCTCATCTTTGAGTTTTCAAAACATATTTTAAACCTCAAAGGACAGGGATTGACTTTTGTTTGGTATTTTCACTATGCAGCAACAACCTTACCAAGGCATGACTGCCAAGAGGGAAAGATCACTGGGTAAAAAACAAACAAACAAAAAATTATTAGAAAAAAATCAGCATACTAAAATAAGATGCTACTTCATTGCTACACCTTACCTTTCAGCCACAAACTTCAGCAACTTTTTTTTTCATAGCATTTTGTACATGTGTTTTAAATTCTGTTGTTTTCCTTTACAATTGAACACAGTTGTCAGATTTTCTTAAATTCAATAAGCATCAAATTTACTGCTCTTGGCATACCAAATGATATCTTCCTTTGTCTCAATTGTAAAATCATTAACATCAGCACTTTACTTTTTCCATTTCCTACTATACTTTTATAAATAAGGGCAAATATGAAACAAAACATTCAAGTGACTATACAAGCACTGGCATATTTAAAGGGCAACACTGCTAGTGTAACACTACTGGCTGATAAACAGCAGGCTGTGAGATAACTTAAAATGGTTACTTGTCTACTAAAATTAAAAAGTCAAACTTGGTATAGGAAGGAAGTTTAGAGATGTGAATTTATACAAAAGTTAACGATTACCTGAATTTTAATTCATTAATTTTTTGTTCATGCTCACCTATCTTCATATCTCTAAGTCTAAGCAATTATAACAATTATATTTGTAACGACTTTATCGAAATATAATTCACAGACTCTACAATTCACCAAAGTATAAGTAAAAAATAAACACTTCTGTTCCTGTGTGTTTCTCTTTTACTCTTACACTACTATCACACTCACAAAACTTTTGACACAAGATGCATACGTTGTTTTTTGTTCCCACACTTAGCAATTCTCTGCAACACCAGCTGGATGCCCTACAATT
This sequence comes from Macroglossus sobrinus, assembly GCA_004027375.1. NCBI lineage: Eukaryota > Metazoa > Chordata > Mammalia > Chiroptera > Pteropodidae > Macroglossus > Macroglossus sobrinus. The sequence goes on from PVKZ01000871.1 coordinate 182,823, forward strand.
CAATTCAATTCTGACACTAACCAAACTTAGCTCAGACCCCATGAGACTGCCTCCTACTTCAGATACCAATTGCAAGTAGTGGGTCCCCAAGTTACCCACAACTTCTGTCTAAACTGGCTACAAATCAGACGTTCCAATGACTTCCTCCCCTTAGATTCAATTATTTGCTAAAACGATTCACAAAACTCAGGGAAACACTCACTTTTATCAGTTTGGTATAAAATTAAGGCTATGATAAAGGATACAGATAAACACCAAATGAAAAGATACATAGGGTGAGGTCCATTTGGGTCCCAAGAGCACGAGCTTCTATCCACATAGAGTTGGGGTGTGCCACTCTCTCAACATCTAGAGGTGTTCACCAACCCTGAAGTTCATTAACCTCATATCATTGAGATTTTTTATGGAGGCTTTATTATATAGGCATGATCAATTATTAATTCCACTTTCAGCCCCTCCCCCTTCTGGGAGAATGAGAAGTGGGGCTGAAAATTCCAAGCTTCTAATCATGGCTTGGCCTTTCTGGTGACCAGCTCCCATCCAAGAGCCCACCCAGAATGGTCTTATTAGAACAAAAAGACATTGCTATCATCCAGGAAATGCCAAAGGATTTAGAAGCTCTGTGTTGGGAACCAGGGGCGAAGATCAAATATTAGAACCCAAGATGTTCCTAGTGTTCTTATCACTTATGAAATTATAAGGGTTTTTAGGCTCCTGTGCCAGCAATTAGAATCAGAGATCACTGTATGTTTTTTTCTAGATTTCACATTACCAATTTGAAGTACACATTTCAGTGATTTTTAGTATATTCCCAGACTTGTACAATCATCACAATTAATTTTAGAACCTTATCATCATCCCCAAAAGAAATCCTGTATCACTTAGCTGTCATCCTCCAACCTCTACATCCTTCAGCCCTTGGCGATCATTTATCTACTTTATGTCTCAATAGATTTGTCTGGACATCTCATACAAATGGACTCACAAATGTGGTCTTTCCTTTTACCTAGTATAATGTTTTAAAGGTTCATCAGTACTTCATTCCTCTTTCTGGCTGAATAACAGTTGTATGGATATACCACCACTTGTTTAACCCATTTTCAATCGATAGACATTTGGATTTTTTCTACCTTTTAGCTATAATGAATAATGCTGCTATGAACATTCATGTACAAGTTCTTGTATGAAATTATATTTTCGATTCTCTAGGCATGGAATCCTAGAGTTATACTGAAACTCTATGTTTAAACTTTTTCCAAAGTGCCTATATAATTGTACATTCCCACAAGTAGCTCATGAAGGTTCCAACTTCTACATATTCTCACCAACACTTGTTATGGTCGATCTTTTGTTATTAAAAACATCCTAGTGGATGTGAAATGGTATCTCATTGTGGCTTTGACTTGTGTTTTCCTGATGACTAAAAACACCAAGCATCTTTTCAAGTGCTTATTGACCATTTACACGTCTTCTCCGGAGTAAAATGTATACTCAGATTGAGTGCCCATTGTTAATTGGGTCATTTTAATTTTTATTATTGAGTTGTGAGTGTTCTTTATATATTCTAGATACAAGTCCTTGAATGGATATAATTTGTAAATATTTCTCCCATTCAATAAGTTATCTTTTCTTTCTTTTGATAATGTTCTTTGATGTACAGGTTTTTAATTTTGATGTTGCCTGTTTTTTGTTTTTGTTTTTTCTGTGTAGGGGTCATACTTTCCTGTTTCTTTGAATGTCACATAATTTTTGTTGAAATTGGACACTTCAGTTAATAATACATAGTAGTAACTCTGGATACCAGCCCTTTCCCTCTTCTTGCAAAGCTTGTATTTGTGTTTATCGACTGGCTGGACTATTTTAGCGAAGCTTATTTCCTCCATAGTACGAAGGCTCTGGTGTTGCTGCTCAGAGGGTGCAGTCCGGGGACACACATGCAGGACCCCTAGGGTGACAGTGGGTTTCAGCAGGGCTCTTTTCCACTTCCTCTTCATACTCCTAGCTCTTCTGCTCACTAATTGCCAGCTTATTGAGCTATCATTTCTTACAATGCCCTGGGACATAAATTACTCCACAATCCAATTCAATTAAATTCATACTCCTTTGTAGGGGTCATTTTTGGTATGGTCTGTCCCCAGGAGAGATCTCTTAGCTGTCGTTTTCCCTGGTTTTCTCTGGTATACTTACTGGCCTATGGTTTAGCTTGTATCACTCACAATGTTACCGGCTTCCTCTTTTTTTTTTTTTTTTAACAAAACCTGCATAGCTTTTTTTTTAGAGCATCTTTAGACCTGAACCTCCCTACACACTGTTTTAAATAGTCTGTTCCTTAAGAAAGAACTTTAGTGTTCTCCATTTTAAAGCCTGCCTCTTCCCCTGTGCAAAATCTCAGAGCCAGAGTTCCAAGCTTGGGCAGAAACGGGGGTGTACTTCTCTCTGTGACACTCTCTCGCTTTAAGAGGAGGGTGCTAGATGGATCATTAGCCTCTGGCCTTCTGGTTACCTCACCCAGCATGCTGTCTCTGTCCTACAAGTACCTAAGTGTTTTTAACCTGTGTCACAAGATAATCTAACCTACCAATTTTTCAATCTAAGTTTGTAACTGTAGAAAATTTCAGAGATGTGTTCATTTACTAATAGGAATGTAATAGGCAAGGGGTGGGGGGATCTACTGTGCAATTACATTTTAGGAAATCTGGGATAAGACAGGACACCAGAGCTCTATTTACAAGAGACTCCCACCTCGGTCTCTGGGGAACATGTTCCAATTTCTTGAATGGAGGAAACTGTAAGAAATTGCAAAGCCACTCTTGAGCAGACATGGGAGGTTGGGGGTTGGTGATGGGGTCATTAGAGCAGAGTTGGCCAACAGGGGCTTCTACTACTGAAGGGGGACATTTTTATTCCAATTCCAAGACAGAAATAGCATGGGGAAAAAAGAGAGCGGTGGTCTTAGCAAGGAGAAATAAGAGTAGCCACAGCAGAAAGAACAAGAATAAAGAAGGCATGCCTACAGAGAGTTTGGAATACCAACAGCACACGAGGTGGGGGATCGTGGTCTAAAGCTGTCATAACTTTAACTCAAGCCTGAAGTCTATGAGACGATGTGATGCAAGACTGAAAAGTTACGCTTCTACTATTAACAAAATAGACCCCGCCTCCTCGAGGGAGAAAAGGGGCTGTTTCCATTTATCCTCTCCTCTCAACTCTATCTACGCTCCCTCCATCATAATACTATCTTGCTTATGGGCAAACCCTTTGAAGTCCATTGTTATGCAGTGCAACTTCTAAGTGCTCTAAGACATTCCACTGAGCTAGCCTTTCTGGAAAATAGTCTGACACTGTAGATCAAGAGCCTTAAGTTGCCCACCAATTCCTCTTCTAAGGAAATTATCCAGATGACAAAGATTTAGGCACTAAGATGTTTATTACAGCATATTTATAATACTATATACATAAGTATTACACCTAAGTATCCAACAACTGAGCAAAAGTTAAATAAATAATGGTCTATCCATTTGATTAAATATGCAGCCATGAAAAAAAAATTATGGTTTTGAAGAACTGGAAAATGCTATAAAATAATGTTAGGCAAGAGAAGCAAGTAACTGTGTTGTCTATATTGATAAGTTCTATTAAGGAAGGGAGGGGAAGAGAGGGGAGGTAAGGGAAGGGAAGAAAGAAAAAAAGAGAGAGAAACAAAAAAGAAAAAACACTAGATGATAGAATACCAAAATGTCAACAGTGGTTGTCTCTGGATGGCAGGACCCAGGATTATAATGAATTTTTCTGCTCTCAAAAACAAACAAAAAACCTTTCTGCATTTTCTAAATTGCTTTTAATTATTACATTTAATTTTTTTTCATAGCCAGTAAAAGAATCAATTAAAAGGAAGTTACCTAATGACCTTCTCTGTCATCAGTTTTGAACCTCAGCATATAGCTGGATCTGCCAGCGTGTAAGAAGGCTTAACGCTACAAGTGTGTTTGCTGCACCCTCCCCCCGCCCCACCTACAAGGCTCCTGTGGAACCCCCAGCCTTCTACAGGAATAATGTGCCTGAGACAAGGCAAACAGGCAGAAGCACAAGGATGCCTTGCTTTTGGAAAGAACTGATGAGCAATAGATAAAGGAAGGAAGGAAATGTAATTCTCTGTGACAGGACTTGGCTCTCTAGATTCAAGACTGCGCCTAAAAATGAGTGACCTAGCCTAACTGTCACACTCTAGGGCTCCCCCAAGAAAAGGTTTCACTTAGGCCCTAAGAGGAAGCAGTCATTTTCTGTGGGTGAGGACCAGGACTCCAGAGTTTGGACTCCTGTAGCCATAGTTACATGGCTGGTAGGGGAAGATGAGATAAACTGTGGAAATAAGATGGATCTTTAGAGCAGAATTCTTGAATTTTAGTATACTTAAGAATTACCAGGGAGATTGTTTAAATTGCTGATTCTTACACTTTACCGTCAGAAATTCTGATTTAACAGTCTGGGGTAGAGCCAAGAACACTGAATTTTTACCACCAAAAAGCTTCCTGATGTATTGAGCAGCACAGCTTTAAAATTCTAGAGATTTGTAAATTGTAGGGAAAATACTGTGTGTGTGCATTTTCTGGAGAAGGCCCAAACTATCGCCAGATTCTCAAGGAGTTCCATAATTCAAGAAGGCTAAGAATGATCTTGATAAGCACAAAAGAACTTAGGAGGCCTCATTCAAGTATCAAGTCAAAGAGGCAAGGGAAAGGTTTTTTTAAAAAACCACAAAGCGAAACTATCAGAAACCCAGCAGAACCAGCATAGAGTGGAAGTCAATGGGCTGGAGACCAGTGAGGATGCACCGAAATCATTTTCACCTACGAATCTGGCATGTTAATAGCTTATTTTTCTTAGCTACAGGAAACTTGGTGCATGGGGTGTGGCTTCCATGCACAGGCATCAGGGTAACCCTAGTTCCAGGGAAGGGAAGGTCCCTATGGGAACAGACTCTAAGGTTGTGGAGATAAGGGAAGAAAAGGTGGTTAAATGTTGGGTTTACGGTCTGGAGTTCAAAGGACTATCAGAAGCTAGAGAACTGTCAAGTCGATGTGGTGGGCCATATCTGAGGTAGTCAAGGTAGGGGCAGCCATGACAGAAGTGTTTGTCATGAGCTCAAGGAATTGGTGTCATTCCCTACCTCCTACACTGTCATGCACAGGTGAACCCACTAGAGATGATGAGGTGGCCACAAGAAAGAACACCCATTCTACAGGTGCTCTGCCAAGAGTGGAATAGGACAGGGAGCTTGGAGACTGACTCTGTTGTCAGAGAAGTGAGCATAATTCCACACTCTCTCTGCTGTCCTTCTTAGAATTGTGGCCTGGGAAACAACTATTCCAAATATTACCATAACAGGTTTGCCTCCTGGACCAAATCTCTATTAGCTAAATTCATCTTAAAACAAATTTCTCATTCATTTGTGCTATCATAAGTCTCTTGGCCGACTTCCCTCTTTCCAACCTTCTGCAGGATAAATCGAGTCTTTAAAATATTCAACTGTTCCCACAATGGTTAGAGAAAACTTTTAAGGCATCAGAATCCTGTTTTTAAGTGAAATATTATCCAGAAGTCCAATTTAATGAAAGCTGGAAGCAAAGCTGACAAACGGTAGAAAAGAATGGCAAACTGCTTTTGTCTGAAAGTTTTTAGTTAGCCCTTTCTTAAAAGTTTTTGTCAGTTTCCATGGTAACAGGTCTTTTGTCCTGAACAGCCAAAGGGTACAGATTCCACTGTTCTCTGGCTTTCATTGTTGACGATGAGAAGTCATCCCTCCAGGCTTTTTTCCATAGTTCCTATTTTTTCTCTCTAGTGGCACAAGATCTTGTTTTCTGCTTTTCGCCTTGATATCTATGGATGTGTTGCTTTTTATCTTGCTAGGAATTCACTGGGATTCCTAAATCTGAGCTTTGTTTATCAGCCTCAGACAGTGCTTCTTCCTGTGACCACCTCCTCATTCTATTGTGCTCTATGATCCACATCTAAACTCCTTTGCTATTTTTCATTCTTCCTTCTTTTTTCTTGCATGGACTACATACATTCAGGATTATTTCTGGAGAACTATCTTCCAATTCACTGGTACCCCTTCAATTTCTTCAGTCTATTTAGTCCCATTTTTTATCTCAAATTGTGTTTTTTATTTCTAAGTCAAGGCTTCCCCCTTCTCCCCATTCCCCCCCAAAATCTAAATTGTTTTCCTCTCTTACTTTCAAACTTGTTCTATAGTTCATTAACCAAAATGTTTTTTTTTTTTGTCAAAGTTGTGTTCCAATGCCAACATCTGGAGTATTTAAAAATCAGCTTGTCTTTTAGATCCCTTTTTCACTTGCTAGTAAGAGACAGAGGAATAAGAACTACACAAATTGACTAAACAATAACCCAAGTTGTATTCAGAGCCTGTTATGTGCAGCTAGACACAAGAACCTACAGGAAGATTCCTGCTGAGATGACTAACAACTAGTTCCCCACTGCAGACCCGCACCCGGAAAGGAAAACGTAAAACTGAATTCCTCTAATACTTGGGAGGAATCTCATTCTAAGAGGAGACCACGTCTGTGTGAAGCATTGATCAAATTTCCTTTTGTCTCTAACTCTGGCTCGCCCCTGAATCCTTTCCTCTGCAGAGTCAAGGACCCACTCCTAGCGGGCGTAGGGCTTGAGTCCCAGTCGAGTCAAGGAGATTCGCCCAGTCTGCATCTTCACGATGCCTTATTTCTTTGTGCATCTTCTAACTTTAGAGCAGGGGCTGCTCATCTGCCTTGGTTTATCTGAGGGAACTGTGTCATGGCTTTAGAGGGGTTTGCATTTGCCTTCGGACAAAACCTGGAGACATGACCTACAATACCACTTCAAATTCCCCCCAGTTAAGATATTTTGGATCATACAGGTAGCATAAATTTGGACTGAAAACCCACAGAGGGACCATCTTCTGGTTACACACTCTCAGGGAAGATACCATATATATGTATCTTCACTTCCATCTAGCACCAAGGTTGAGACAGGTATGTTCCTTGCTGTCTCCTAGAGTTTCTTATTCACCTTAGCACTGGGGTATACTAGCTTTACCTGAAGTCACCTGCTAGATTCATTTCCTATTTCCCAAACCCTGTCACTAAAGTAGATGGTTAAAGTCCAAAACTCTGATGGTTAAAGTCCAAAGCTAGCTTTTAGCCACTGTTTACATCCTAGGATTTGTTTTCACTTCATTTTGCAGATCTGTGGATTCCTTATTTTTGTGCTTATCCAGCAAATGTTTATAAGTATTTTTTTAAATACATTTTATCCAGGATCTTCTGTTGAAAGGACTTTAGAGTATCTAATCCACCACAAAGCTAAAAACAGAAGCCTGAATTAATTCCAGCTACACACACTATACTACCCTCAACCTTGACTCTGACAAGAGTGGGTTGTAAAAAGGCCAAATCCAAAGTCTGCAAAAAAAAAAAAAAATCAATTCTAACTGTTATAAAGGTGAAAAAAAAAAGGACTGGGGTGAAGACAAAAGCAGAGGAAGTACCTGGCTTTGATGTCACCACAAACAACTCATATTTCTCTTTTCCTCGGACATAAATGTCTTCTGACATTTAGATTATTTGTTCATTAGCACTACAAATATCTGGGGAAGGCAGCAAGATAGTAATCCCCCCTGATGTCCTCCATGAAGTGGAAGGACTCGTCCTTTTCAACAACATAGAAATGTGTATGGAGTGCAGTACTTCCCTTCAGCTAAAAAGAAACCAAAAAAGCTAGTGGCCCCATGCTTACAATAATGCTTATGGCTCCTACAACGGTAGTAACAGGTGTAAAAGCTCTTGGCTCAACCCATTTGTGGATGGGGGGCCCTGGTCATTCCATACCACATGAAAGGAGAAAAACCTAAGTCAGGATACTGTGGATAAAAGAGGGAGATCTATAAAAGTAACCTCACAGGGTGGCCTGATAGTGAATTCCTAACTGGGCAGGTCATGCCCCAGGTATATAACTTCTTCAGCTTTATCTTTGCCTTAAGCAAGTGCTGTCCAATTTTCCTGTGCTTCCAGGTTAACCTTTGAAATGCCAGAGTAATCCAGACTGCCATGACCACCCTCTAAGGAGAACTTAATCTTATTAAGCATCCTGTAATCCAATCTCCCACCCTCATTTAATCTTCCTTAGTTTCTCTCATTTATTTCAAATATATATATGTAAGAAACTGCGAATCGTCATTCTAGGAAGCGTTTTTCTCAGTCTATTGAGATCTTGCATCCAGACATATCCTCCGTTTGGCTCAAATAAATTTTTATAAAAATTCTCTACAGGTTTGGACATTTTTACATCGACAAGATAATAATAATGCAGACAGACTAAAACGTTTTCATTGATGCTTTCCCTAACACACTTCCTCCAGCTTTCTCTCCATCCAGGTCTGCCCCTAAATTCTGGGTGGATCAGCTGAGGAACTAATCCTTACAGGGGCAGTCAGACAACAGGAAAGTCAAGAAGTCACAAAGTTATAGAAAAAACGTATTAGCTCCTACAGTGTCTTTTCTTACTTTTTTGTGCTTTCTTTCTTGAGGTAGGTTGTCTCTCAGGCATGATTTAAGTGTCCAGACATACATCCTTGGCCAATGGGGCCACTTACTCTCTAGCTGAGGTATCCTTTGTAGCCAGAAGTGACACTAATCAAAGTCAGTGAGTGACTCCAGGGGATTCTACATGCCTTGGAGGGCTGCATATCAAGGACTAGCTTCACATCTCAGCAGCCTGGGTATTACCTACATAACATGATTTGCAAGGTAAGAAGTTTCTCCAATCCACACGCTACACGTCAGTCTATCACTATTATCTCAAATACTACAGCAAGCAATCTAGCCCTTTAAAATAGTCTCCTCTTTGAATTCTCCCTTTCTGTGGCTTTCATCACACCCACCATGAAAGTAGTATGCCTGCCATGGAGATGGAGCCAGTCATCTTGGATTCCACTTTGAGACTGGAGTCTTAAGCAAGTCACTAGATCAAAATCTCAAGTTGCAATTGACCAGGTATTTGAATAACCTAGGTGACTTAACAAGACTTCAGAATCCCGAGTCCCACACATTGAATCAATTTTTGGAAATGGAACACAGAAATCTGCATTTTTAATAAGCTTCCCAGGTAATTCCTGTGTGTACTCTCAGATCTATAAGACTAGGTCCAGTTGGTTCATAACTATCTATGCCAGTACCAAAACGAACCTTTACTATCTTATACTTCAGACATATAGACAAAATTAGAAATAATAACCTTCTGGGTTATTTCTGGGTTTCTAATTTCTAAATGAGATGTTTCTAATTTGTAACAAACTACATTAGTTCAGCACGAAAGAACAGGTGGCCAAGTGTAGCAACAGTTTTAAGCTCTGTCAGTAAGTACATCACAGCAAAACTCATTATTGCACAAACACGTTAACAACAACAAAAGCCTCATTGAGGCAGAAGAGTGGTTGAATGTAATCTATATCCACTTCCAGAAAAAGCACCCAGGCTCTAAGAATCAGGGAACGCACAGGCAAGTCTGGATAAAATCCATAGGACTGAAACCTTGAATTAGTGTAAGAGATACCAAGTGGCTTCAGAAACGTTACTAAATAAGTGTCAAGAAATTTAAGAGAATATAGGGACTTTACAGATCACTGTTTAACACCTTATTTTACAAACAGAGGAGAAAAACGTTTTTAGATCACAGATCTTAGCTACATTGGATCCTCATGGGCCATAATATACGTGAGATAGGGTTCATCAGTTTTTTTCCTCTAAATTTAACATCCACAACAATGCCTAGTATACAGAAGATGCTCAGTATTTATTGAATGAGATAAAACAAATGAACCAATCCAGGGAGAGGGGAGAAGAGTAAGGTTTGTATACAACTCAATGCCAATGAATAATAAAGAATGTAAAAGAAATAAAGGCTATTTAAAGGCTATTTTGTAAGAAAATAAAGGCAGCCATGTTTTTTCTATAAGTGAAAAAACCACCTCAAGGAGGGCTCCTGAACCTCTTTAGAAAGCAAATTCTTAACAGCTTTTTAGCTCTGTGCTTCGTCCTTCTAGTGTAAAACTAAACTGTCAGACACAAACAAATGGTTACCAGTTACAATGCTTTAATTTCTGGTCTCATTAACCCAAGAAAGTTTTCATATGAAAGACCTATTCAAAAATGACCATCATCAGAAGCAGCTATATGTTTTTAATCTAAAGACTGGGTACACAGAAACAAATTCTCTAGACTTTAAATTGTAGAACAGCAAATACTGACCCCAGAAAAATAAGTCACTTTCCACAGGTCTTAATCCTTGACCTCTGCATTAAAGAAAACCTCTGGTAATCCAAGTATTTGCTGCCCACCCAGACATTATTTGGTAAGGCACCCTTGTCTTCTTACTGAAAGGCTGCAGTTTGCATGAGAAACAACATTATAGCCTAGTTTTCAGTACTTCTATACGTGAGACTTTTAATTCTACTTTTAATTTAATATTTTTTAAGTATTAGAAGGGCAGCTGGAGTTAGTAGCTTCTAATCTTCTACCCATAAATGTTACATTCAAGAGGGCCTTCTACTGCATTGGGCTTTATTCAGTTCGTTTTGTCAGATGTTGCAAAAGAATCCCAGTGACTAAGGAAGTCATTCATTCTTTAGTTTCCTATCTCTAAGTCAGCAATAAGCTTCCTGTACTCTTGGCCAGATTTTTAAGAAACTTAAGAGGAAAGCTGCTGCCTGATAACGGAATTGAGCTCAAAATAAATCCAGCCTGTACGACCCACTTCTGGGTGCACCGGAGAGAAAAAGTCCACCAACACCTAAGAAGGTAACCAAGATAAAAATAAGAAAAGAGGTACAGATTGAAGAATGACACAGACCCCCTACATACACACTTTAAAAACTTTATTTATATAAAAAACTCATTTGTTTTTAAAAGCATTAACAAGAAAGAAAAACAGAAAAGGTATGGAGCAAAAGACATGCCCCTTAGTAGTGTTTGGTGGAAAGGTGCGATTTTTGGTTCTCTGGAATTGAATGTTTAGTGTTTTTATAAATGAAAGAGAGAAAAAAAAGTTAAAGGTCCCCCAAAGCCCATGGCTGTTCTATTACCCACACCCCACCAAGAAAAAGAGCACCAGGAAAAGAGCAGAAGAGGACACGAGAAACCAAGAGTGGAGCCAGGTCCAATGGGGGCGGCTTCCCCTGTGCAGTATGGTCTTAGGGTCACAGAGAGGAAAAGGCTCCTTTTTGCCAGAAAAGGAGCGGAAAGAAATGGGAGGGGGAAAGGGTAAGTAAGGGATTCTAATGCATAGGGGAAGAGGACAGGGGCAGTGGGCTGTGCACTTTTCTCCTACCCCATAGCCTCTATATATAAGGGAAGGGGGAGAGAGGGTCACACTTTCCAGTTTGCACTGAATTGAGCTTCTAGACTAGCGGGAGGAGTAAACTAGCCCAACCAGTGAATACACTGAAAGGAGGGGGTATTTGGGGATGCGAGACAGAAATGACTTCCCTACAACCCCTTCAGAGATGGTAACTCTCTAAGCAACTAAGGAGTAAGAATCATACGTAGCTCACTCCTCCCATCAAACTCATTTTGAGATTCATCAGAACAGGATTTTTGCAAAATCTCAACCATATACTGTTGAGCAAAAGCTTGCTGTGGCTGAAACTAGAGGCTACGCCAATTCCCAACAAAGAATCTGGGGTTCTCTAGGTCACCTCTCCTCTTCTTTCTGCTATTTAGGGCCAATAGTGGATAAGAATCAACAAAATATAATTTGCAAAACCATGAGAAATGAGACTGCAGAGGCAAAGAAAGGCACATGGAAGGGAAGGAAGAGATGCACCCGAGGCCAAAGGCACAAAGAATAGGCAAAGCCAGGGGCAATCCCTGCCTTTTAGGGTAAAGGGTGCAGAAGTATGTACATAAAGTCCTTTAGTCAGCCAACCAATCCAGGGAGCAAACAGGGGACAGCAGGGCTATAAAGGTGGGAAAAGGAGAAATAAGGGCAGGGGGAAGCCAGTTTGAAGCTTCCTGCCAGTTTCAGACTAACTGATTCGTGTACATTCCTACTAGCTCCTAAGGTTTTTCTCCTCCCCAGAAGACATCTTTCTGCTCCTTCTCACCCAAAAGTCTTCCTTGACACATTCTCCTGCTCCTACAGCCTCTTGCAAATGGCCAAGACAGCAGACATTATCACACGTTGGGAGAGGAGGGTTAGGGACAGCCTCAGTAGGGGCGGCGGCAGCAGCCCCGTTGGCATGAAGCTTGGAGAAGAGATGGAGTCTGTAAGTTCTTGATGGTCCCTGCCCCGGAGATGAGAGAGCGAAGTTTCTTAGTCTCAGTTCTAGGAGACCTTCACTTACTCAAGGACCCTTGCCAGTGGTATGTGCCACTGTTGCCAGCCTTCTTTGCTTCAAAAACAGTCACTTAGGAATAAGAGAAGAGCCACACTTCCCCTTCTCCAAAAAAACCAAGAAGTCCTTTCCCCACCAAGAAAATCAAAATCTTGATAAGAAGCATCGGTTTATCGGATTGCTGTACAATGCATATATAGCACGTAACTTCCAATTCTTCCCACGGCTTCCAGTGAAGATCTCCACTCTCTCCCTCCACACGAGGCCAAGAGTTCCAGGGAGAGCTGGCAAAAAGAGCTAACCTGCAGCAGTTTCTCAAGATATGCATATAACTGAGTCAGGGTTCTTGGGAGCAATTGGAGGGGATCAGGAACGGGGAAGAGGGACAATTAAACTTCACTGGAAGAACAGGAGTCGACGGAAAGAAGGCAGCCACTTAGGGCTGTAAGGGCAGGAGGCGGCCTGGCAGTTGGCACAACAGTCCAGCGAAGAAAGGGAAAAAATCATCAGTCCATTTCACCACCAAAAAATAAAAGTACATATATTATAAGCCCAGATGTAGCAGAGATAGTGGTGCTAAATCTTCTGCTGTAGGGGAAAAAAGAGAAAGATGTTAATAGAGCTGGGAATAAGAAGACTCCAAAGACAGTTGAACAAATCTGGAGGCAGGGAAGTAGCACACAATGGAGAATCATAGCAGCAGCAGCATGTCCCAGCCTCAGAGGAGGTAATAATCACAGACTCGCACCCCAAGCACAGGTGGCTGAGACTTGTGTCTCTGGCCTGATCAGATCAGCGTGATTGGCAAACTGCTGGCACACAGGGGCCTCCTTCCTCAATGATGATCTTGGGGGTGGCTGGAGGACATACCATGGGGGGGTAAGACACTTGGTCCCCCTCCTCATCCAAAACCAACACATCCAACTCTTCCTCCAGAGATTCCTGCCCCTCGTCCGGCTGTGAACACATGCAATTTGTTAGTACGAGAGTAAGGAAATAGGAACCTTGTGAGTATATGCCAGATCTAGGGAAAATCCCCAAATCTGTCAATTCAAACAAAACAAGATAATAGTGAGAGAAGGGCAAGATATTCAAGAAAATGCTGGTGGGACAGGAAGAGAGTAATGGATAAGAGCAGACCAATTAGCACTAGTCACGTCCGTAACACACTTACAGTCTTCCTTCTCCCACCTCAACAAGTGTAGAACAACAGGCCAAGAAATCTAAACAGGAGTTAAAACTCCTACTTTTCCCAAAAGCCCCTACCAGAAAAGGATGCTGTCTATCACTAGGTTACTTTTTCTCTATTTCACAAAATGTGCAGACTTCAAAACAGAATCAGCCATAGGACAATAGTACATAAAGAGAATTTACCATCAGGGGTGTTCCCTTCAATGGCTCCATTTCACCTAGATCCCCGGATCGATCCAGTGTTCTATTGTGGTCCCCTCTCTCGTTCAGTGTAGAGTAGTTGTTATCTAGTAAAAAAGTGCACAGAAACATGATAGTCTCCTCTAGTGTATAATACACACTAAGCAAAGTGTGAATTAGGTTCCTCTGTTGGGAACGGATCTTTGCCTAACGCTCTACAAAGGCATTAAGTTCTGGTGGTCCCTGACTTAAAAAAGAACTTGAATCTAATTGGGAATATATATGGAGTACGTAGAGTAGGACATACGGTAATAAAGCTAAACTGAAGAGATCTGTGTATAATTAAGAGAGTGAGGAATACCACAAACTTAGTAAGGGCCTAAAAAGGAGACAGGACTTCAGTTAAGCCTTTGGGGATGAGGAGAATTTAGAAAAGCAAATGAGGAAGAACATTCCAGTAAGAGGTATTAATGAGCAAAATCTGAAAAATACAGAGAGACAGAAAAGCAAGTTAGATCAGGTGGGCTGAAACTGAGTACATGGAGAGGAGACAGACAGAGGCCCAGGGTCAGACTATGAAAGGCTGTGATATAACACTTTAGGAACACAAAACATGATTCTGTAGTAATGTGGAAGGCATATACAATTTTTTTTCCTAACGTCTGAGTTATGTGGGAATGTGAAAGAAAGCAGCTGAATCAAGTTTTACTAAATTTCCTCACATCCTTCCAAATGGAAACTTCTAGCCAGTGCTCTTCCAATGTGGTAAATGGTGAGAGTGCTAGAAAAAACTGCAGAGCCTGACAGCTCTCCTCATCCCAATGAAGTATCATTCCATATCCTTAGGCTGGAACTCATCACCTACCTAATGATTTTGTGTTTGATCCCATGTTGCTCATCTGAATTTCTTCCCGATCAGGTTTCTTATCTATATAAAGAAAGTTATACAGGTCAAAAACCAACTCTTCAAAATCTATAATCATAAAAATTGCTCTCTGGTCTGTCCTCCTTCCATCCCATTAACTTTCACTAAGAACCCTCATCAAAGCCTCAGGGACTTAAAGAGATCACTTTCCAACTCCTAATATAAGAAACCATTCTCTCTAAGCCAGCATTGTCAAATTATTTGGTCTCAGGGCCCCTTTCTAGTCTTAAAATTATGAGGAACCAATGAATGTTTATTGGTGTGGGTTAAATGTATTAATTAATGTTATCATACTGAGAAATTTTAAATATTTATTTATTTCACTTAAAAGCAACAATAAAATTAGTCTACATTAACATAAATAACACTTTTAAGGAGCATTTGAGATCTTGCCCCCGGTCTATAAGGTCAGTTTGGCTCAAATAAACTCTTACAAAAACTCCCTAAAACAATAGTAATAATAACACCATTAACTTCTTTAAAACAAGGATTGTTTTACATTTTTCCCATCTCTTTAAAGTTTAGCTTTATAGAAAATAGCTGAATTCTCATATCTGCTTCTGTATTCAATCTGTTGTGATGTTATTTTGGTTGAAATAAAAAAAATCCACCCCTACAAAGATGAAAAGTTAAAAAAAGAAGGAGAATTTTAACAGTCTTTTAGGATAATTGTGGATATTTTTTGACAGTTCACTAATACTTGACAAGGAGAGTTTCTTTAAGGTTAGTAGCAATGTGGAATCTGAATACAAACTAAATTAAATCACATTCATTAAAATCACCACTGATTTCATTAAAGCCTTTTAAATATTGAGATGTTACCAGTGCAGATACAAGTTTGTCATTTTATTCAAGTAAAAATGGTGTTCTACAAAAAAAGTGGCCAGTCCAAATAGTAAGACAACCATCATGCTTTGGTATGACGCCAAGTGCTTTATGTCATCAGCACAGGATATTAAAAAGATGTGGACTCAAGGTAGAAACAATATAACTAATAATTTTCATAGTTCCATCCAGTATATTCTTAAGTGAAACAAGTTTTCTTTTTTCATTGTTGAGAACATGGCAGTGAAGACTGTAGTGACTAGTCTGGTTTACATTGCCTGGTTTATGCTCAGCCCCCAGCAGGAACATCACCACCGCTTCTGCACCATCAGCACAAATGCCAACACACCTGGGGATCCTCAGACCACATTTCAAGAACCCTCATCAAGGCAAATGCCAAGTGTCATTAAGAAAATAGGGTTACAATATATGCTTAAGTGAAAAAGAAAATATCCTCAAGACAAAATGTATGATTCACATTTTGGGGAAAAATGTATTTGCTCACGTGAAAGAAGTGTTCAGACAACTCTTCTATATATATTGGCATCAATGATTTTACAAATGTACTGAAGGGAAATAGCACATTCCCAATAGCAACAGAAATTAAATTATAAAGTAAAAAAAAAACATGTTAAAAAGCCATAACCTGAAATAGTAGTGGGTATCTCTGGATAATAGAAATAAGTGGTTTTGTTGTTACTTTTCTAGTTGTCTGTATTTTCTAGTTTTTCAACAGTAAACATGTATCACTTGGTATTATATGGAAATTTAAAAGGAAAAAAATCATTTTGCAATACATACATATATCAAATCATGTTGTACACCTTAGAGTTATACAGTATTATATATGTCGATTACATTTCAAATAGAGGAAATAGACTAGGGTCACCTTCCAATCATTTTAAGTCCACAAGCAAACACAGGGGGTCAGAGCCAAGCTAACTGCCTGTTTTATTTTCTACCAGCTTCAATCCTGAGATTAAGTATTATTACTCTCTACCAAAAACTAGCTCACTCAGAAATAAATATATACCCTACTTCTTAGACAGTAAGCATACCACTGAATAGCAGAGGTAAAACAAAAACAGAGGGGTATGCCCCCGGATACTGCACCTGACTTCTGGTTCCGGTCAATGAGAGGGAGTGTGCTATCATCATATGAATGACTGCTCTGGCTTCGAGAAGCATTGTTTAGATTCACCTGGAAGCAAAAACATTAAATGTAATAACAGTAATAAGATATGGGTGATATCTTGTTGCATAACAGGCACAAACCTTTAGGTCCCTACTCCCAAACACTAATCGTAAGCGTTAAATAAATACCTATATAGTGAAACAAACTAGGATATTATGGCTTCTATCTGTGTTCCTGAACAAAATATTACAAAGGTACCAAACATCCATACCATTAGCAGGAGACATAATCTGAGAAAACAGCAAACTCCATCAATGGGCTATGACAGATTTGCGGAAAGTCAAAAAGGCCACCATCCTTCATTGCCACCAGCATTTACAATATGCTACGACACAGAAGACTAGAGCTGTTTTGGCAGCAAACGCACTGTGGGCACCATTCATTTTGGGAGAAGAGTAAACCAAACAATTTCTTTACTACCAGAGACATGGGTCAAAAGTAGACTTAATATGATAGTGAAACAGAAGAAACCAAAGACAGAAGCATTATCTGAGACCAAGGGGAGGAAAGGTAAATGTCTCAGTCTCAAGAGTTAACCCACCTGAAAGTCTGATTTCTTCCATCCTTCTTTCTCCAGTGGCTTCCGCAGTTCCTTATACCCCCAGATCGTCTGTAATACAAGTGCTGCTGCTCGAACTTCTTTTTCTGAGCGGTTCCTTTTGAAAAAAGTAACACCATATGGTATTTGAATGTAAGACCAGGGAAGAAGCCGAGAATCTGTTCTCTCTAACATAATGTAATGTAAGAATATAAATGCCAAAATAGGCAAGACCAAGTATTCATCAAGTTCTGTATTCTGTCCCAGTGACACACAAAAATGTTTGATGGAAAAGCATGTTGTCAAATTATGGATCAACATTAAAACAGTTAAGAAAGCAAAACCTCTTCACTTTGACATGTGATTAAGAGAAAATATCCTTAGAAACAAAAGGGAAAAGCTCCTTCCCAGCAACTCCCCTCTCATACTTAAATTCTTTCAGTTGTAATTTTAAGTGTTAAGCTCACCCTGATTTGTTGATCAACACCAGCTTCTCGATACCCTGTGTCTCTCGAAGCTTTTTGGCAGCCTCCAAGTTATCAGCGATAACCTCATTGATGGTATTCAAAATAGAGACCACGGTGTCCTCAGAGAAATTCTGGGAAGAGCTCTGTTGCCCTCCTGGCAGATTCTTCACCAAGTTAGGAATAGCATGTTTACCTACAGCAGTGAGACAGAAGGAACATGTGCTGGGAAAACAAGCTAGGCCGGGTTATGAGGTGCCTGACAATATTCCTAACTGCACTGAAAGGACAGGTGCTATCCCTATGAATCGACTTCGTTCTCCTATAAGATTATAATATCAAAGAGAAAAGGACCCGGAATGCCAGGAATTTATTGTCCTTCCTATTCCTTTATTTATTCTCTCCTTTTTCAGTCACATTGAAACAATGTGATAGTCCTTTCAGATATTCTTACAAAAACAGTATATTTATTATAATAGTTCAATAGAATAGAGTTATGATAAATTTAAAAAGACAAAAAACTGGGCTCTGCTATTTTGAACTATATTAAACTGGGCAAATTACTTACTTGACCCTAAGTTTCCTTATTCTATAAAAAAATGGACCTTTGTAAAGTGGTAACAATGAGAACAGACAGAAGTGCTTAATAAGGCCTACTACAAAGCATATTCTTAAAAAACAGTAGCTATTATTATTTTATTTTTGAAGAGAAATCACTTCTTGTGTCTTATCTTTCCAAGAACGATTTAAACTACAGTTGACCCTTGAACAACACAAGTTTGAACTGTACAGATCCACTTATATGTGGATTTTTTAAAATAAATACTGTAAATGTATTTCTATTCCTTAATGATTTTCTTAATAACATTTTGTTTTCTCTAGCTTACTTCATTGTGTGAATATAGCATATAACACATCTAATATACTAAACACGTGTTAATCGACTGTTGACGTTATCACTAAGACTTCTGACCAAAACAGGCTCTTAGGAGTTAAGCTTTTGGGGAGTCAAAAGTTATACACAAATTTGACTATGTGGGGGGTCAGTGCTCCTAACTGCCCCCCACCCCTGCACTGTTCAAGGTCAACTGTATAACCCTCTCAATCATTTCAATAAGTTATTTAGCTGGGATAAAGGCTCTCTCTGTATTAGGTGCTGATGCAATGGTTAACACCCAGCTCCTTACCAATTAATTCCTTATTGCGAGGATCCACAGCCAGATTTCTCAGTGCCCCAGATGCGGCTTTCACTACTCGCTCATGTTCACTGGTCAGGAGGTCAGCAATGGCAGAAAGAGCCTTCTCTTGACGCAGAGCAGAGCGGATGTATCGACCATACTAGAAGTAGCACATGGAGGTGGAACAGATTACAAATGGCAGCAAACTAGTTAGCTACACTCTCCCACCTCCAAATCCATTTTCTAAAAAGGTACTCACTGTCCAGCGCCCAGCACACAAGTTCTGGATAGCTCCAGCTGAGGCTTCTAGGATGGCAGGAGTCTTGCTCTCCTTGAGGAGTGAGATGTATATCCGAACCACCTCTGGCTGAAATAAAAGCTCATAGCCTGCACAACAAAGGGCAAGAAAGCAAAAGATGCTAATCAGTGCCTACAGACCATGGCTGGTTGAAATCCAGGTTGAGCACTCTGGATTGATGGGTTTACACTTCTCGGCCATTAGGCTCCCTAAACTATCCCACCCACCCAAGAGCAAACTCAGAGACTTGACTCCATGCCTTAACAATATTAACCCACGGTAAAAGCAGAACAGATATCAACTTGTCATATGAAACTCTTCTCTCTCCTTCCTCCTTGCCTCTTTTCTCCTAAAGTTTACCTTGGCCTTGCTTGACACTCAGGTGATTCATTTGCTCATTGAGAGCACTCAGGGTTAAAGATTTCTTATCTCAAATGAATTACTTCTAACTTAACTGAGTCCTTCTGCCCACCTTTACTATGACTAAGTAAAAGGGCCTATCATCGATTTAACGGTATCCAAACTTTTTATATCCTGGGAATTTTGGACTTACTGTATGGATTAAATAAAGATCCAAACTGTGATAAAGAGGCTTCTTATAACAGGTAAAGTTTAAATCCCAAGAACTATAGTGGCTATTTAGGGTACCAAAGCTGCTAGTCTAAACTACTATCAGAACCTTATTCCATCCTCAAGTAATGTGAACAGCTGCCATAACAAGCGGTCCCTTGTAAGTTCCCGCTGTAATACCAGAGCTTCCCAATACTTTCACCATCACTTCAAATCCATAAATCAGAGGAGAGAAAACAGTGAGCATATTGTGTAATCTACTGTTAGGCTACCAAATACTTATCTGTGGACTATGTTTATGAGACCCTTGGAGACTGAAAAGAAAAAAAGATAACTTACCTCGAGCGGGACTAGTTCTTTTAGGGAAATCCACTGTATCATTTGCTGAATCTTCTGTAGGTTTCTTCCCTTTGGAAATTAAAAAGAAGAAGGGGTAAAAAGTTTAAGAAAAAAAAAACGTCCACCTGGTACATTTTTCATTCTTCAGTCAAAATCTTTGGATCAGAGATGCATCAATGGGGAAAAAGAAAAAAAACTGGGCCCCCAGCTTGCCCCAGCAGGGGGCTGTGCAGAAACAAGAACAGAAAACAGGCAGCAGAACAGTAAGATACGGCTAACCACTGTTGCTACTGCCCTGAGTTCTGACAATTGGGGCTGCTGCCCAGGAAAAGCATGCCATGAGTCATTAGTTCAGAAGAGCTAACTATGTTTCAGTGGTCTTCCTCAACTGAATTTTCCTACATGCATCCACAGGGAAGGGTTAGGCAAGGAAACACTAGGGCAGCTAAAAACAAAACATGCGAATTAGAAGTAGATAAGCGCCTTAAAAGATTCCACTCACCTCTGGAGAACCACTCATCTTCCAGTGCATCACCCAAGGTGGAAAGCAGAGAAATGAAGGAGGAAAAATGCAGGAGAGGTGTCAACAGGATCATGGGCAAATAAGCAGGAAAGCAAAGAGGAAAAGAAAAACACAGGAAACACAAAGGAGGAATGGGGGAGAAGGCCCCAGATTAGTTGAGTTCTCATCCTTCACGGCCCCAGTCATTGGTACCAAAACCACCACCACCACCACCACCACTGCTGTCACTGCCACCACCTTGAACAAAGCACACAACACAGAGGAAGCAGCAGAGAACAAAAAGACATCCTTGACTAGGCAGACTCCTATGCTGCTCAGCAAGTATTTTGCACCTAAAACTAAATATTCCTTCCCCTCCCAGTCCTATGTTAAAGAACAAGGAACTAAGACTCACCTTTGCCCTTCTTGGCCCCAAAGCAACTGGCAGCATGTGGCCCAGTACTGTTGGCAACATTGGGAGGTGCCTCTTGGTAACGCTCTGCCTGTGGGATCTCTCGGTGAACTTGATATGACAAGTTGCGAAGGAGGCAAACACAGTTCTCCACAAGCTTGGGAACATAAGAGAAAAGGCACAATGAGAGAAGAGAATGCCTATAGTGATGTCCCAGCAACGACAGGCTTCCATGATTCAGATATTAATACTGATCCTCAAAAGCATAGCCCAATCCATCATCTATCATGATACCTCTAAGTGCCCTAAGCTTTTCAAAATCCTTATAGCCTCAGGCTAATGGAAGGTGTCTGTCACCATTTGGTGTATGACATAAAACATAGAGTCTTTGTCCTAAGTTTTTTATTTTCTTCTACTTAGAAAAATGTACAACCTTGGAAATAGAGCAAAAGAGCTTTAAAATATACAAGTGAAAGAAATTCTAAAGAAAACAGTTTTCCTGTAAGGTATGAATACCCACTTGAGGGAGTAGGAGTGGGTATATGCATCTAATGTTATTTAAAAGCCTGAGATAATACGTCTGGCACTACAGGTACCTCATGGTTATTGTGAAGAGAATTCACTCAGCCATTAACTGACCTTGCTGTCTGAATCCTTCTGCCCAATCTCAGCCTGAACAATGAAAATGAGGGCATCCACTAAACCATCACATTCCCGAAGTTTCCGGCGAGCTTCACTTCTCTCTGAGCTGACATTCCTAAGGGGAAAGGGAGAACTGTCAAGATGACTCGAATCCAGAAATCTTCTTTTAGGATCCCTCAGCATCTACAAGCCTCTTCGCTACCTTTTTTTTTTTTTTTTTTTTTTTTATTAACTGTAACAAATAGTGAAGACACACTGTAAGGAAGGCACTGCAGTTGAAAGCTGAATAAGACAGGAGCTGTTTTCAGGACGTTTATAACCAGGCGTGGGGCAGACGGTATGGTGGGCATAAATAAAATATACCAACCACAGTAATTCAAGATGGAATAGATACTTTTTGCATAGAAGTACAAATAAAGACTAAGGTAGAGCATAGAGGAGTATATCCCCAAGAGAGAGAGAAGATATTGTAGCAATTACAGGACTTAAGAAGAAAAAAATCAGGAAAACCTTTGTGAAATAAAGGCATGTGAGTTTAGCCTCAAAAGATAAATAAGGAGAGAAGGGCATTACAGACAGAAAGATCTTCCTCCTACCCTTCTAGTACTTTGTACTCTTTTTGTTGCACTGATCACAGCCTGACCTGAAATACAGATAACTGAGGGCAGGGATGCAAACACCGACACAAGCCCCAGACTAGACAAGTGTCTTACGTGTGGTAGGTGGTGAATAAATGTTTACCAAATTAAATGAACTAAGTCAAATAGGCACAGAAGCAAGGAAAATATGTAGACAACAGCAGGTAAACTGACATAGTAGGAGTATGCGATACATGAGGAAGTAGTGACAAAAGGCAGAAAGACAGGTTGGAGTCATAGTATGCAACAGATAGGAATGAAGACTGAATGATAGGCTAAAGAATTTAAACTTTTTTTTTTAAAAGAAATTAAAGTTAGTTCTCAAAAATTCAGACTTCATACTCTCAAAGTCCTTTGTTACCTAAGGCAGCCAGCTGTGTTGGTGAGCACTGACTCCCACTCAATATGGCGTGGCTTACAATCTTCATTAGGTTCCCTCTCCCAACCAGAATGCGGAATGATCACTTCATCTGTCAAGGCATGCAGTGCATGATCCACAATCTCCATTTTGATTGAGTCATGAGATGAGAGATTCCATAGGGTCCCTGGCAGAGACAAATCGTCAGATAGCTCTTTAGTACCCAAGATAATATGTTTGAAGAATGTCAAAGAGAATCCCTATTTCATCATTTCTCAGTCTTCCTCAATGGCCAAATACCTTCCTCAATACCTTGTAATGAATGACATTCAAGCTTCTGTCACCCACAGTTAAGAAATATATTTTATATTATGGCTCAATACAAATATACATATCATGAAAACAGTTTCATAAAATGCTCTCTGAGCTATCTATATCAGAGTTTCTCAACCTCTTCACCAGTGACTTTTTGAGGTAGATAATTCTTTGTTGTGGGAAGCTGCATTGTCTACTATTGGATGTTTAGCAGTATCTCTGGTCTTCACTCATCAGATGCCAGTAGCACTCCCTCCCTCTTCCTCTCCCCAAATTGTGACAACCAAAAGCGTCTCCAGACACTGCAAGCATCCTCTAGGAGTCAAGGTTGCCCCAAGTGAGAATCAATCATTACTGCCATTTTCTTTCTTTTGTAATGCTGATTGTGATCCATAAAATTATACTCAATACACACTAAATGCTCACAACTCACAACCTGAAAAATCACTCTTCTAAAGCAAGGACCAAGCTCAAATGTCTATAGACACTAGGCAGGTGAGTCAAGACAAGCAGATAATTTAAAGAAATTGAAAGAACACAGATAAATGGCAATTGACACTCAGCTTCAATGTTTGGGTGACCACTTTCTACGTGGCAGTAGTTGGTCAGAGATAACAGAATGTGTTGGGGATTATTGCAAACCAGAGCTCACATGCCTCATTCAGCTCAGACCAACTACTGTCAGGGAGCAAAACAGATCCATTGTTACCAGTCCTTGACATTTTTTAATAGAAGCCAAAAATCTTGAGAATTTTAAGTGAAATCTTCTGAATTTTAAACATTAGCAACCAATTCTTTAAAACTGTGAAAACCTTGCATGAGCTGAACAAACTCATGAAATCTGACCCAAAGGCCACCAGTTCACAACCTTAATCAAAAGAAAAGGACGAGAAATCAATCCAGCTCTCAACATCTCTACAAGTAACAGTGACCCACTCTCTAGCAGCTTCCCTTGGGCCTAGAACTCACCAGTAATGACTTCGGTGAGGTCCAGATCACGAGCTTTTCGGAGCAATCGCACAAGAGCAGGAACACCATCACAGTTCTTTATGGCGATCTTGTTATCCTGGTCCCGCCCGAATGAGATATTCTTGAGCGCTCCACAGGCTCCAAGGTGCACTTCCTTTTTGGGGTGGTCTAACAATCCCACCAGTACTGGGATGCCCTTGAGCTTCCGAACATCAGTCTTCACCTTGTCATTGCGATAGCACAAATGCTGCAGATATGCAGCTGCGTTGGACTTGACAGCATCCAAGCGGAAGCCTAGCATGGCAATTACCTCTGGCAGCTCTGGCTGTCTCCAGTTGGGGGGTGGGGGCCCTCCCTTGCGCAGACTATCCAAGCTCGCTAAACTTCCTCGTTCATGCTGGGCCAAAGGAGCCCAATAGTACTGGTCCGATGGCACCTCCTCACCAATCATGTCTTCATAGCTCCTACAGTGTCGGAAGAACCGAGAGGAAAGAGGAATACATCAAAGTTGTCAAGTCTGGTTTCTCAAAGAGTTCCTTCCCACTATCCCCTCATTTTTAAGGTAGGAGTAACCCCATTTTTATTACACTAGATCTTCTCTCATTTACATAAATGATCAATTTTTCTTAAAGAGGTAATAATTTTAAAGGCATCTGCAATCAAACTCCCTGCTGTAAAGTTTACTAGCCCAGAGGAGAGTAACAAGCACTCAGAGATGGTAATCACACACACAAAAAAGAACCAAATCCTACTTAGTAGTGAATGGTACCTGACAGCTGTTAACCTCTCTGGATAAAGATTGAAATAAACCTTCCTTCAGACAGCAGAGTTAACCAAAGCAACTGATTCAACGCCACGGGAGTCAGCAAACAATGTCTGAGTGCAGTTCTTATAAGCCCTTAGCTAAACAGGACATGAGGCATTTATACAGAGGAAACAGCTGGTAGGATAAGACCCTTAAACACACTTCATATTTCAGGCTCTCCTTATCCTATTTCGGAAATCATAGAAGAGGAGGTAATGAGTAAACATGGTACATGGTACAGGACTTCTTGCTACACCATACAAGGATTCAGCTTTAGTACTGATGAGGTATGTAAGCCTGATCATTAATTTTACGCAACAAATATGTGGAGACGTGATTTCTAGCCTCCAACTTCTAAAGACACTACCTCCAATTCTGTCAAAATAGAGACCGACCACTACCACACTGGGATACCCAGTCACTGAGAAAAGAGACAACGCAATCGAAGATAAAGATTATTCCTATTTCAGTACTACCAACAACCACTAGAGGGTGAGTCTGTCACACTATTATTTATTCATAACCACCAGGAAGGAAGAGACCCATTATCTGTGAGCTCATCTCGTTTTGTGGCTCCCACAGGAGAAAGGAGAATCTATTGTGTGGAACTCTCCAAACAAGCTCCTTATTTGTTCCACAAAACCACTCCCACTGTCACCAAACCCTCAAGGTTATCCTAAGCAGAGGGCCTGCCCCATAGCTGTCAACATCAACCATTCTCAACAGTGATTTAGATGGACAAAGTATTTAGTAAAAATCACTAGTTTTTAATATCACTGAAACAAATGAACAGGTTATACAGCTAAATTTTGAAAGGATACTAATTACTATGTAAGATTCCATTTTTGTAGGAGAAAATAAAGTCAGTATGTTTACATGCGCAGAAAAAGAACTCAAAGAAAATGCAGTAACATGTTTTACTTTTATTATCATTTTAATATAAGCAATCACAATAACCAGGAGTTTGGTCACTCAAGAAATATTTCCTTCTTTTACAAGCAGTGGATCATGACATTCTT
The DNA here is from genome assembly GCA_004027375.1 of Macroglossus sobrinus. Lineage (NCBI taxonomy): Eukaryota > Metazoa > Chordata > Mammalia > Chiroptera > Pteropodidae > Macroglossus > Macroglossus sobrinus. Next base: position 208,571 of record PVKZ01000871.1, read on the forward strand.
TTTTTTGTTTTACAAATAACAAAGCCATGCTCAGGAAGATTAAATGACTTGCTTGAAGGTACAGAGCTAGTGGCAAAGGCACAACCAGAACTATGGTCTTCTAGTTCAGTGCTTTTTCCACTAATCATTCTGCCTTACTATTTTCATTTGACCTTGTATTACTCCCCTAGGCTCCGAACAGGAAGCTACAAATGTTTTCGCTAGTCAAGCAGGTTTCCAAGTTCAGTGCCACCCTGGAATAAACCCAAGAACTAGGCCCCAAACCCTTTCTTTGTCAACTGTCACAGCTAGGGACAACAGTGGATAACCTGGCCACCCACACCCACTTAGGTCCAATCACTTTATTAATGAGGAAGTCAGGAAAGGCAGACTTGTCAATAAGCAAAAGGAGCCAACACCCTGGACAGACTACTAAGATGATAGCTATTATCTACCATTGCTCCAAGCTGTACCACCTGAGGTCTGGTGCCTTACCTCCACCCCCAAGAATAAAAGGTGAGTCACATGGGAGTTGGATTAGCTGTCTAAAAGTTACCTGAAAGGTGAGTGACTCAAGCTTAGATAATGGGGCCTATACCCCTAGGCCCAACCCAGTCACTGTTAACCAAGCTACTTAATATGAGAAAAATGAGCACCAATGCTTTTGTTTTAGAAGGTCATGACCTCATACAGAAATTTGGCAACAGCTGCTGGCTATCTTTACCACTAAGACATTCATAAATCTCTCTTATTTCTTATTACTTCTCTTTGACTGGAAAACACTATCTCTGATTTATTCTAAAGCAGGGTTGGCAGCCCATGAGCCAACCATATTTTTGTATAGCCTCAGAACTAAGAACGGTTTTTTTATTTTTAAAAGGTTGTAAAAAGAACACACGACAACAACATACAACAAAAATGATACGTGACATGCAAAGGCTAAAATAGTTCTATTTGGTCGTTTACAGATAACATTTGCCAATCCCCCTTCTCAAGCACTCTCTCAAGGCAAACCACCTACCAGTCAAAACATCAATCACTCCCATTTCACATCACCAAAGAATCCCCAGGGATGAGCAGGGCAGTCAGAATAGACAGCTGCTTAGTGACCTCTCAGAGTGTCAGGAATGTACAACCTTCTAAGGATGCCACTCCCATTTCACTTTATAATCAAATGTAAGAGCCCAGGTGTAAAATGCCAGGTCTTCTGTGAGATCGTGGTTCATTTTTACCTTGAGATTAAAACCACCACAGGGAGGGTTCTTGTAACTATCTATTCTGGCCCTGAAAGCCTAAAACCCTTAACTCTGTCTTCAGTACTAAACCAGAAGCTAAGGAGTTCACAGGAACAGTGAGCATTCTATAACCCCGGGCACCTCTGCAGTGCTCCCTAGCACCAAAAGGGGGTCAGATCTTAGGCAGAAATAACAGAAACTCTGGGCAAGAAGCAAAGCCCACATTCTTCAGGACAGAGACCAATAACCATCACAAGTTGTTTTCTATAATAAGAATATGATTTTTATAATGAAAAAGAAGACAAAAAAACAAGTCAATGCTTAGTAAAATCAGAAAAGGGAAGAACAGGGTGGCCTTCCACCAAAAAACAGGCAAAGGAAGGGGGCCGTAAGTGTCTCTGATCCCAAAAAGCACTTAGGAGGAGAAAGAATTCACCCCTTTCTGCTACCTTGAAAAGACCTCTTTTCTTGCCTACCTGAGGCGTCGGCGAGGGTCAGAGGGTGTCCCAATCCGACGCGCAGTGCCATAATCGGACATCATGCCATAATCCAGGTCATCATAGCCCATGCTACGCTGGTCATCCTCTAGACCATAAGGCTCTGGGTGAAAGCGATGCAGATCCACACTGCTCCCACCTACCCGAACCTGGGGCTGGGGCCCGTAGACATCTTGTCTACTGGGTGCTCGGTAACCTTCCATGCTGGGCCTATACCGCTCCTCAATGCGGGTCACCCGGGACAGACTGCCATAGTTGTCACTGCTGCTTGGATAACCATCTTCATAGTGGCGGCTATATCCATCAGGAGGGTAGTGGAAGTTCCTAGGAAGGGTAGCAGTGCCTGCCTGCCCCACATAGGGACCAGGTCCTCCACTGCCATTCTTACGGAAGTCACGACCCAGAGTCTGGATATAGTTGTTAGAAACTGTTGAGGCATCCATAGGCAGCCCGTCTGGTCCCACAGGGACTGGCTGTACTGTCCGTGTTGTCACCGTCTTCACTACTTTCTTGACCTTAAAGTAAGGAAAGAGAAAATAAAAATTAATGAAGTGAACAATATAAGCTTAAATTGTAGACCACTCTAAGAAAAATGAACAAACCCCTACCTCCAGTTCACTTTACTTAGAAATGCCTCACAACCTACTATCTACTCCTTCTCTCCATCTTCTAGGAAGTCTCCAGGCAGGAAAATTGTCCTGGCAGTAACTATGCCTATAAGGGAAGCTACTATAGACCTTGATATACCATGTCTTTCCCACATCCCATTAGATTTTCCCAGATCTCGTCTATCTTCTCTGTCTGGACAAAGATCACTTTCTTTATGCTTTCGCTACAGATCAGTGGCCCTTTATCCACCTTAATTAAGTGCTTAACCCCTCCCCTAATAGAGATCATAGGAAGACCTCCTCCATCATCCTAGGCCTTATATAACCCTTAGCTTACTGTGGTCTCTGTGCGACGAGTGGTTCCATCATCTGAGGTCTCCACGGAGACAACAGACATGGCTCCCTCAGGGTCTTCCTCCGTGTAAGTCTCTACAATCTGCCCTGGCTCTTGCATCCTGGGGATGGTGCTATAGAGAAGGTGACTGTGATCCTATATGGAAAGGTGAAAAAGTTACTATTAAGCCCTATATATACAATTCATCCTAGTAAAAAGCATTGACTCCCTGAAGACAAAGACTCCTCGTGTATGTTACATGGGCCCCGGGATTTTTAGAGACGTAGCTATCCCCATCTTTTGAACTTATACAAAAGAGCAGGGGATATAATCTCCCAGTTCTAACAAATTTGAACTGAGTTAACTTTTGCCATATCAACACCCAAGTGACAGAGCCAGCAGATTTAACTTCCCAGTTCTGGTCATCTAAGTAAATATGAACTATTAACTGTAGCTATATCTATATCTGCGTGATCCTTCAAAAAAGTTCACTCAATAAAGAACTTATAAGATGAACCAGAAAATCCCAATAAGAGCCATCTTCTGACTAGCTCTAGGTTACTCTTCAGGTACAGCCTAAGGCTCAAGACTGGCCAGATTTTAAGTATGCTTTTCTACAAAGTAGATGTACATCCATTCCAAAAAAGGGATACAGTAACTGAGGGATCAAATACTGGACCAATGATCATTAAAATTCATTCCATAATAAAATTACATATACATTTTGAAGCTCCACTCCTTTACTTTCCTAAATAAAAGAAACCAGTGCTTACAATGTGCCAGGCACTTTACAAGACACTAATATGCTCTTATAGAAGATACGAAGGAAGCAACCCAAACCTTGAGCCAAAAGAATTACCTGGGGTCCGTTGAGTTTCAGATCTGAAAATTTCTGTCGCTCAAGGTCACCATCGCCCACAAACTGACCGTTCTGAAACATAGCCCACAAGAAGACAATTCATTTTGTGGCCTTCCTTTGCTCTATCAAACACAAATGATCTTTTTTCCAAACAGGAAAAGGGCTTTCAAGAAGAAAGATATTTGTATCTGTGGCCTGGAATCGTTTTGCCAGTACTCATTAAGGGGGAAAAAAAATCACTTCTTAGTCTGAGCACTTTCCTCAAAATCGGAATCAGCAGACTGGGTCTCTGGAACATAAGAATGTAAGCTCCATGATGGCGGGGGGCGGGGAGTGTTAAGTTTTGTTCAATAACGTATCCCTAGTGCCTTGAACAGTGCCTGGCACATAACAGGCACTCAAAAACTACTTGCTGAGTAAATAGCAGAGACTCAGGTAAGTTCCCCGACACACAACCACTTTGGAAAGCCGTAAGAATTTAAGGAAAGTTGGAAAGGCTAGGTTGGGGGGTTTCCAAAGCCTATCTTATTGTTCCACACATCTTCATGCTCTACTATCACTGGAAACTCCCATACCAGGCAGATTGTAAAAGAAGCAAGACATGAATCTCCCTTTCCAAGCAGGAGAAAAACATGTACCCCAACTCCCCACAGAACACATTTAAAAAATGTCACCCTTAAGTTGTTCTGTCTTGAACAGCAGGAATTAATACTGACATTATACTATGTAAAAACACATTTGACTGCTCCTCTTCCAACAGAATTCAGTGAGATCCAGCCACCTTGGGAGACTCTTCCCCACCCTATTACATAGAGAGCATAAGGCTGCAGGGAGAGGAAGTTAAATATTACTTTCAGGAAGAAGGAAGGGTGTGGTTTCATTGCTGAGCAGAAGTTAAAAAAGAGAGATAGGGGGGAAACCATGTACTAAACCCTGGAATTCCCCATCATCTCCAAGCCTGAGCAGTTCTGTTCTCCTCTTTCAATACATACCTGTCATCCCTAACCCTTATTCTGGTTCCTGTAAAAGTCCTAGGAACATTGCAAACATACTGCCTCCCAACTCCTCATCATCCTCCAACTGAAATTCTGTCCTCTCACTCAAGTTCTTCAGTATGAGGGACCTTCTGTCTTAAAAAATAACTGTAATCAGTAAAAAGGACTAATGAAGCATGAGCACTGTTCTTAGTTTCCACCAGAGATCTCTTAAGATGCAGTGTATGGGGCAATGCCTACACACACACACACACACACACACACACACACACACACACACACACACACACCTCAGACAGATGACATCATAGTGAAGTCTGACTAGAGAAACCAAAGGAAACACATTATACTTCTTGTTTCCAACACCAACTTTCCCAAGTCACATCACTGAGTCAGCCAACCCAGAGACCACTGGCTCCTGTGGTTATCCGGGTTAAAAGCAGCACGATGCTCCCTCTCCAACTCTAACCAACAGAATTAAAAATGACCCCTCCCTCCAAGATGCAATCTGCACAGCCAATAAAAAGAGCACACAAGGACAATATGGAGGAGTACACGATTTATGGACACTGCCACACCTTCTGAGTACAGACTGTTCCCTGAGGGAGACTGAACTTAAATTCAGAGTGCAAGGTGCCCAACACCCCAACCACTAAACAGGCATTTACTTTCTTGAATTTCTGATGGCAATGGGGCGTGGAGGGCGGGGTACACAACAGAAGTAACTAAGTACAGCTGCAAACTATATAAGCTACCATTACCAGAACTGCATCCCAATCCAGAAAACCCCACTCCAGCAAAACAGGAAGTTATATGGACGCTTCTAGAGAAAAGTCTGCCCAGCTCAACACAGCAATAATATTTTTTATCTCCTAATCAGTATTTATTACCGTTGTAAAGGTTCGTCATAAAGCATGGGCTCTGCACGACCCATCACCATGGAAAGTGGTTTCCCCAGAAGGATCACAGCCTCTCTAAGACCATGCCGAAGTCCTACCTGCAGGTCTGATGGAGAGAGGGGTTACCTGATGCCGGCGGGTGAGGGTGCCGTTGGCCATGAGTGGGTTGGCATCTTGTGGTGAGACCCGGACGCGTTCCAGTTGCGCCGAGACGTGGCGCCGTTCCTCCTCCAGCGCCCGGGTCAGCTTCTCAAACTGGGCCTCCTGTTCCTTCACAGAGGCCAAGATGCTGGCGGTCGACTCCACCTCTGAGTCGTCCATGAAGGTAAGGGGCGGAGCCGCCGCAGGGCAGTGTTAAAAAGAAGGTGGATCACAGAGGGAGGAGGAAGGAGGGAGAAGGCCCCCCTCACTTCACACTACCGGGAAAAGGTAAGAGAAAGGAGAGAAAAAGGTCACAGGTCAGAGAAGACAGATGAATTATTAATACCAGAGCCAAAGATGCCCTCTTGTAGTTTTACTGCAGTGCGGAAAGCGAGCCACCACCAAGCCTGGGAGCCCATCACCAGTGTCTGCTCAAGCAGGACTTTGCCCACTACCCTCTTCAACATCCCACTGAAAATTACTATTGAAAGGAAAGGTGTAACTAAGTCTAAGTCTCTAGACTGCTGGTAGAAGAGAGAGAATGTGACTAAAGGCTGTAGCCACGACATGTGATTAAAATTATATTACTTTCTTCCTAAAAAATTTTACTGACATCAACTCAATGAAAGTTGTAATTCCACAGTACAAATAAGCGCTCACTGTCTTGCAGAGAAAAGAGTACAGTACAGATCTCTTATTCTCTCCCAAATCTGAACACTGAAATTGCTGCAGTGGTGGCAAAATATACTAAATGAATATGTTAAATAAAAATGCCAGTAAGAAATGAAAGGAGTAAAAATCTTCCCACCATCGAAGGCATGAAACACCATTAAGCCCTCATATTTAACACATTCACGAAGAGGCATTTCTACTTTTCAAAACTATACTACAACACTGAGGGCAAAACATGTGCCTTGACGGAAGGAGACAAGAAAGCAACAACACCACAAAAAATTCTATGTGTAAAAAAGGCACCATTTTCAGTGACCTTCAGCTCTTTGCAGAGTAGGAAAAGGGACATTAGGCTCAAACTAAGAAGCTTTCTCTCAGTAGAACTTCCTACATTTATTATTCTGCAAAAGCTCTAAACAAACCGTACTTTTACCTCTTTACTTAGTCTAACTCAGGATAAATATCAAAATACCTAGAGGGTTTATGTGGACTATTTATACAATGAGAATTATATAGAAATGACGAGTTCCCCATACTCTACTACATAAACTGTAAGTTGGCTAGTAAATAAAGGGGCATTGTAGTCATATTGTTGCACTTAATGCGGTTTCTCACTTAGAAGTTGGCTGGGGCAGACTTTATGGACAGTCCAAAGTACACCATGTTGAAAGGCAGGTTGTAGAATAAACCCTCTCCCCTACTCCCCAACCTCTCATCAACCCCTCCAAAAAAAAAAAAAAAAAAGACAGTTAAATTTTTTTATTCTTAATAAACATTTTACATACACACCTGTTAAGAGAAGGTCGTAAATGATTGGTTTAACACAGAGAACAGCCCAGTCTAGATTCAAAAAATCATGAGACAAGCATCCCAGCCACCACAGCAAGGAGGAAGCAGGAAGGAGAGAGCTGCAGAAATATTTGGAGGAAAAAAGGAAATGAGAGGAAAATAAAATATACCCAATACATTAAAAAATAAAAAGAGCATTAGCAGGTATTGGGTGAAAGACAATGTGGAACTGGAAGGGAGTAATTTAAAATGATTTGAAATTGCTTAATGTGACAAATGCCCTTTGGACTTTGCTCTGTTTTCAGATAATTGGACCTTGTATGTAGCTTTCATTAAAACCTGGATTCTACTGTCATTTTGGAGGTTCCTCTACTTATACATATATACAGAACCAGGAGCAGATTATAATATGGATAAAAATTCAACTTAACCCCTGTTCCCAGGCACCAGGTTAGGGGAAAAAAGGTTTTGGAATGCCCTTCCCCCTCCTTTCCACCCCTAAGGCAGAAACCTCAGAGCTCAGTCCCAGCATGCCCACAAAGGCATTGAGAAACTAGCGCAACAGTGTAGTGGAGAAGACGTGCTGGGACTAGCCTAGGCTGAGCCTTCTGCTTCAGTTCCTTTTCCCACGCTCCCCAGAGCCCCACCAAGCAGACACTTGGGCCTGTTTGCCTTAGAGTGCAGGCATACCTCCGAGATATTGTGGTTCCATTTCAGATCACCACAATAAAGCAAGTCATAATCTTTTTGCTGGTAGAGGGTCTTGCCTTCCAATTTGTGAAAAAAAGCAACATCTGTGAAGCACAACAAAAGGAGGTATGCCTGCATATGCAGCATTCAGCAAGCAAGAGTATCCAGAGGACCTGATAACAGTTGCCCAATAAACTTCTTAATTAATTGTCCATCACTAGGACTCCTTTCCAGTGGATCCAGTCCCTGAATCCAAGAATGTGGTGGCCCTTCTCTAAATTCCTCCAACCCCAGCTATGAGCTCCACAATCACTTATCAATAACTGTTCTTCTTTTCAGTCCAAAGCCCACTGTTACTTTCTCATATTCCCATTCTACATTCCAACAGTCTACTCAAAGGCCTTTAATAAGTACCCTTTTTAAAAAAATAAAAATAAAAATAAGTGTTGCTCCCTTTTCATTTTCATTTCTTCATTTTAAGCACTTGCCTTCATCTGCTATATATAATGATCTATGAACCTTGCACACCAAGAGGACTCTGAGTTAAGGAGATTCTTCCAGTTCAGGGTTTCAACAGGGCCTGAATTGCAGTTACCACTCTGGCGGCCTCCGCCCTGTAATTTTCTTTGCTAATAAAAGCTCAAACTACCACTACTATGGGGCATCCAGTGACAACACTCCCTTGCTGCACAGAGAAATTGTCTGTCACTGCCATAAATGGCCACTTTTTTGTCCTCACAGCTTTAATTCAATGAAGGATGTTAGGAGGGATAGTGGAGGAAATTGCCCAGGGCTCTAGGTGAGGAACCAGTTATCTTCTCCTACACCTTCGTGGCTTTAAAAGTTGACCACCTGGCTCTAATTTGGAGAAGATGACAGCACAGTTAAATAGAAAGAAATCAGATTCCTAAGTCTAAGAGCTTGGGGAGATTTTCTGCCTTAAAGAGGGAAGAAGTAGAGGCTAAATGGGACTCAGAAGACTGGTCCCAGTCCTGGCTCAGGCACTTGCCAACAATGACAATAAGTCACTGTCATGTTCTCCTCTTTAAGACGCCAATACCACCAACCCAGTCTAACTCAGAGTTTGCTGTAAGGATCAGGTGAGATAATGTATGTGATACAAATGTGAGGTGTTAAGTTGTTTCAAGAGTTAGTTTCCATCTTCCAATTATATTACTTAATAGTAATGCCTCAGCCCAAAACTATTTTGTGAACTAGTAGATGAAATTAACTGAACCAAGAGCATAACTGGATTCTAAGGAGTAGACGAGCTGGTTTCCCTACTCCAATTCTATTTACTAAAAGGTCCCACCTAGACCAGTGTTTCTAGGACATAGGGTGCTTCTCTAGTACCTGGCAATCATCACGGCACTATACATCTGCCACAGTAAGTTCTTGATTCCTACTTGAGGCCTTTGCAGTTTTATTACCAAGGAGAAAGGAAAGGTGAAAAGAACTAATAATTGCTAAATTTTTCACATTTATTATCTTGGCAATCCTAACAACAACCCTAAGAAAGTAAGTTTTACTGTGAGAAAACAGATCCTAGGTAAAGAAATTACCCAAGGTCTCAGTTAATAGCAAATTTTGAATTTAATCCCAGATCTATGCCATTCCAAAGTCTGTGTTCTCTTTTCTACTGCATGCTGTCAAGTCTATAAAATATAAGTCCAGTACAAGATGGGTGGTCCAGACCCTCTTCACAACAATCCTGGAGAGCTTTCTTCGCAAACATCACAGGAAAAGAGAAAAAGGTTTCCATTTATCTTTAGGTTAAAGGATTATCCATATGTCTACATATAAGTGGAAGAATGAAAATAAATGCGGGGGGAAGCAAATGGGGGAAGAGAATGACGTAGTTAGGCAAGCTACAGTACCCTTCCTCAAGAGACTTAAGGAAAGATTCTTTCCCATGCCATAATCATCATAAATATGTACATATACATATTTATGAGTGTGTGTGTGCATGCATGCACGCGTGTGCACATGTGTGTATGCTACAGACCAGAATCTGCAAACTTACTCTGGCAGTTAGAGTCAGTAAGGTCTTATGAGTCCAGGCCAACATAACACCTTTCCAGGTTTGCCACTTAATATTTTCGAATGGATTACACTTGCTCTCACTAGAAAAGGACCATCAAGGATTCCCAAGTGAAACAGGAAGCGGGGCACATAAAGTGAACCTTGCTATTCTCCTAAAACTAGATTTTCTGAGAATAACTGATTTTACTCTTAACGATTCACAGGTCCTATAGAGCGGCGGTCCCCAACCTTTTTGGCACCAGGGACCGACCAGTGCTCCTGTGAGAATCTAATGTCTGATGATCTGAGGTGGAGCTGAGGTGGTGATACCAGTGCTGGGGAGTAGCTGCAGATACAGATGAAGCTTCCCTTCCTCATCGCTCACCTGCTGTGCGGCCCGTTCCCGGCAGGCCAAGAACCAGTACCAGTCATGCGGCCCAGAGGTTGGGGACCCCTGTTACAGATCTATGAGTCTGCAATAAGGCTCTCACATTCAAGCAATGACAATAGCAAAAATTCAGTCTCTTCTGTAATTCCAGACCAAAAGAAGTTAAATTGAATCAAATATCCAGAAAAAACAAACATTTGGACAATGACAACCAGATAGTGGAGGGGAAAAAAATCACTTGCCAACAGCACAATCCCTGGAATGATCTGTTCTACCGTGACCTGGCTGTAGAAATGTAATTTGGAATCACGATTTTTAGCAGTTGAGAATACAGACTTTGGAATAAGACTGACTGGGTTCAAACCTCAGCTCCACTGCTTCTTAGCTATGGGCAAAATACCACAATCTCCCTAAACTTCAGGTTTCTGTTTTTGTAAAATGGAATAAAACACATGGGGTGGTTGTGAGGATTAAATGAAACAATCCACGTAAAGTGCTTAGGAAAATGGCTTAACACATAGACAGCTATTAATATTATTACTAATATGAGCACTACTAGAAATAACACAAGGAACTAGAGTCTTGGTGTCATTGCTCCCCATGCTCCCCGCTCCCATTTACAGTAGCCCTGTAAACTACAAGAATTCTTTATACTCTCAAAGGGAAAACAAAATAAAACTCCAGACTAGGGGTCAAAAGACCTGGGGATCAAGTCCTAACTGCCAAAAACCAGCTGTGAAAACTTGGAGAAGTTATAACCCCTGTAAGCTTCAATTTCTATTACTTTTCAGAGTTTAGCTCTAATGAGCTAGAATATACATAAAACTTTAGGTTGGATGACTCTGGTGATTCATAACTAGAATCAGGCAAGCAAGCCTCTGCAGAGAGAGGAAATATTTGTCCTGAGAACTTTAAACCCTACAAAATAGTCTGTAAGATCTTAAGAAAGAAATTTATCTTCTGTAGTCAGCCCCAAAATCAGTTTTCCTTTCTTCCTATCTTTCATTATGAAATCAAAACAAATGTCACAGAGTTGTGCTCTTCCCACTAAAAGCAATGATAACCAAAAAACTCCTCTGTGTCATCCTACGGACTTTTAAATGGTTTTAAAATGCACACCGAAAATAAAAATAAATAAATAAAAAATAAAAGCACACTGAGCCCCCTCCTACTGAAGAATATCAACCAATAAAACAAATATAGCACCTGTAATACTAAAAAACTATTCTATACAACATTCAAGCCAAGAAAGATAGGTCTTTTAGATACCTAAAAGGTATTTATTTAGTACCTAAAAGGTACTTATTTGCCTCAAGTGGCATTTGCCTCAAAATTCAAGTATCTCACCCACCACTTGACATCCTGCTATTTCTCCCCTCACTGGGAAGATTTGCTCCTACACTAATCCTAAGAACCCAGACATGATTTACATTAAGACTAAAGAGGACTCTGCTAGGTTCACAATCTCAGTTGGGCACTTCTCAGTTACAAAAGTGATATTCCAGAAATGGCCTTGTTTAGGTGTTAAGTTTCTTTACTTCCCTGTGAACTTGCTTTATGCTAGGCCCCTCTTCTCTAGTTTAAGAGCATCCAAAGGCTGACTGAAGGAGTCTCGCTTTCACAAGGAAGGAATGGATCTCACTGTGTCCATCATGAATCTCTCTGATGAATTAAGGCAATCTGGCTAAATGCCCTCCTCTCAGGAATGAGTGACACATTCCAATTGGAATTTCACAGAAAAGGAAAATATATACATAAAAGTTTTAAAAATACTCCTTGTTTAAAAGGAGGTTGAGCTGGCAACCTCTATAGGTCAACAGGACACCTTAAACTTACTTCAGTCTTATAATCTTGATCCAAAGTTACCTGTTAGGATTTAAAGTTTTACTATGACTTTACAAGGCGGGAAAAAAAATCACCTCCACCATCTATATTCTTAAATTCAGAAATCAGATATAACATTCTTCTTGATCTCTTTCCCCAAGTATTCTGAGAATCTCAAACCATAACAGACTAAAGTGGCTAAATGTTGGACTGGCTTTTGAAGCAAGGGAAGGGTGTGGCTCTCAGCAAGTGAAGGGGCCCGGAACTGAAAGGGTATGGAAAGAAACAAAACCTGCTTCTCTCTGGAGCATGTATGACACACACTCACACAGGACTGGTCTAACAAGTCCTTCTGATCTCTCAGGCCAGGCCTCCTCCTCCTCCCCCACTGCCCACGTGCTTCTCCAAGGCCCTCCACTGGGACAGATAACAGAATTTTCTCTCAATCCTGAAAGTCTGAAGCACGCTAAATTACTTACCTGGATCCCTATTGCAACCCTGCCAAGGGCGCCTCACCTGGCCTTATAAGGAGAAAGCACAGCTTTAGGGAGAGGCCGATAAGGAAACAAAGATAAGAAGGAGGGGCAAAAAACAGGGAGGTGGCGACTGGAGGAAGGGGAGAGGCCAATTGCCTTTCTCCTTCCTACAGGAGGAGGGAGAAAAAGAGAGGTCTTGTACACAATGGGAAATAAGAAAAAGTCTAGTCAAAATGGAAAGGTATTGTTTAATTGTTTAGGACACAAGGTGTCCTAAAATTAAGTAGGACACCTTATACCTTTCCCTACCCTAGGCGAGAAAAAAAAAAAATTATGGGAAAGCTTAACCTTAGGGTTTACTAGAAGTCACCCAACTGAGCTGAGCTCACATTCCTTTTTTAAAGAGGCAGATTCTCACTAATACCCCTTACTTTCTATTTCTATGTTTGGCATTCCCACCATCTCTTTGCTCATCGTTTGAAGATGATTTAGAGAAGCTGAAAGCATGTAATTGAGTCATATTTACAGTCCTGCTTCCTTAAGGCCCTGAAAGGAGCAACAAGGCACCTTCCATCAGGTTTAGAGTACGGCTCCCTTCTGAGACAAGCAACAGAGAAGGGACGAGTCTATGAGGTAATCAAAGTAAGCGTGAAAGTCCTATTTCAGCTTTAGGACAGAGAGCTGAAAAGACTGTTTCTCCCTATCTAAAAGAAAATCTGACCTTACAAGGAAAGAAAAGTTTTGAGTTGTTAATTATTAACCTGCCCCTGTAAGTTATCATACATAATCTTCTCAAGAACCTCTGAGGTACTGTTGGCCTCTTTTTAAACTATATATCCGTATCCTTCCCAAGGCCATATAGCTAGTAAGTGTAAACGCATCTGTTCTACTCCCCATCCAAGTTCCTTCCCCTTGATAGAGTGAAGGCAGCATAAATTGTCTATACTTGTGGTTAAAATCATTCTAACTCCAAGAGAAGCTGACCACAAGTAGACTTTTGGGAGGAAGAAAAGAAGGAAGTGAGAGAGGACAGGGTGGAGGCTGCTAGACTTTTGGTCTTACCTTCACTAAAAAGAACAAGGCCTTACTCAATTCTGGGGAAGAAGGAAGAGCTTGCAATCTACCTTAGATTTCCCATTTTATAAGGAAGAATTCAGGAGGGAAGGTGTTAAGGACAAAATCGCCTACCTTTCCACTGCAAGGCCTGCTCTAGAAATCTGGCTACATGCCACAATCTCCAATTGCCCCCACCTTAAGAAAGAAATTCTAATCACAAATATCCCTACTCTCATATTTAATGTGACATCTCACTAAAACAAAGGCAGAGATCAGAGCTGGAGTGGGAAACAGAAGGAACTAGAAGCAGGAAAGACTGTGCTAGCCAGCATCAGAACAGAGGGGAGGGATTGTTCTAGCGGTATGTTAGCAATCTGCCTCTAGGGCAGCTGTCCTCCTGGGCAATCAAAGGCCATTTGTGTGTGTGCGCTCAGGGACTAGCCAGACTGGCAAGAAGTCTGAGGACTCCGCCACCCATCCACAAAGTGAGAAGAGATGCCTGTTTCACAGCTGGAATGGAGGGCAGAGAAAAGACAAAACAAGGGGAAAAAGAAAGGAGCAGAGAAACAGAGAAGTACTGCAGGTGCTATTTCAGTTTAGATTGGGGGGGAGGGGGAGGATCCCAAATAACTACCAACCATTCCCTTAGTTATGTGCAGAGACTTGCCACTATCTCTCAACACTGAAATCAAACAATGGGTAGGTTTCTCCAGCTCTGGATGTAGTAGGCTGCCAACTGGAAGGGTGAGACCTAAAATGTAGGGCCCCAGCATTGCCTGTTTCTCTGTTCCTTTCAAACCCAACAAGGTATCTGCAACATATACAGTAAAAAGTCATTATATAAACATCTATCTCCTTCTAGAATTCCTTTCTTAGTTAAACCCTGGAGATTTTATATATATATATATATATATATATCAGCAGCACACACAACACTCGGTGAGATCCCCAATGCTAAGAGATCGAGGACATTTATATAACTCAAGGCCACAGTCAGAATTCACACTCCCTAATCCGTCAGAGTAGCTAGATGCTCTGAGACCCATTAGACACACAAAGGCTGCTCTCTTCTCAGTAGAGCCCAGCAGCAGAGCTGCTCTCCAGGGACAAAGAGATTTCACAGGAGAACCACAAAGACATCGCCCCTCTCCATTCCCCCACTCTCAGCTTTCTCACTTCCTGTCACAGTAGCACCAGACCACAGTCTCTCAGAAACAAACAAATACAAAGTGCTGGATTCTGGGCTGCAGGCCAACTGCATTCCAGGGCATCCTGTCTACCAATCACCAGCCAGAGCTCCCACTTTGCCCTGCTCAGTTCCTTATCATGTTCGGGAAAACAACCCTCCTCCCTGCCCCAAGCCAACAGGACTTAGGACAAAGCTCAAGCCTTTAAGAATCAGCAGAAAGATACTGCATGCGGATCTAAGGGTTCGGAGGGGGTGAGGGGATTTTTAAGATTCCTATTGGCAAGTTTCTTCACTTTGGAGGCACTGCACTGGGGATTTTAAAGCTACTGCTGCTCTTATCCTCAGCTCAGCTACATGAAACACATCCCAAAAAAAGATGCATCATAGCAATCCGATCTCCGACCTGGATTCTGCCAATGGAATACTACCACCTGGAGAACTACTTTGGGATACATTCTCTGCCACGCACCTTCTCCATCACCCATTTCCACTGTTTTCAAAGTCTTTCATACACTCTTTCCCACAAGCATAAAGTTGATTCCTAAGAGGCCCCACAAAAAAACAAACAAAGGCAGCAGACTCCACCCTACAAAGAGGCAGGATATGGGCACCAGCAGGTGCTGGGAGCAAAGTTCCCTAGGGAATGAGAAGACCACTAGGAATTGCACAGTAGCCCTGGCAACAAAGAGGTCAAGACAGCAACCTCAATTTTTTCTGCTCACCACTGCCCCGGAGTGGGTTGGGGAGCTGTAGATTTGGAAACTTGTCAGAAAAGCAAGCCTCCCCTCCTAACAAGGATCCTCAGCTGCTTCCAAGAACGGGATAACTGACATTTTTCTATTATCTTGTATAAGCCCACTGGACGTTAATCCTAAATCTCAGAAGCAAAAATGCAGTTAGAAGTCAAGCTCCGTTAGCCAAAGATTCTTGAAATCCAAAGAAGTAACTTAGACCCTTTGTCCAAAGCGCTCCATTCCACTTTCATAAAGAGCACAGAGCTCAGCAGAGTTCTCCAACCAAAGGAACACTGCAGGCAACTAATTAGTTATATGTTATCATTTCTCATCTTTTCTCCTCCCTTTCTCCTAGACTCCTTCCCCCTTCTTCTTGGATCTATTAGACGTACACTAGGCTAAACCCCAATTTAGACGGTTTATGATGCACAAGGAACTAACTCTAAAACAGCACAATTTAGAAAATTAGTCCATGTCTGTATCAAATACAACCAGGTAGACAGTGGTAGGGCAGGAATATAGAAACAGCCATTCTAGAGCTGGATATAAAAGAGAATAATTTAGTAACACTGTTTTGGAGTAGACTTCAACTGCAGGGCCTAGCTGCTGCAAACCCTATGACCAAAGCACACAAAAACAACAGCTTAAGATCTGTTACCTAGCACTGAATCAGACCAACTCCCTTTTTCTCTCAAGAACTGAAAAATTAGTTACAATTCTTAGTATTCTTATCAGATTCTCCCTCATTCATAGCCCAGGCCAAATAAATTAGTCAATTAAGTACTATAGTGTGAGGTAGATACACAAAAGCAGATAAAAATAGTACAGTCTAGTAGGAGAGCTTTCTGAGATACTTTAAAGAGAGGGTTGTAAAAACCACACAGAGAATTGGACACACCTATATCAATGGCACTGCTGCTCCGAAAGGATGCTCAACAGGTTCTCTGCCTCAAATTGAGCAGGTGAGACAGAAATGGAGTGCTGACTCAGAAATATAGTCACCCCAGGGTGTGAGGGAGGGAAGGAGACCAGTACAGCCAACAGATTACAAATCATGACTTCACCAAAGGTTCTGGTTCGAAATGTATCTCTAGCTGTTTGTATACATATTTAGAAAACCCAACCAAAGGAATAATAAATAGGTAAGGAGAAAGTCAATGGAGGGGCCCAAAGACTTAAGCCGAATACTCAATGATTGAAAAAGCATGAATCTGTTCTGCTATCTAACTTTCCACATAACTCTTTCTCACCAATCAGGCCCAAAGCCAAAAAGAACTGGGGGAGGGGAGGCAGAGAAAAGAATGTGATTGGAAAGGTTTAGCTACATTCCAACTTGCCAACATCCCGCATAGTATTAAGAGTGTCTGAGAATCCAATCTCACTACATGAGAGTTGCTGGGACTCTGCTAACACACATCCAATTCTTCCACCACCCCCCATACTCTGAAAAGAAGCATAATTGAAATAGCTTGATGAAGGCACCAGCTGTTTCCACCACTCTCCCTCCCCGCAAATCCAGAGACCACAGTTCAAACTCACATCAAACACTTAATACAATTGGCGGACCAGTAGGAAGGAGAAGCCTGGACTAAAATAGCAGGAAGAGTGCCAACTGGCCCCACTTATAAGGAATGTTTTCTTGGCTCAATTTAAAAATAAGAAACCTCTATCATCTACTCCCCTCTGCCCAATTATGTTCTCTTTTCTACAACCAACCCCTCAGTGTCAAATGGATTTCAGTTTCTTCTCTACAAATCCTTGATCTATTTTCAAATGTCAGAAAACACATGGGAGGTAAAATAGTATCTGGGAGACTGGAAGGCTTCCTGGACTGCAACAGCCAAACCTAGTACTCCTGCATTAAGGGCAAAAAGACAGAAGCCCACACAGCACCCTCTCCTCCATGGTTCAAGGAAGGAAGGAAGGGAAGGAACATTATGCTTCTGCACTTGAACATTAATGGTAACCTGATTCTCAAGGCATGGGTGGCCAGTTAATAGTGTTAACGTGATCAGCCCCTCCCCCACCCAATATTCTAAGTTGACCGGAGTTAGCCAAGGAGGAAGGGAAGGAAGCCAGTAGTTCCTTTTCAGACAGGAAGTAACATTGGCCCTTCCTGTCCAGTTTTAAACAAATTGTCCAGTTGAGTTTCAATGCTAACATCCTCTCCTGAATTTGTTCCACAATTTCAAAATGGAGAGGGGAAATGGAGATATGATCCAAAAGTTGCCCTTTCCCTCCCCTAACAGGCAAGTCCTCCATAACATGCTAAGAGCTGGCATAATCCCCAAATCAGGTGGTGACATCTGTAACTCCAAAACAATACAGGATACAGTGGTAGAAAACTTGAAATTAACTACCTACTTGCCATGTCTACTACCATGAGCTATTCTTCTCTACTTCCAATACAAATTAAACAACCACTCACTGAGAAATCACAAAGATATGTAGCTTAACTCAAATGTTCAGGTTTTGTGGTCCTCAAACCTGAATGATCAAAATCACCCAGGAAGCATTTTTTTTTTTAAGTCTCCCAAATCTACCTCCCCACCCTCTCATACCTCAATTTCTGAAGAGAATTCAAATTTTTATAACACTCTCAAAATGATTCTGACAGTCAGTTGTTGAGAACCACCGTACTGGTCTATCCCTGACAACTGACCACAACATTCCTCTTGCAAAAAAGGCACTGATTATAAAATACATTATTTGGGTCTACTTTACTGTTCACCAGACAAATCATTATTCAGTCTGAACTAGAAGTTATTTGAAAAACATGGATTTAAATATAAATATAGATGAAAAGACACAGTCCTAAATCCTATATTCTGGACTAAGAACCTAGAAAGAACTGTCTCACTTCTTTAGAATCCTGAGTTGCTACACTGGATATCCCTGTTTACACTGCAGACTGGACAACCTGATTTTTTAAAAATGATTTATTATTATTTATGCCTACAGCACCTGGTCTTCCTAGGCTGTCTCCCATCCAAGTACTAATCAGGCCCAACCCTGCTTAGCTTCCAAGATCAGACATCGGGCTTGTTCAGGGTGGCATGACATAGACCATGGACCGTGGCTCCACTGGGACATGAACTCAAGACCTTCTGCATGAAAAGCAGACATGCTAACCACTACACCATGGAACCACGTCCAACCTGATTATTTTTAAAATGACTTAGTTTAACTTTCCTCCAAGGATCAAAGAGCAGTGCCACATTTTCAAAGACTAGGTCCATATTCTATGCCAAAAGAAGTCTGAAGTCCTAAAACTACCATTCAAGATCCTAAATGATTCTAGCCCAATTGACAACGTAACAGAAATAACCAGAAACTCTGGATTCAAGTGTTACCTCCAACACTTATTCAAGCAAGTCACTTTAACTTCTGATTTGAGTAGGAGCCAGTGAGTAACCAAATGTTTTTGGAAGAACCATAAAAAGAAATATTTCTACAAGGAAGCATGTGTCACTAAAGATTTAGGAAAGAAGAATGGCACTGAAAGATATACTTTCAAGACAACTATAAACATCTACATATGTTGAGACATATCCAGCAGTAATTTAAAGCAACTTCCAAATTTGGGAATCTGTGATTGTGTAGAGTATTTCCTATGTAAGATGATATAGTTACCTGACCAAAGGAAATGGAGATGGAAGGGGGAAAAGGTAATCTCCCATAGATGGTATTAAGTGACAGAATGACAACTAGATAGGTATAATTAAATGGAAGAACAGAGGGTAACCAGGTCGATTGAGTTCCAGGGTTAAACTCTAGGTCAGGGAGAGGGAGGCAGAAAGACTCCTTCACTGAGGGACAGACTAGCTAAACCAGAAATCTTGAGAGGGAAAGTAAGAATGGATGATTCAAGACACAGCACTCTGGTAATCAAAAATCCTTTTACTTTCCCATACAGGGTTGCCATACAACATCAATCACTAAATAGCTGGTGCTTCTTTCTCAATCCCACCAAAGTGACCAGTAGCTCAGTATATGCTTTAATACCCTTTACTGTATATTTGTTAATGTATATACATGTATATATATATATATATATATATATATATATGGAAATACATATATATGTGGAAATATATATATATATTTGAAAAAATATATATATATATAAAAAGGGAAAACAGGCATACAGTTAGTTATCAGGGATAATAATCTCCCCAATGTGCAAGACAGAAAGATGGATATGGTGACCTATAAAGTGGTCCCTGAAAACCATTAAATCCCAATAATTAGGGCTTTGGGAAAACAGGAGCTTTTTGGTCAAATGAGCAAAAGGAAGAGCAGCAGCAGATAAGTGGTTACTATTTGGTCAAAAGCACATAAACCAAACCAACAAACATACTCAAAAGGAAACTGTACCAGATCTAGGCTGTCACTTCTCTTATTATGTAGTTAAGGTAGAGAAATACACTTCTCTAGGGAAGAAAATTTTGATGTCACTTCCCAAGTACATACAAGCTTATTTTAAGTAATTGCCCTATTATTATCATTCTCCAAGGCAAGGGTCATCGACCTATGCAAAATCTGCTACTCTGCAAATCGCTGACTACATTCACATGAACTTCTGCAATGGGGCAAAGATGGAGGCTAGGTCAGGTACTGCCTCAGCGCCTCACAAACAATACACAAAAAGTTAACAGCTACTGTCTCTGGGGTCTGAAGTGAGGAGATTTTTTTTTTGTATTGTGTAGTGCACCAGGAGGTCCTATATTATCCTCCCCATTCTCCTAGCACACACCTATGAACAAGTCAGGTCTATTTCTCCCATTATCTCTTGCTCACTAATAACAACCAGCCTCAGGACCTTTACGCTTCCTACTCATATCTACAAGACTCCACCCGAATTTCTTCTAGGTCTCTCTCAAACATAACTTGTAAGCTAGGCCTTCCCTGACCACTCTTAAAATATCTCACTGCCACCTTTGTAACTTTTATTCACTGCTGGACACATTCTGCTGTTTTGTTCTGTTTTGTTTTTTTCTCAATAGTATTACCACACTCTGATATACCATATATTTACTTGCTTATTATCTGTCTCTACCACAATGTAAGCTCTGTGAGATCTATTTGGTATACTGTTTATTCCAGTACATGGCATATAGCAGACTCTCAAATTTCTTTTGAATTACTAAAGATGTTTTACTTTTTCCAGGAAAACAAAAAGTTAAATTTTATATTTTTTTTACTTTTTATTTATTTATTTTTTTAGGCGAGGCAACCGTTGGTTGACCTCACAGATTGCAAGGACCTTGTCAATTTACAATCCCTTTTATGCCTACAGCACCTGGTCTTCCTAGGTGGTCTCCCATCCAAGTACTAACCAGGCCTGACCCTGCTTAGCTTCTGATTGGGCATGTTTAGGGTGGCATGGCCATAGACCAAAAAGTTAAATTTTAGAAAAATAAATCAACTTTGTTTCATTTTTCTTTCTATACTTTTTTTTCCTAATTCTTACCTTAGGCCCAGCAACTGTGGTCTCCTACAGCCTTACCTGCAGATTTGGCAGACCTTCAGGAGGGCAGACATTGAATAGCTAACTCTGCCCTGGTTTAACCAAGTAATCAATGGAAAGCAGAACTCCCATTCCAACAAAGAAACAAGGGAAAGAAATCAGATAGGTACCATCTCCTTTAAAATAGACTACTCTTTTAAAAGTGTGCTGAATATACACCAGCTACTTTATTTCAATGAGATTTATTTCACTTGCAATGAACTGCAGGTGCTTTGATAAAAGCATTGAAAAGCTGACCTAGTTTCTATAGGAATGTCTTATGTCCACAACCATCAGAATATATTTTGGTTTCTTAAAATATAAGCTCCCTAAAACAAAAATCTTTTCATTCCATAAAGAGAGAACTTTCAATGTGCTACAGCATTCCAATACAGAACAGGGAAGCACACACAAAACTGATATTTACTTTGTAAAAAGTAAATTTATTTTGTTCTACCATCAAATGAACCAAAGTAAGTAATTAGTAAATGTGGATGAGATCTGAAAATCAAAAGCTAAAAACGAATCCGAATTGCTAAGAGATCGATCTTCTGGGATCACAATTAATCCTAATTTGGATCTAACTGAAATAAACCAGAAGTAGTATCCCACTACTTGTACCTCTATCACAAGAATCAGAAACATCTTCCATATTGTGTTAATGAGGCAAAGTGACACCCAGAAAGACTACCAACCTAAGAGGGAAAAAGAGAGACATAAGAGAACAAGAAAGAAAACAAAAAGGAGAAAACATAAGAAAATCAGTACAAGGAAATGTGGGTTAAAGTGTGGAGAACTGAGTGGGGGAGTTGACAGGAAGCTAAGGAGTGCCAATAGAATTAGTTTAAATACTATTCAGAACATTAGTTTCATGGGTTATTTAGAATGAAGGGAAATAAAAAAGGAAAACTATAGGCTGGAAGAAATTTAGAAGTTTCCAGGCATCTAACATATATATATATATATATATATATATATATATATATGCATCTAACATATATATTCCCCACAGGCCACAGTTTGGCTTTTCCATACAGAAGAGCAGACCTCTTTCTTGGAAGTACACTTTTCACAGGAAGCACTGATGAACTTACAATTTCTACAGGTCTCAGTTTTGCAAATGTCTATAAATAAGAATTGAAATAGAGAATGATGTTTTCTGAACACAAAAGAAGGAGGTTTATTTCAAGGGAAAAAAAGGGATAGTAAAAGCCTGCCTGTACAACCACTCGTAATGGAATGTTATCCTACAAAATCCTGGTTGGACAAGTGAGACTTCAAGGTAAAGAATGTGATTCAAAGTCAAGAATAATAAATCCAAACAAAGCTTTTTCAATCCATTCTCTGCCAAAACTAAAGTTTACCTTAGAATACTAGAGTTCTGTCTGTCTCTTAACAATACAAAAAGGTGGAAGAAATCTGTATTGCTGTTTTTAAGTAATCAAGTCTCTGAAGAAATTACTGTAAGATATTCAAGCTTTGCCACCTGTTTCTCATCCTCATTTCATTAAAAGTTATCCATTCCCAAAGCACATTTATTTTGGACAACCACACTCACACAACTCCCCAAACTTGCCTATTACTCAAGATGTTTTTTCCCCATTAAAAAAAAAAAGTTAGCTTGTCCATTCAGGAAGCCCATTTATTCTGTAATATAAGTATCTATATCTACCACAGAGTCTCAGGTTTTAAGAGAGCTTAAAGGACATTTAGTCCAACAGATAAATGATGCTTGAATTCATGTAAAGCATCCACTCTAAGAGCATACAGAAAGTATTACCATAAGCTGTTCTCACTTATAGTCACAACAATCCTATGAGATGGTTAATATTACTGTCCTCATTTTACAGACAAGGAGGCTAAGGCATAGAGCAATTAAACAATTTGCCCAAGGTTACAGGGCTAGTAAGTAGCAGAACAAGATTTGAACCCAGGCAGTCTGGTTCCAGCATCCATGCTCTTAACCACCATGCTAACCATGTATCCTTAACCATCCATCCTTAACCATCCATGCTCTTAACCACTAATTAACTAGAACAGTTGTTCCCCCCCCCACACACACACACACACTTCCTCTTACAATCTCCCTGCCAAGCTATCTCAATGCTCTCTATCGGAAACCTTAGAGACAGCTGCATTTAGGAAAAGCAAGCTCCATTTCAACTTCTCATGGCATTTAACTCCTTTGGAGAGGAAAGATAACATGAATGAAATAATATACTGCTACGATTCATTCCTTTAGGCAAGTTTCTTGTTACTATCATTCTGAATTGTCCACTAAAATTAATTTGTGTTCTTAAACTCATAAACTTCCCAATACACTTTGTGAACAAAATCTCCTGAAGTTTCATGGCAGCAATAGTAACAAAATAATGATATTGAAACACACTTTCATGAAAAATTGATATTCAAACTATCATCTCAAGCTTTTTATGTTTTTACTATTAAGTATAAAAACCACTCATTTCTAACATAGCTGAAAGCAGTACTCACTTCCTTGCTGTTGCTCTAATATGTTCTAGTCAGTGGTCCTCAACCTTTTTGGCACCAGGGACCAGTGCACCTATGAGATCTGAGGTGGAGCTGAAGCGGTGATGCTAGCGCTGGGGAGCAGCTGCAAATACAGATAAAGCTTTGCTCATTCACCTCCTGCTATGCAGCCCGATTCCTAACAGGCCACAGAACAGTACTGGTTCACGGTGCAGGGCTGGGCACCGCTGTTCTAGGTAAGCAGTTCCACTTCCCCTAGAAATGGCTACACCAAGGTTTCAGTGGTTGGTTGAAACTAACAGCTGCCTATATAATGAAATGAACTGAGTAGGACCCGGTATTCTTTTATACTATTCTTTGGGCTGCTTGCCCAGAAAGGAAACAGGATTAAAGAAAAATTAAAAATTAAAATCTTCAATATTTCCAGAAACTTTACTTAAAAATGGAAGGCGGGAGTCAAAGCTGAAACTACAGACTACAGTAAGTTTCAAAATTACATTGCAATTAATCTATGTGGTATTGCTTCCTATCTCAATTTCCCTTCAGCCTTCCCCAAAAAGCTCCCTCACTCATTTCTATCAAGTGCCTTATTTAACCAAGGCTTACTGAGCACCTCAGTATATACCAAACACTAAAATAGGTGCTAAAAGAATACAAAGATAGTACCTACACTCAAGCAGCTCCCAGTCTAGAAGGAAAGACAAAAATAGACAATTTTAATAGTGTGATAAATATTATTTGAACTACCTGCCACAAGCCTCTGCCCTGCAAGATGGCAATATCATTCCAAACCACATGCCTGAAATTTAAGAAATTAGGACAGCAATGGTGTGTATATCAAAAGATCCCCATCTAAAGACTGAAATACCCATTCTAGCATATCTAGCTCCACATGGCTTTAGAGAAAATGCATTTTTCACATAGGTTATTCCAACATGGATGGGGCTGGAAATGTAAGTGAGTACTGACCCTCTGCAAGATGAAACACCCTTGCCTCTAGCAAGGGTTCATTTTAGTTCTGGCTCTTTTTTCCATTCTCTCTGGAGAATGGCAGTGTATTAGTGGTTAAGTCCATGGACTTTGTAGTTAGTCAGACCAGGATTTAATCCTGGCCTTGGCCACTTACGGGCAGTGAGATTTTCAGCAAACCTCAACTGCTCTAAGGCTCAAGTTCCTTTAAAACAAAACAAAAAATAAGTTGTTGTGGGAAACTAAGTAAATAGTTTATGCAAAATGCTTAGCACACAGTAAAAAAATCAAGAGGGGTAGGGCTAGCAGTAACAGGGGACCATCAGATACCAAAATAGAAAGCAATAAATTATACAGAGCTAATCATTTTGTTATTCCAATTGAATAATGACCTATGCTTAATTTATTTGCACCCATCCATCCCTGGAGAGGATCTATCTCATAAACCTAAGGATGAATTGTAATTACTGGGAGTTGGTTTTTTTTTTTTTAAAGATTTCCAATAGTCCCAATTTTTATACTAGCTGAAAGAACATGTTCATGCTTCTCTGACTCTCAGTAATTGGAACCCTAAGAAAGGCACTAGAACTCCATCCACCCACAAGAGGCCCCCACCTGGAACACAGACCGTACCTTAGTCATATAACAAAGAAACCAACACTATATAGGAGTCAAACAAGGAAAGAAAAATCTGTACAACTCATACTTACTTGTCATTTTTTATCCCCAAACCAAAATGAGGAGCAAAACAAAAAATAAAAGATTTACTTATTCTCTCATCCCTTACTATATTTTCTGAAAGAACCAGTAGAGGTGAGGTAAAAGACAAATCTTCCATCTTATCATCCGAAAGGCTCGCTGTATAGTACATACCAGTCAAAACAATGCCTCAGTTCAGGGAAATAGTCCTGGACGATAGTTAACTAGGATGCTCACTGCAGCTACACAAAGCCCAGTATTTAAAGCTGGACCCAAATCACCACCAGTCAGTCATCCAGAACCTATTTTCAAACTGCCTTTGTACTCCTTCTTCAGATTCCCTCATCCCTCCCCCTAAAGGTTGAGTGGGAAACAGACACTCTCGCAGCAACATGACCAACCCTTGAAAGATCCACCAAGAACCCTCAGTCTGGAGTCAAGGCAGAGAACATTGAAAGAAAAATTGAAAAATATTAAATAAGAATTACAACCCAACAGACTATACGCATTGTCTTTTTTCTTTCTTTTTAACTGCACTTGCTATCATTATGAGAGCCAGACATTAAAATCTTACTGTAGATCTTGCATAGATTAAAGGAAGGAACAAAGTTCAGTTTCCAATGAAGCCGCAACCTCACAAGGATGAAATCATCTTTCAAGAAATACTCAGTTCTAGAAAAGAAATTCAAGGAAATGTTCTAGTATAAAAAAGAATTGTGGGAGGTGCACAAAATCAGAGATTCTAGATACATACCAGTTTGAAGCTAATGAGCAGCTTACATAGTAAGGCCCATCTTGTTACAATTAGGGCAGTATCTAATCCAGCTATAATTTTCAGACTGATTCGCATTTTCAAAGAGAGAAGGAAGAGAACGCCCAGTTTTCAGCTACTGATGAGTTGGCTATATAATTAGAATCGGCATTTTTGCAAGAATGTATTTGCAAAAACAAAATAAATCCTAAAATAAGATTAACTATAAGATACAAAAACACAGCTCTTACAGATTTCTGATTTTACAGCAAACAAAAAACTCACCTCCAAAAAAACTTTCAGTTTGGTTTAAAATAAGAACTCCCTCTGTGCTTTCTCAAATACATACTATACACTAAAGTTTGTATAAGTGTTTTCTCTTAGCCTAACCTTATTTAATCAATGGCCCTTTAAGAGAGAACAAAATTGAAAATATTTTCAGGTGTGTTGCCACTTTACTCAGGTGAACTAAAGTATGATTAGAATTTCCTTATCCTTTTTAGGCATATAAACCAAACATTATCATATTTGCAGATTGAACATAAAACACCTCCACAAACCTTTGCCAACTAAGGTAGTTTTAGAAGAAAAGGGGATTACAATCCAGTTAACTTGGATCCATCTGTTTTCTTTTATAAGGCAAAACAGGGAGGCAACATCTAGTCAGAGAATAAGGCTCCCACCCACCACACCTGGAAAAGTAAGAGGGATCCACCCAGAACGGCAGGGCTGAAACCGATCTGGGCTGTTCAAACTCTCTGGAGGGGGGGAAAAAAACACCACCATTCAAGCTGCAAAGCTCCCTGCAACTTTCCACTTCCACAAACATAATGATAAAAGGGGGGGGGGGAGTTTTGAAACGTATGAAGAACCATATGTATAATTAGCTTTCGACCCGGGCAAATTCCTTTCTCAACCCACACGAAACATGCCAAAAAAAAAAAAAAAACCAACCTTTGATTTGGGCTCTGAAAACAGAAGTTTGTTAGCATAATCCAGAAAAATATATAAAATCAAAGAACATACCAAAATGTAAATTTACAAAACTGCTCTTACCCCTCTGAATCTATTCATCTCCCTCTAACAGAGAGACCTAGAAGTTTGTTTCTGGGTCTTGAATATTTTACTTTTCAACATAACAATTCCCTGAAGTCAGTAGAAATAATAACGGCTTTAAAGTCACCCATCAGCATAGCAGAGTCTCTCGATTTTGAATTCCCTCGTTACCATAACACAAAAATTCGACTTGGCTTATCCTCCTTTACCCGTCTGTACACACTTCTTTTTTTAAAAAAAAAAGGCACACACCTCAAATGTGGACTTCTAAAAACCAGTCTTTTCAGAAAGAAACCCAAGGCTTCGTCAATGTGCTGAGAAAGACAAATCCAGCAAGGTAATTGATTTTTGGCCACCTCTTCCTCCTTTCAGGATCTTTCCTGGTCTTCTTTCTCTCTCTCTTTTTTTTTCTCTCAGATCCAACACCTAAAATGGAAGTTGCACCCAGCCAAAGGCTAGGGAGCCTGGGTGGTGACAAACTGATCTGGCAGTCCTACCCCCTCGCTTTCCTAAGTGATGTCAGTCCCTGAGAACTTCCAATAGGAGCCAGGCATAAATCAGGGAGCCTATTTTATCCAATAGGAAACTTTATTATAGGAAATTAAAAAAAAAAAAACAGGAGGAGAGAAACCAGGGAAGTTTTATATATATATTTATATTTAAAGTGGAGACCAAACAATCTCTGAGGAATTACTGCAGAGCTCTAAGGGGGCTGAAGAAACAAGAGCATTTTAGACTGGCACGCCTAAGAGTCGGTTCTCCTTGATGGTGGGGTTCTTGCTCCCTCTCCCTTATTTCCTGGGTAGGGAAAGAGAAAAGAGCTGATTTTATTTGCCTGCTATTTGGTTTGCTGCTTTCTACCCCAAAGCATTTTCCCAAAGGAAGACAGGACGGGAGGAGGAGAGAAATCCTAAAAAATAGGATTATTATGTGTTGATTGGTATGATAGGGGGTATCTGAGGTAAACTCTCAATTGTTTTGATTTAACTGCATTGAGCTAATTAGAAAAAATAAATGCCTGGACTTGTTAACAGTTCTTAATGTCTGTACTTTTAACTAGAAGGAAGCTGAATCGAATGGGCTGTTGAGGAAAATTACCGTCTTCCCATTTGTCCCCAAATTTCAGTGTGGGTTTGAGGAGTGGAATACATGGAATCTAATAAATGGGCAATATATTTAGAGGAGATAACAGCTTGTGCAAGGAAAATAAATCTCACATCAAGAATATTGGCTTTTTTTGTGTGTGAACTTGAAGCTTAAGATGATCTAATTCATACATTCTTTTTACACTTGGCCTAAATAAAGGATTATGCAGGTATTCTTTTTCTGAGTTAAGAGTTATCTTAATATGTTCTTAAGACTGTTAGGTCATAAAGGACAGATTGAATTTTTTTTACATGCTTAACAAAGACTAGTATTTTATGAGTTACTAATCGAAGGTAATGATGAAATTTTCCTTCTTCTCTTACTGAAAAATTTAAAATCTATCCAGTAGACTGCTAGCAAATAATTCTTCATAATTTAGAATAGTGATTAAGAGCATAGGTTCTGCAGTCAGACTGCCTGGCTTCAAACCTTCCTCCTTTCTTATTTATTTATTTATTTTTTATTTTTTTTTAGGCAAGGCAACCTTTGGTTGACCTCACAGATTGCAAGGACCTCGTCAGCTTACAATCCCTTATTTTTTATTTTTATTTTTTATTCCTATAGCACCTGGTCTTCCTAGGTGGTCTCCCATCCAAGTACTAACCAGGCCCAACCCTGCTTAGCTTCCAAGATCAGACGGGATCAGGCTTGTTCAGGGTGGCATGGCCGTAGACTTCCTCCTTTCTAAGTACATTTACTCAAGTAAATGTTAGCTTGGACAAATTATATAGTCTCTATGTGCCTCAGTTTCCTTAACTATAAGGAGTTAATAACTATCTCTTTCACAGGGCTATTGTGAGAATTAAAATACACATAAAGTTCTTAAAATAATGTATGGCATAGTATAAACTCACTAAGAATGAGTTATTATTATCAATATCTACCCTGCCCCAAAACTTTCAATGGCTCATCACCTCCCAATAATAGCAACCAATGATGGAGCATCATTGATGGTGCACCATTATCTGTAATTTCTAAAACACCACCATAGAGATAGTACCATCATGTTACAGATGAGGAAATCAAGGCTCAGCAAGGTTAAGGAATTTGCCTGAGCTCTTCTACCTAAGAAGTGAACCCCTCAACAATCTGATTCCAAAGCCCATGCTCTTTCCATCATCTTACACTATGATCAGGAAAAAGACCAAGTTCCTTGTCTATTTTCAAGGTACCACATTTACTCATTCAATATATTAAAGCAGCACTTAGTAACCATAATCTGTCCTGCCCTCATTATCTAAATTGGAATTTAAGTTCTGCTCCTCCTCAGCATGGATGTCTCCTTCTTATCAGGATGATATAGTCACTATCCGCCACCCCTATTTGGTCAATAGTCTCATAGACCCTCATATTTGGTCTACAGTGGCCAAAAAGGATTTCTCTTAAAAGTGCTAGAAGACCTAACAGGCATCACAATACTTGTTCAATGAGCTTTAAACAAACTAAAATGGGAAATAAATACATTTAAGAGAAAAATGAACAGCCTTTAACTCTCATTATCTACAAATCTTCTCCTATTACCTTATCACATCTTCTACCTCTACTTTCCATCTATTCCTTCTCCTCCACAGCAAATTCAAAAGCCAAAGATGATTGCCAAAGGAAAATAGTCTGCACAAGAAATGTTTGTTGATTCACTGGCTTCTAGATCAGAGCCATATGCTAAAAATTCTATGTTCTAGAGATGGATTGGTCTTGTTTTCCTCACATCACCCCTTACAGCTTGCAAGTATTTTGCATTCCTTTTTCGTGTGTGTGTGTGTGTGTGTGTGTGTGTGTGTGTTTCTTTGTCTCCTCCACCAGAAGATAAGCTCCACGAAGGCAGGAACTATATATTTCTAGTTCATAGTGTATCCACAGAGCTTAGCCTTATATCTCATATTTAGCAACAGATAAATGAGTGAACTAAGTGTCTTGGCTTACTAGTTACATAATCCTGAACAAATCATTTAACAATGAATTTCTAGATAACATTCAAAATGAAATTATATACAAATAAAAATGATAACTCAGTGAAAAGTTGAAATTTAAATTTACCTGAAACAGCTACCTCCAAATAAAGCATTAGGTAAAAAGACTAGTCCCACTTAGGTTATTTTAAGCACCTACTGTGAGCCAGGTACTCTTCTAGCAAATGTCAATAATAAGGAGACAGACAAGTTTCCTGCTCTCAGAAAATTACCCTCTATCAGAGAGAGAGAGAGAGAGAGAGAGAGAGAGAGAGAGAGAGAGAGAGAGAGAGAGAAGATTGATAAATAAGATGTCAGATGGAGGACTATGCAGAGATTTAAAACAGATTGATGAGGCTGACTTGTGGTTTGTTCTAGATTGGATGTCAGGGACAGACTCTCTGGAGAGGTGACATTTAATCTGAAATCTTAATGGTAAGAAACAGCCCCCCATGAGAAGACATGAGCAATTGTAACTACTAATGCTAAAGCTCCGAAGTGTGAGACTGAAATACACTGAATTCAGTAGAGCTGTTGGAAATGAGGGTAGGCAGGAATCAATATGAAGAGTTCTATAAGTTAGGGAAAGGAATTTTGATTTTATTCTAAGGTAGAGAAAGCATGCGAAGGTTTTAAACAGCAGAATAACACGATCTAACTCACATTTTGAAAAGATCTGGCTATGAATGTGACAAATGAATTAAAGAGAGAACAAAAATGAAAGCAAGGAAATTAGTTTGAAAATCAAGTGATAGTGACAGGGAGTTCACTATAGTGGTAGCAGTAAAAATGGGGAGAAGTCAATGGATCAAGGATATGTTTAAAGATACAGCATTATTTTTTGGGGTTTTCCCTTTTCCTTCCTTTTTTCCTTTTTCCTTTTTTTGTTTGTTTGTTTTTTATGCATGGACTATTACATTCAATGGTTGATTTTACCATGCTCAAAGTTTAACTTCCCAACCCATAACCAGTACCATTTACACACAAAGAAAAGCAAGATACCATTAAACAGTGAAAGATTAGTAAAGAGCTAGGAAAAAAATGTATTTAAAAAAATAAATATTAAAATTATTATATAGGGCAGAGTGCTGTGCTGTTATAAGTCTACTTCCAAAATAGACTAAAACTCCAAATGCCAAAGAGAAGAAATGAAAAAAAAAAATCAACTTCAAAAAAACACTGGCTATCCATACAGAGGAAAACAAAATATTTTTACTCCTTTCTACCCTCTGGTGGCTACACGTTACCATCCAAAGTTTGTCATTTTTGAAGTCTTAGGGATGGCCATTTATCATCCTCTTTAGAAATTCTACTAACACAAGATTTAACTAAAACAATATTGAATTAAAAAAAAAAGGACAACCAAGAAGTGAGTCATCTCTACTTCTTGAAAATTAATCTAATCCTGGTAACGGTATATTCGTGAGGGGATAGAATATTTATATTTTTTGTTAGAACTCCACAGAATCACCTATAACTAACTGTACTGGTGGTATTCCACCTGCCTAATCATATCCTGATTCCACAATAACAGATGCCATAACAAGCACTGTTCTGCCTTTTTTTCCTCTTCCCTTGCTTGCTTGCTTTTGTGTCTGCGCACTGTAGACAACATCTAAAATCGGTCCTTCTGCTAAGTTTCATGTCCTTTCACAAATTGCTTCCTCTTCAAAATAGGACAGCTGCAACCGAAAATGACTTATTCCCTTGTTTCTTTTTCCATCTTAAAAGCAGAGGCCTCAAACTAAGGAAAATAATATCTGACTTGAAAATGCCCAAATCCCAACCCCCCATATTTCAGTCCACTACCTTGAATCCTTTTTGAAAAAGTTTTAGGTACCAATGAAGACATATTAGAATGTGCCGTACTACTTACTCTACCACGTCTTGTCCCTCTCTAGGTTTGGTTTCTTTTAGGCGGCTTCCTTTTCTGCCTCCAGTTGGCCAAGTCATCACACTTTGTCTTCAATGGCTTTGGATTCAGCCACTTTTGTCCAGAGCTGGATGTCAGAGCTGAACATCAGGCGACATCTAACAGATTCCAGGACCCGGGGCCTAACACACACAGGGGAAAGACTTGCTGTCCAGATAGATATCGTGGGAGGCATTCTCGCTAAATATTTAATATTGAGGTCACTCAATTTTTTAATATCGCCCCTGAAAACTGCTATTTCCAATCAGAAAGTACGCTAAATAAACCAGCTCTAGAAGGACACTGGAGACCAGACAGTTCTGCAACCCCCCCAGTCACCAGTTCTGAGATTTGGGGCTACAGTGGAATCTGGGGAAACCTTAAATTCATAAACTGACCCAACGACCTCGTCCCAGAACATCCCTGGCCTTAAGGAGATATACAGGTGAGAGATTTGGGGGACAAGGTGCAAGGGGCTTTTTCCTCCATTAAGCCGGGAGCGCTCTTAGCCAGGGCCGCGGCCATTTGCAGCCTCCTCCAAGAGAAGCGAGAGGTGTACTTCAGCCACCTTGAAGCCCGCCTGACTGGCGGATCCTGACCCTCTTTTTGGAGTGTTTTTATCGAGTGCAGAGCAGAAGCCGGCTGCCATCTGAATTCCTCCCCCACGGGCCCTTCCCCCTACCTCTCACGGCCTGACGGTCTTTCCTCAGCTCTCAAGTCCCTCGAGACTTAGCCTCCCGCCCAAAGCGCCCCTCCTCCTGTGATTGGCTCTCCCAGGAGCCTTCGGCCAATGAGAATGACGTATTCCGGCAGACGTAAGCCCGAGGGCTGAGGAGGAAGAAGGACGTCGGTCCCGCGACGCGCTGTGCGCGAGGGTAGCGGCGCGAGGTGTGTAGCGCCAGCCGCGTGGCCTCAGGCCCTCGCTGTCACCATCTCCCAGTGCATGAGGGTGCCAGGGTCCGCGGCGGGACGAGGGCACCGGACGGTGGCTGCAAAAGCCCTGCGGCCGGAGCTAGTGGTGAGAGTAAACCCTAAATTCGGGCCTCCGGGATCCCCACACTCCATTCCCAGAAACCCTCGCGCCGAGGGGGGGTTTCTCTTCATAGGAGTTGGGCCAGGGCGCCCGGAGCGTTCGAGGTGCTCAGCTTTGCAGGGCCTTTCATAAAGCCCTGCTTTCAACGCCAATCCCACTTCCATTGGACCTGGTTGGGCAGAGAACCCTAAGGCGATTTGCCCACCTGTGCTTCTTTCTTTGGTAATCCTCCCCACATTGAGAGGAAGTCAGTCGGGCTGGACCGAAGACCCAAGCACAGAGAGGACAGCAGGAACAACTCCTGCTGCAGAGCTAGTCCAGGTTGGGTGTAGGGGCAAGGCCGGATGCTAGTGGATTGGGAA
The DNA here is from genome assembly GCA_004027375.1 of Macroglossus sobrinus. Lineage (NCBI taxonomy): Eukaryota > Metazoa > Chordata > Mammalia > Chiroptera > Pteropodidae > Macroglossus > Macroglossus sobrinus. Next base: position 241,834 of record PVKZ01000871.1, read on the forward strand.
GCTTCCCTATGGCCTTGGTTTGGGCCCTTGGAACAGCAGCCAGCCTCTACCCCATCTCTCGCAGCGAATGAAATTGAATCTATCCTTTCTTAATTTACCTTTTCACTCTTTTCTTTTTGATAGTTTGGCGTGAACACTTCGGATCCTCAGTGCCACCTGACAGAAAACTGCATACCAGGAAAGGAACACCAGCTGTGCAGTGAGTGTGAGGGTTTCAGTGCAAAAAGATGGAAATGTAGTCAGCCTGAAGTCAGAATATCCAGTTTGTTTTGAGGAGGAGTAGAATGCTTAATTATTCTTGCTCCATTGTTAGCCAGGTCATCAACCAGACTGACAAACCTAAAGGCCAATTTCCGGGTGGAATCAGGCTCACTTTGGTCAAGAACTTCTGAACTAAGGGTGGGAATGTCCTTATTTCTGTTTTAAGACCTTCCCACTAAGTCCAGCAGCTTCTTTTGTTTACTGTGCACCCTCTGCTGGTTACTATGATAGAGTGAGCTCAGAGAAGTGTGTACGTTTACTAGAGAATTTTCTATCAGCATTTTTTCTCAAGTATTGAATTGAGGATTATACTTATGGAACTTGGACATGTGGTGCTCAGGAAGAATGAGTAGTCAGCACTGAATGAGTAGTCTCAGTAGTAATATGAATGAGGAAGGTTTAAGGATAATAACAGCTACCATTTGGGGAAGGAGGAATAGTTATTATATGCCAGGCACTCTCAGTGCTAAGCAATTTTACCTGCATTGACTCATTTAATCTTTAAAACAACCCCACAAGGTAACTACTGTTATAATTCCCATTTCATAAATGAGAAAAGCGAGACTCAGAGAAGTTAGGTCATTTACCTGAAATTCAAATCTAGGCGTATCTCTGAGCTCCCACATGTAACCACTGTGATATTCTTTCTTGAAATACCATAGAGTTACCATTGGCACAATTTCTGGGCTTATGGCTCCTCAACTCATGCTATTATCTCTTTTTCAAAATTTCCCTGCCATTCGAAAACAAAAAACAAATTAGTTATAATCATGGTTCTGAAATGTATTATGTCTCACCCACAGGAATCTGATCCGTAAAAACCTAGCTTTGTTAATAGACCAACATGTGTTCTCCTGCTAGTTCCAAAATCCTATATAGGAATCCCCGGTTCCTCAGGTTAGCTTTTCTGCAGCTTCATCACCAGCAACAGAGTGGGGTGTTCTGTGATGTCCTTCTGCAGGCAGAAGGTAAGAGACTACAGCAGGTCTTCAAATAACATCCTTTTGTTCAACATAGTTTTATTATATAACATTAATGAGGGAAAAAAATTGATTCCTGGCTGGGGCCGTTGTCTCTGTGGATTTTACACTTTCTCCCTATGTCTGTGTTAGCTTTATCTGGGTGTTCTAGTTTCTTTCCACATCCCAGAGATGTGCATGTTAGGTGAATTGGCGGATTCTGAATTGTCCCAGCCTGCGTGCGTGTGGGATTGTATGTGAGTGCACCCTGAGATGGAAGGGCGTCCTGTTCAAGGTTGGTTCCCAACTTGGGCCCTGAGCTGCCAGGATAGACTCTGGGCACCTACAACACTGAACTGGAATAAGCAGATTGGAAAATAATTATCTGACTTGTTTTTATTACTGTTCCTTAAATGTAAATATAACTCAATTTTATTTCAATATTTAATGTTAGAAATGTGTTGGTTGTTCTTTATTTAGGAGTTGGGTAACATTTTTGTGACCAGAAATATGCTGTAGGAACTTATCTGTTGTTTATATCAGTTAGACTGTGGTAAAATTGGTTTCTTACAGTCATTATGATTAAAGTTGCAATTTCTAAGAACCTATCAATGGCATTAAGTGAGGATTTACTTAAGTGGGGACTCAATTACAACTCACCTTAGAATAAGATCAAATGAGTTTGGGATCAGGAAGTGGAGTACAAAACCAGAAAAAAATGTGTTAGCACTGTGAACTGTTTGGTAAAGAGCTGTTTGTTTCTAGAACTGTTTTCAAGCATGAAAATGAGACTGTGCTCTTTTTCTCTTAAAAATGAAACGAATTGTAAAGTTTTTTTAAGTGTAGAAACTATAAAATATGGATAATAATGGGATAGTTGTGAAGATTGTTAACATACGTAAAGCACTTAGAACAATGCTTTTATTGTACAAAGCACATTATAAGTGTTAAATGACAGTATTACCTATTTTCCCATTTTCTGCCAGACTGTTGCTTAATTATTTTTTGTCTTCAAATTGATGGGTTTTGTTGTTTGTTGTTAGACCTAAAAATATGTAGCTTATTTCTACCTCTTCTCTTAACACTTGAAATGTGACATCATCATGAGGTAAAGCCTGGTATACAGTAAAAGACCCAAGACTAAGAGTCAGTTTAAACCCTAGCTTCGTTGCGTAGTAACTAAGTGACAAATGGGCAAGTGCTCAGTTTCTTCATTTATAAAAAAAGATTAGGACAACCACTATTGTGTAGCACTCTACAGTTTACAGAGTATATATACTGTAGTATCTCCTATTATAGCCTTGTGAGATAATGTTAGACAGTCCCAGTTCTACAGGTGAGTGAATTGAGGCCTAGAGTTAAATGACTTGCTTGTTAGTTTTTTTAATAAGTGCAGAGTTGGGATTCGTTTCTTAATTCAAAATAAAAAAGTATCAATTACCTGTTGTATGTTAGTATAATGTATTAGCATGGGCATGTAGTATATATGAAGATAAAAGTCCTTCCTCACAAGGAAATCATGTAAGGGGAAGACATTCAAATTACCAGTGAATTCAAGTTACTGAGCAGTATGATAAATAACAGATTGGGGTAAGTATAGGCTGATATACAGCATCAAAAGGCTGGAGGATGGAGGATAGGGAGATTTTCTTGGAGGAAATAAACCTTGGGTGAGGTCTGAAGGACAAGCAGAAATAGGATAGAAAGTGGGGAAAGATTTTTCTCAAGCAGAGAGAACAACATACAATCAGATGTGACTAGGAATTTGCAAGTGGCTCATTATGCCTAGAGTGTAAACAACAGGAAGTATATTGACCAGAGATATTGCTAGAGAAATTAGTAACAGTCATGTAAGGTCTGAAGTGTTATGCAAAGGAAGCAGCAGGTCTTGTCCTCAGAACAATGGGAATTATATTTAAAGGTTTTAAGAAGGTCATGATCAGATATATCTGCTTAGACAGTACACAGGCCATATGAGAATTATTGGGTTATTCTTGAGCCCAAATAAGAGGCCAGTTTTTAATCCAAAATAGAGGGAATGGTGGCCTGAACTAAAGCATTGAGAATAGAGAAATCTCTGGCTTTTAAGCTGTTAAAAACAATTTATAAAACTTGTTGCAGTTGTGAGACTCCTGGATTCAAACCTTGTGTGTGGTGCTTACTCACCACATAATTGTGGGCACGTTATTTAACCATGCTACAGTTGATTTATCTGTAATAATAGCTACGTCATAGGGTTCCAGTGAAGATTAAATGAATTAATACTGGTAAAACCCTTAGAATAATACCTGGCACATAATAAGGTATTGAGTATTAGCTTTTCTTTAAATTAATGTTTAAATTAATGCAGTGGGTAAGAGAGAATCAAAGATGACTTCTAGTGTTCAAGTTTGGGCAACTGGGTGTGATACCTTACTCTGATATAAGAAACGGGAAGTTTTAGGGGATACGGAATGAGTTAATTTTCTAGAAAGGTTGCATTGGAGGTACTTGTGGGACTTCCACTTAGACATGCAGGCTATGGCATGTTTAATATCTCAGGAAAGATATCTGGCCAGAGGTAGGATCTGGGAGTCATCAGAATCCTTTGGTAATTGAAGCCATGGGGGAGACTGAGATTGCCCAGGAAGTGCCCATAAAGTAAGAAGGGGCCTCAGGACAGACCACTGCCTGATAGGCAGTGGAAAGAGCTCAGGAGAGAATTGAGCCCTGAATTTCCATATCTGGAGCTTATACCTTTTCTATTAGACCACAAGCAGCTTCTATAAAAAAATTTAAATTCTTGTGAGTCACAAAAGTTTATTCAGCAAGTATGTGATCCCCTAGTCAAATGCTGGGTATACCTCAATGAGCAAGACAGGCATAGTCTTTGTCCTCTCAGAGTTTACAGTTTAGTGAAGGAGATGGACAATACTGACAGCTATAAAATACCTCTCTGTGCCCAGGAGCACCTAACCCAGACATGGGGTAGAGTGGGGGAAAGCTTTCTGAAAGAAGTGGTGTCTAAACTGAGTTAGCAAGGTAATGACAGATTCCAGGAAAGCAAAAGGAACGGAATTCTACTTAAACTTCCATGGAGGAAAATTGAGAAGGGGCAGCATGTTGGGTAGTAATATCTATGCTTAGCTCATGAACATTCTAGTCTGCATGAAATAACAAAGTGGGTTTCCCCCCCAGGTGAGGCAGTTCCAGCCCATTGCTGCATCCTGTCTGCCTGCAGCCCCTTCTTCACAGAGCGCCTGGAACGGGAGAGGCCCGCTCAGGGTTGTAAGGTGGTGCTGGAGCTGGGAGGCCTGAAGATCAGGACACTTAGGAAGCTGGTAGACTTCCTGTATACCTCAGAGATGGAAGTATCTCGAGAAGAGGCCCAGGATGTGCTTTCTGCTGCGCGTCAGCTCCGAGTATCTGAACTAGAATCCCTTCAGCTAGAGGGTGGGAAGTTGGTGAAAGCCCCTCAGGGCAGAAGACTCAACAGGGAGTGCTTACAGCCTCCAAGTGCTGCACCCATCTCTGCCAGGGTGGTAGCATCCAGCCGCCGTCCTCGAACCCCACTGCCTATTACCCAGACTCCCTGTCCTCTTGGGGCAGTGAGATTGAAGTCACTGGGGATGGAGGAGGGGTCCCAGGACAAGAGCAACCGACAGAATGCAGACAACTTGTCAGACACTCTTCTGCTTAAGAGGAAGGCCAGAGCCTGCCCAGCTCCACAAGAAAAAAGCTCTTCACCATCAAGCCACAGTCAGGGGCCTAAAGAGAACAAGAGTGACTCTGCCCTTGGTCCTACAGCACTTTCCCCCCAAAGCTTGTACCCCTCTATGGATGAGCGACTATTGCCCAGAAAGATCCGGCTGAGTCGTTCAAAGCCATCTCCTGATGTCTGTACATCTAGGCCTCCCAGTATTTTAAGTGGGCCCAGCTCAGTGCCCACAGCCCCTGGCCGGCGTCTCTGGCGACAAAAGAGTATAAATAAAGAAGCACCAGTGGACAAGCAGAAACCAGGGAGAACTAGTCCACTACGGAGCACCCCAAGCCCATCTGGTCTTGGAAAGACAGGTGGGAGTAAGAAGCGGAGCCCTGAAGCCAGGGCACCTAATGCAGACTCTGCAGAGGAGGGACAGGTTGGGAGAGTGAAACTTCGAAAGATTGTCAACGGGACCTGCTGGGAGGTGGTACAGGAGCCTCCCCTCAAAAACTCTCCAGTCAGTCCTCAGATCCCAGAACCTGGAGACTCAGAAGAACCCCCAGGGACTCAGCCATCCTCAGTTAACCAGCAGGAAATGTCATCTGCAAGAATAGATGTGTGTCAGGACTCCCCAGTGTGCTCTAGGCTACAAGACATTCTGCTTTCTGCTAGCCGCTCCCCAGACCCACCAGTGGTGAAGTCTGAGTTTGGGTCCAGTCCAGAGCTGGTAGGTAAGGAACCTGAGTTTGATATTGACTGCACAGAGCCGTATGCATTTGACACATCCTTGCTCGGGCAGCCCTGTGAAGCTGAGGAGTACCGAATCACAAGTGCTGCCGCCACCAGTGAGCTGGAGGAGATCCTGGACTTCATGCTGTGTGGCTCAGACATTGAGCCGCCTACGGGATCTCTGGAGAGTCCTGGGGCTGAGGGCTGTAGGACCCCTAGTTATCACCTGACAGAAACAGGAAAGAACTGGATTGAAGGAGAAGAATGGTATTTACCAGACATGGAACTCTGGCCCAGGGAGTTTACAGGATTGGAAAAGGAACCTGTTGGTGAGAACAAAGAGCCAGCTGAACCCTTTAGTCCCCTTGTCATGTCCTCTGCAAACAAAGAGCCTGTTGAGCCCCTTAGCCCCCTTGTCATGCCCTCTGAAATGAGTGAAGGGGAGGTGCTTTCAGTAGGAGACACTTGGACTCAAGACCTCGAAGTTACCAGCTCCCAGCCACTGGATGATCAGAGGGACAAAATTCTCATTCACTCCCTTGATCCTCCCCAAAGGTCCTATGGAGACCTCTCACCTCCATGTTCAAAGTGGGGGAAGACTGGGCTGGAAGCATCCCTAACTACAGATGAGGTGTTATATTCTCCAGAAACAGGCAAGGAGGCATGTAGTAACTCAAAGCAGCTGGTCCCACTTCCTGCCAGCCCTGAAGAGGAAGAGATTGATGTGGTAGACTGGACATCAGAGGGGAGGCTGGTGCCCACCAGTATTCCCTCCGTGTGGCCTGACCCTTCATCAGAGTCAGAAACAGAAGTAGACATACTAACGTAGTGGAGTGGGAAAAGCAGTTTAGGGCACTGGGAGGATGGGGAAGTGTTGGCTAGCAAAAGGAATATTGGCAGAGAGACTAGCACATGTCCTGTCCTCCCCTCCCTAGGTTTTGGGAGCCAGGCATAAGTACGATGGGTAGAAAATTATGAACTTGAACCATCTTATTTCCTTATAATCTATTTTCCAGTTACTGACAAACAAATGAAACAATAAATTGCACTATCCCCAATAGCTGAGGCCAGGTCTCCCAGGTTATGTGGTAGGATTCTATGCAAGAGGAAAGAAATGTTCCAGAAGGTATGAAGCAGTGCTGGGGTGGAATAAAATGGGTGGGAGTGACAGGATGTTGGCCAGCACCTATGTGTGGGGTTTATCCACGGTCAGTATGGAAGTCTAGGCAAAACCTCTGCAGGGGCCAGTAACAGGTACTTCCATCATCACTTCCAAGAAGTGAATTGAAAAAATAAGTTGCTTTTAAAAATTAAATTATATACTTTCTCCCCATAGTTTTTACAAGTATTTCGCATGCTCTACCAGAGACCCTAGGATTTCTTGGTTAATTGGTGACGTTAGGCTATGAAAAAAAAGGTGGGGGAAGGACCAATCCTGTAAGGCTGGCTTTTGTCCATCCCTTACCATAAGATTAACTTTTACTTTATTACACAAATACTTTATTTCAACTTTTATTAAACAAATCAAATCCAAAAACTTTCCAATGCCTTACTAGAGGGTTGCCTCACAACTGAACCATTATTTCTGGAGGGGAAGAAACCATAGCTTCAGGCACATGATTGAAGTTTAGCCATGTCCCATCATAAATGCTCCAACATCACCAGATGGCTGTGAAAATAAGGGGAAAAGGGTTAGAGAAGGGATCCAGGCAATCATATAACCTGAGGAAAACATGCCACCAACCCTGGAACCCAGACTGCAGAGCTCAAGGACTGCATTCTCCCACATCTCAACATACCAGGAGCCTGACTACATGCCAAAGCACTGAAAGATTATGGATAAAGACAAGGTTAAATCCATGGGACCAGGGGTGAGAGTACTTAAGACTGTGTTACCACATGGGGCTATTAACAGATCATACTAGGAACAAAAAAACAAGGGGGTAGGTGTAAGCATACCCAAAGTTACACAAAAGTTTTGCCAATAAAAGGGGGAAATCACGACCCATACCAATAAAAAACACGTGTCAATGATTTTATTTAACTCAAAGGAGGGAACTGATGGAATTTACAACCACTTCAAAGAATCGATGAATTTTTTAACAAAAATACAGAACTGGTCCAGTCCTTCAGGGTAACAATTAACTGCATCTTCAAGGGACAAAAATTGCATTTCTATAAATCATTTACACGTCTATTAGTTCTATGACTTAGCTCAAAGATCGTGAAATGAAACAATCAGCAAAGGGCACACTAGGTAGAAAACAGTAACTTTTTTTTTTTTTTTTTTGCCGATTTCAGTTATTCCTACCAGTAAAAAGAAGAGGTATTCCCAATAGAGGAAATATTGAGGAAAAAGTCATGAAAAACACTGTAGCCCCTCCCCTGTGTGAAAGGCGGGACAACAGTTTCACAAAGGGCCACAAGGTGAACCAAACCCCTCCCTAGCCCCCGGCCCCACTTCAAACCTCAGCACGAGGCCTGCTGCCCAACCTCCCTAAGAAAGGTACTTCTTCAGCTCCTCCACCACCTCCTGCGGGTCGGGGAACTTGAGTTTGCGTGGGGGCCCCTTCTTAATCCCAGTCCAGAGCTCCGCACCTGGGAAACGACCGAATGGAGTTACTCTCTCCCCCCGCGGCTTCTGAGACCAGCCCTTCCCCGCCTCCGACCCCTGCCCTCTCCCCCCAAACCCGCGCCCCACTCACTGCTGCCGTCCGGGCGCAGCAGCGTCACCTCGAAGCTGCCCCTCCGAGGCTTGGCAAGGTTCACCTCCACTGGAAGCTCCGGGGCCTCCAGGCGCAACGCCTGGCTCAGGGCCGCGGCGTTGCGCCCATAGACGCGTCAACTCGTGCTATGGGGAAACGGGGAGCATCAGAAATTGGGGCCCTGGGCCTGCAATGCCCTGGCCCCCTCTCCGTGACTCTCCAGGTCCCTCACCAATGCTCGATAACGACAGTTGCCACCTCCACTCCCTTCTGGCCGCCAGCCAGCTTCTCCCGCTTCTCAGCCGCGGCGACCCCCGCCGCCTCGGCCTTCCGCTTCCTCCCTCCGGGAGCCATGGCACCTGGAGCCCGGTCGGGAACCGAGCCGACCTGGAGTGGGAATAGGGTAAAGACACGGCCGAGTGGCCACGCGACAGTGGACGGCTACTCTCCGAGCTCCAAACGGTAGAGCAAAGCACTCCACGCGAAAACCTCTGCCAAGCGGCGGAAAGAGGGGCGCAGGCGCACACGTGGTCGGGAGGCGGGCCCTCCAGGCACAGCCACTCTTTGCGCAGAGTGGGGGGAGGTACCCTACAGGAGCAAGACCAAACCACCGGCCCGTGGGGGTGGGGGTGGGCGAACAGCAGGGGCGGGGCCTAAGGTACCTTGGTTCTTCTGTAACCGCGCCTCCGGCTAAACCGAGTGCATCATGAACTCGACCCCCACCAGCCCTCAAAACCTCCTCCCTGGCACCAAGTCTACAGTCTTTAACTCGGAGCGGTTGGTACACTGGTTTATGGAAACCGGCCTTCCCCAACTCTCCCTAGTCCGAGGACTGTCGCCTGACGTTTGATCAGACCAATCAGAATGGCCTTTGAAATTGGAGGTAGGCAATGCCTCTGCAGTTGCCTGGCTTTTAACACACAAGTAATTCGAGAAGGCACAATCAAAAGGAAAATCCTAGTCTCTTTATTATGGAAAACTGGGTGTGGGGAGAATCAGTAGGAGGGTAAGTGAAACCCCAATTCTGCCCACAGGCTTCTCCAGGCCCACCACACAAAGGAAGTTCTCAAATCTCTATTCCCCTTCTTAACCTCCATAAAATAGAGTCAATACTGTCTTCAATGACAAAACTCTGTGGTTAAAGGCTTCTCCTTGGGACCAGTGACAAAATTAGGTTTATACTTTTTAACGAAGGCCACAGACCACCCAAAAGGGCCTAAAGAAGTAAAGGTCCTTGACGGGAAAATTCTAGTGCTGACTCTGTACCCTGACATCTTACGTTAAGGTTTAACCTAATCTAAGTAGTCTGTGTAGGTCCACTAAGGAATAATGAAACCACAGCGCGATGGAGATGAAGGGTGGGCAGCACTCAACACACTGATGCAAGCTTGGAGGGGAAAGCATTTCCTCGCCATCACATGAGCTCTCCCCCTTCCTCCAGTGAAACAGTTGGCCACAGCAGTGGAGGCCTTTTCGGAGGGTGCATGTTAATTCCCTGGATGCTTCTTTAAAATGAGAAGTGGCACCCTGCCCCACCTAGGCACAGCCCACAGGGAAAACATAAATAAAGGCCAAGGCCTCAGGCAAGGCTTGTGGTTACAGAAGGGGCTGGGTCTCAGAGGTGCCTGGGATTGTCCAGAGGCACTAGCAAGGCAGGGAACCTATTTGTTCTTCTTGCTTTCCCCCTCTGGCACTGCCGTGGGGGTTGGAGCCACAGGCTGCTCCTCAGGAAAACCATCTCCAGCCTTCGATAGCTTCTTGGCCCGTTGATACAGTTCATTCAAGCTGAACTCTCGGATCACGTTCTCCTGCACAAAACAGATGCACACAACAGGGTTCAGGTTGGAAAGGAGACTTCAGAGCCTGGGAAGTAAGAGGAATTTAGATACAGTCTAGGAAAGGAGGTAGCAAAGGACAGATATCTACTATAACCTAATCTCTTTTTTGGGTACCTGGAAAAGTCAACATTTATTTAAGTACCTATCACTGTGCCAAGAATTACAGCTCGCTATTTAATGTAATCTGCAAAACAACCCTGTGAGCCAAGTGTTACTGTCTCCAGTTTATGACTAAGGAACCTCAGTCCTACAGATGACTGGTATAAGCCTTTGACACTGAATCTTAACAGCTGTTCCCCAGGACTCACAGGTCTGGCACATGGTAGAAGCATAATATAAATCTGCTGAGTGAATTCAGGAATGAGGTCTAATATCTAGTCCACACTTTCAAGGCTTGTAGGCAAGTGGTAGAGCTAGGAATGAAACCCAGGTTGGGCTCCACACCCTTCTCCAAAGCATGGGCCCACTCTCCTATACCTCAGAGAAAGTCCAAGAGACAGCCCGTCCTTTCTTGTCAATCTGTGGCCGCCGCATGACCTCCTTGCCACCTTGGAACAAGATCAGGGTAGGAAGCTGCTTGGTGAGAGGTGATGTGCTCACTTTGTACCTACAGGCCCAGGAAATACTTTGTAAATACACCTGTAAACACCACTCAAAGCGACTCCCTGCTTACACCCTCTGCCTAGGCCCTTACGTACCGCGTACTAACGTCAGTGTAGCGTCCAACATCCACCTTCCCAAAATTTAGCCCCGTACAGTTGTACCTGAGAAGAACATATTATTTAACATAGTCAACGAAGAGACTGGATCAAGGGAAGAGGAAGTACAGCTATTAGAGGGGGTGGGGGATGCCTTTGGTTGTAATTTGCAAAAATCAAGGCCCAAAACAATGAGAGGGAAGATGTAGCATTGCAATTTCCACCATCCCTCCCTCTGCACAACTCACTTGAGGGAGAGGTCAGCGTAGATTGGAGCAAATGACTGGCAGTCACTAGACCAATTGGCAAAGAACTCCACTATCCAAGTGACCTTCTTGTCCCGCTCCAGCTCTTCCTGCCACACACAGGGAAGAAACAGTGAGCTGGATCACACAGGTTCCTGGAAAGGTTCAGGCCTTAGCATCTAATTCCTCATCCCACTTCCCCTGTCCACCTCTCCTAGCTCCATGAAAATCCAGTGTCCTTAACTTCCATTTTGAAGTACAGTTGCTCCTGGTGAGTATGGAGCAAATACAAAATTGTCCACCAGGGACCCACGAAACAGAAGGAAGAACGAGCACTCACATCAATGGTTCTATCACTGAAGTACTTGATGTACTCAGGGCCCATGTACAGGGGAGGTTTGCATGTCATCAGGAACACTAAACAGAGAAAAAAAGGTGTCAGAGGAACCATATAAGGCCTTGGGGAGGGTATTTACTTTCAAACCAATTCAAAATTTCCAAGCACCAAAGAACACACTTTGTGGAAATACACAGACCACTTCCTCTTCTACACAGAACACATTCCCTTCCTCTTAAAATAGTTTCCAAAGATTCTTATTGTCTGAGCACACACATGATTAATCATGTACAAGATATAGAAGAAGGGTACGGAGAAACTGGTTTGGGATCGCAGTTGAGTTCCCACAACCAAGTCTGTAGTTTCCTTACCTATGCAGAGTGTGATATAAAGCAGGCCCATGCGAATATCCAGGCGGAAGAAAAGAATTGCATTGGCCACTTTACTAAACATGAAGATGTTGCCTATATGTTGCTCCACGGTGACTGAAACACAAAGATGTCACAGGTCAGGCTGGGCTGCATGCTCCTATATCCCATTCTTTGTCTTTCTTCCTGGGGTACTTTGAAATCGGAGAGGGGGAGGGAACAAAAGTCTAAGATCAAATTCAGCCTTGGCGTGGAATAAGAAAATAGTTCACCAAATAATGCCCCTCTCATAACATGAATGAAAGCACCTCTGGAGGGGCGTCAGTCCCACCTTCGGGAAACTGAGAAGCAGGCTAAACTCACTGGATCTGCGGTTCTTCATCATCACAATGGCACTGAGAAACATCAGGATCTCTACTTCTCTCTGGAACAGAATCAAAGTGACAGGAATGCCGTCAACAGAGATGATTTGGGTAAGTAAGAGAGCTAAAAAGCAAAAGATCTAAATTGGAAACGGTAACAATAAAAAAAGAACTGGAGTTAGCTACGGCATAGAGGGAAAATCACCAGCCAGAAAGATCTGGGTTCAGGTTCTGCCCCTGCCACAAACTGGCTGATGCCTTTCAGCAAATCACTTAACCACTGAGCTTTGGTTTCGTATTTCAAAATGCTATTGTGAAAATTAAATGATAATAGGCATAAAAGAGTTGTATAAAATATGAATGGTGTAAACGTGTGAGATATTACAACTCAGTCTAACCCTGGTAAAATAAAACTTCCAGGGAAACCTTTTCAGTAATATTCCATTAATACAATATATGGTTATTCTATTTACTGAGATCATTCCTCTTCACCAAATATCATAGTGATAATCCATGTACATTCAATATAATCTGAGAGCTTAAGGAGGCCTTTCAGAGATCTCAAAGGCCCTTTCTAGTACCCTTGGCTTAGAGTTCTTTCTCACATTCTAGAATGTAAACTCAACTGGATTAAAGTGAGACAGACAATAAACAAGACAATAACTTTATTACTATTTTTTATTATTATTTAATAATTACTATTTAATATTATTACAGCACCTAGTCTTCCTAGGTGGCTCCCATCTAAGTACTAACCAGGCCCGACCCTGCTTAGCTTCTGAGATCAGACATTGGGCTTGTTCAGGGTGGCATGGCCATAGGCCATGGACCGTAGCTCCACTGGGGAATGAACTCAGGACCTCCTGCATGTAAAGCAGACGAGCTAACCACTACACTATGGAACCATGTCTGGAAAGAATAATTTTAAAGAGTAAAGACTGCAATGAAGAATAACAAGGACCATGTGAGAGAAAGCATGGGAGGAAGGCAACTATAGATTGGGTGGTTGAGGCCTTCCACACCTTTCTGTTTATAATACAGGGATCCAAATCATTATTTCAGACAGAACCAATCAACTGTGATTTAAAATTAGGAGTCAGGGACCTAGGTTTTTAGCCTCAGTATTCAACAAAGAGTAACTAACTGGATTTAGAAATGGACATGTAAAGTGGGGGTTAGAAAAAAATGACAGACTTCCCTAAATATACCTGAGCAAAATTAGTTTTCACAAATGAAATTGGGTTAGAATTGGGACTTCCAACTGTGGAAAGAGGAATTTAAAAAGTGAACTGTGGTCAATCAGGAGACCAAAAATAAGACTAAAAAGAAATATTCTCTAGATACAGACTGGGTCTATGGTGAAGACTGGCTATGTGTACTTCAAACTTTATTTCCTTTTCCTCCTAGGCATATCGCAGCTAAACTCTCAGTAGCATCTAGGCAGAACTGTGTGACTAGCACTCCTGAATGAAATGTGAGTGGAAATGATGTGCCACTTCTGGATCCTGGCAGTAAGAAAGGGTGTGGCCTTGCAATCCAGCTTTCTTTCTTCATCTGCTGGCTAGATGATACTGAGATGATCTTAAGGCCAGAAGGTAAAGACAGTATGAGCCTGGATTCCAGAATAACTATATAAAGCAGAGTCTCTCGGGTTGTTCTGCTTGTTTATTCATTGCTTTTAAACTTTTGTATATGGAAATTTTCAAGCATACACAAGGGAGGATACTGAAGGGAAGCAGAATATGTCACCCCAAAATATGCCACTTCAGGATTATTTTAAGCCTGAAGCAATTGAGAAGTAGATACAAGAAAAGCTCCCTGCCCTCCTCTTTTCTGTCTAAAAGCAGGACATAAAATTTCAAAAGTATCCTTTCAACCCTCTGTATCAGGAAGACAAAAGTTAATCAAATGAGATAACTTTAGACCCTATCAGCCTGAAGACAGCACCAGAGGAATCTATAGAATGAACTAGCCTTTATCTACCATTAGTTTACCTTCCCACAGTTTGCTGCCCTTGGAAGCCTAAAACTGTTGTCCTTTGTCCAGCCATTTCTCCACAAATTTATTATTCTTTGTTGAAGATGCTACATAAGCGAAAGTGCTAAGCCACCCCTTTGAGTTACTCATTTTCCCCTGGGTATCTCCCATGTATACATGACGAATACATGTTAATAGACTTCTATGTCTTTTATTTTTAATCTGTTTTTTATTACAGAAGTCTCAGTTGAGACCTCAGAAGGATAGAGGGAAAGTTATTTTTCCTCCCTTACGATACTTACAGGGACTCCTATTACTCAGATTCAACAGTAACATTTTGCCAAAATGGTTCCATTTTATCTATGCTACCCAATTTTTTGCTGGAGAAACTTTAAGCAAATTCCAACTGTATCATTTCACCTGTAAATACTTCAGTGTGTATCTCTTACAGATACGGGCTTCTTTTTCTAACAAACCAAAATAGCATTATCATAGCTAACACAATTAATAATTCTTTAGTGTCATCCAATACTTTGCCCTTATTTTAAAAAGCCCAATTATCTCAAATTTCCTTTCTATTGTTATTTGTTCAAATCAGGACCAAGTAAGATCCACATACTGCCTTTGGCTGATGTGATTCTTTGGTCTTCCTTGATCTTTAAAAGATACCTGCTCTTCCTTTTCACTCCAAGCTATTTATCTGTTGAAGAAATTGAGTTGGTTGTACTGTAGTCAACTTGCCCACTTTCTGGATTTGTCTGTCTGCATACTCATGGCATTTGTCTGATGATGATCTTCTATCTTCCATATTTGTTGTAAAGTAATAATGTAATTTAGAGGTTTGAATACAATGAAATCCAAATCTTTTGCCAAAAGGACATCACAAGTGGTGCTAGATACTCTCTATTGCACCCCTTCAGAGGACAGATCTACTTTTCATCTGATGGTTTTAGCATTCACAGATGATCAGTGCATAGAGTTATTTCATTAGGGATTGCTAAATGATTTTTAAATTCGATCATTCCTTCTGTATTGATTAGTACAAATTCTTCTATTAAGAAATCAACATTACCTTATTATTTGGTTATGCTGAAAGACAGTATACACAGGAAAATCAAAATGCTTGATTCTTTCCTTTTATTTAAACAAATAGAAATAAACTTTTATTCTGCTAAACCACTGAAAATTTGATTTACCTGTTATTGCTAGCATTATTTACCTTACTAATATAACTTCCCTATCACCGAGTTAAATCAGTAAACAGATTTTCCAGGAAAACACTGGCTGTGTATCCTAAACAGAGATGCTCTACGACTCAACAATGAACCTGATAAACACATCATTAAAGTTGAAAATATCGTAAGCTGAAAAGGTATTTAACACTATGCTGTGGAATATTTGTTCACCCTCTCGATGGTGCGGCTGACTAGGAGCTGTGCCTCACTGTTACTGCCCAGAATCACGAGAGAGTACCATAACACACATTGCTAGCTCAGAAAAAGATCAAAGTCCAAAATTTGATGCACGGTTTCTACTAAATGTATATCGCTTTCACACCTAGACCCTAGTTGAAAAATTGTAAGTCAAACTATCTTAAGTCAGGGACCATCTGAAGTTAAAAAGAATTCTATCAGTAATAATAAAATATAAAACCTCCCAGTATTTTGCATAGTATTAGACAAGAGTACACAGAGAAATTAATTATATTAAATGTCCCTACCCTTATTAAAATATTTATTACTACCCACTTATATTTTTGAGTTCCATTTTGGTTAAAGTGGTATAGCATATTAGATCTTTTGACGTAGCAGGGTGGCACTTCAGCTAATAATACTGACTGGGAAAGGACGGGGAAGTATGAAAGAGTAAACAAGGGGTGGAGGATAAAAGTAAGAAAATGGATCTGGTAAAGGTCAAGACTCATTTTGGGACTGGAAAAAATGGGGAAAACTCAGGATTACCCTCTCTCAGAACACAGATATGCTATACAGCAGAGGGCATAGGACGTCGGCTTATCTGCCTGAGTGGTCGGTCTCTCCACTCCTACTTAGGAAATACAGCAAGAGGCTTGGGATAGATTTCTTTGTGATGTAATTTTTACGATTCCTTTTCAATAAGCCTAACAGTTTCATTCATTTTTGCACCCTCAGGATGCAGCATAGTGCCTAGCATATAGCGTGCACTGTTAGCGTTAACTGAATTAAGAAATAGATGATAAGAGTGTGCAGGTACTATGACCGGAAGAGTGGTTTCAAATCCCAGTCACTCACTGGTTGTGACCTTGGACAAGTCTCCTAATCACGTAGAGATCATTTTTTCACCAATAAGACGAGAATACTCCTACTTGTCTTGATTATCTCTCTGCTCCATAAGAGGCTTTACATATGAGAGCACTGTAAAACACCGCACCTGCGCGTGTAGCGTTTGGGTAGGGCTGTTGACGAATATGAATAGTAAGATGGAAAGACTCCTGGACTCAAGCATCAGAAGGCCCAGGCTGATGTGCAAGAGGCTAACTTGCTGTTTTGCCATCGATGACGATCCAGGCCCTATACTCTAATAGTAAATTCGCTACAGGCTCGGAACCTCAGGTGTCCTAAAAAAGGTGAACCTCGGAGCCCCCCGATGCAACCGCAGGGGAAGGGACTGTCAAGGTCGCGGGGTCCCAAGGCGGGGGTCGCTCACCCAGTCAAAGTCACACGGGTTGCCGTCTTCGCGCTGCGTAGGGAGAGTGTGGCAGACCGGGGGCAGCTTCCTCACGAGTAGGAAAGCAGCAGACAGCAGGGCTGACAGAAGATAGTAAGGTCGGGCCAGCCATCGTGAAAGTCGCGGCACCGAATACACCAGAGCAATTAAGGGTGCCAGGACCGCCATCTTCTGGGCCCCGCGGCGCTCGCCGCTCTCCGGCGTCGTGGGTCTGGCCCCGCCTCTTTCGCTATTCAGTCTTCCATTGGGCCTCGCCTCGGATGCACCGCCTCTGGACCCAGACCTAGGCCTCTGATTGGGCGCCGTGATAAAGAGGGCCTGGAAAAGGGACTTGATGCTTTATTTGTCAATCTCGCTGTCTTTTTTTCCACCTAAGTCATTTTATTGGATATGCGACTGTGGCTGGCGGCGACAACAAAGATTTTAATAAGGTTAGATAGCACTTTCTGAACGTGCTCATAAAGCGACGGAAGTAGTTGCCGGGAAAAGATAGGCGGGTCCCGAGGCATCCAATGATAAGTGGCTCAGGGAGGAAAAGGACGGTACGCGGTGAAAGGATTGTCCAATTAAAATCACTAGCGCCAGACACCGGACAGCGCCGGGACAACGCCGGGACAGAGGGGAAAATGGAGAATTTCACAGCGCTGTTCGGAGCTCAGGCTGACCCACCGCCGCCCCCAACTGCACTCGGCTTCGGACCAGGGAAACCTCCGCCTCCGCCTCCCCCTCCTCCAGGCGGGGGACCTGGCACGGTTCCGCCCCCCATCGCGGTCACCGCCCCTCCCGGCGCTGACAAAGCAGCTGGTTGTGGTCCCTTCTACCTAATGCGAGAACTGCCAGGTGAGTATTAGGCCTGGCCGAGGTCAGCCAATCAGATCATAACGAGGGGGTGATGGGCGTGGCTCTAAGCCATCCGGCAGAGGTGCAAGGTAACCTAGGTAACGAGTGCCAGCACCTTGGAGCTCTGAATTGAAAGGCCTTTGAGGATTCACAACCAAAGGGATGATGTGAATTCTCAGGATGGATTGCGGATGGGAAGAGAATGCATCTCCATGACCATCTTTTACGTCATATCCGGTCTCTGTCCCTGATACTGGATTATGGCTTTCTAAAAATGATCCAGGGTTTGAGTTTGCAACTCAGGAGTCCCGATTTAACATCCCTGTGGACCTAGGGTTTTAGTTTCAAATCTGCCACAAACTTGATGTTGGTTTGGGGCATGTTACCCGCCTCATGGCTTCTGGCGTTTCTTCATCTGTTTGAAGTGATTAGATTTGAACCAGATCCTCTCATTAAAAAAATTATTTCGTTGAGCACCTACTATGTACCAAGCACTGTTCTAAATGCTGTGAACGAGACTGACAAGGTCCTTGCGTTTTTGAAGTTTATATATCAGTGGAGCAGGCAGAGTAAACAGGATAGCAGATAGTGGTTAGTGCTACAAGGAGAAAACGTAATAAAGAATTGATGGGGCACAACTACTTTAGCTAGAGTGATCAGGTAAGCCCTGAGTAGGTAACATTTGAGCTAGAAGGTAAGCATAGAGTAAGAGCCAGGCATGTATAAATGAGAGGGAAAGATAATTTTAAATACAGGAAATGAGATCAGAAGCCCCCATATGAAAGAAAGCTTGGAAGGGACAGAAAACCAGTTGGACTCCAGTGAATGAACAAGAGAAAAAAGTGATAGAAGATGAAGAGGCAGGAGTGGCAGGAGTGGGGTGGAGTAAGTAGAGGCCTTTAAAAAGCATTTAGATTTTAAGGTTAGGGGAATCCATTTTAACCCAGGAAGGTGACATGATCTAACTAATTTATTTACTTTTAATCATTCAAGCATTAAGAATGGGAAGTAGGGAAACCAGTCAAGTTACTGCTTTGCTTAGTAGCCCAGGAAAGAGATGATAGTTTTGACTAGGTGATAACAGTAAAGGAGAGAAATGAATGGATGCAGGATAAATGTTAAAGGTAGAGTTGACAGGAATGAAGAGTTAAATATAGAAGTAAAGAAGAGAGGAAAAGGGGATGATTTTTTAATTCTTGATTTGAATAATTGAGCAGATGGTAGTGCAGTGACCAGGAAGGAAAAAGTT
This sequence comes from Macroglossus sobrinus, assembly GCA_004027375.1. Taxonomy (NCBI): domain Eukaryota; kingdom Metazoa; phylum Chordata; class Mammalia; order Chiroptera; family Pteropodidae; genus Macroglossus; species Macroglossus sobrinus. Next base: position 260,790 of record PVKZ01000871.1, read on the forward strand.
TGAGGAGGTGGAAGTCAAGTCATTTTGGACATATTAAGGATCCAAAATGCCTTTTAGTTCATTGTAAGTCCTACTGCTACATCAAGAGTTGAGGGAAATAATGATGAACATAATACATACTTAGACTAGCCCCTTGAAGTAGACATTGTTATCTGCATTTTATAGTTAAAACACAAGCATAGAGAAGTTAACTTTGGTTGGTTGGTTAGTGGTTCATGTCTACCAGCAGTTTCTTTAATCTTACCAATTCTGATCATACCTATTTATATCGATCAGTTGACAGATACTGAATAGATATTCTTGGCAAATGCTGGTGGTATAGGAAGGTGGGGTCATGTGGTGAAAGGGGAGAAAGATTAATAAGCTTGATCCTTGCTTTTAAGGAGCTTATTTTACTTAGGGATGCCAATCATGTGGTTTAAGGATAAAGTAGTGACTATTTCTTATCAAGGCCAATTGCATTACTTCATGGTCATGCCTCATATACAGCAACTATTAAGAACTACATGATGGTTTTCAAAACGTGCTTCTTGTCATCAAAAATGACAGCAGGAATAAGTTGTCACTTGGCTGGACCTTGAAGAATTCATATTGGTGAGGAATATTAGGAAGAATTTTTCTATAATTAGATCGATTTTCCTAAAAGAAATTTCCAAAAAGGAAACACTATGAAGGGTGGTTTTTTGTTTTTGTTTTTTTTCAGGAGATGGTAGATTCCCATTGGATGGATCAGAAATTTTGCTTAGGGGACTGGTGGTTGAGTAGGCCTCAAAGCCAAATAGTAAGATGTGTTTAACCATGAGTGCCAGATAAAATAATTTGAGCTTTTTCCTGAGGGTGATAGGAAACCATTGAGATTTTTGAACTGAGGAGTAGTGCTTCTAAAAATATCTGGAGAATGAGCATGCTCTGTATTGAAATTGAGAAACCACGAGTGAAGTGATGAAGATTTGGAGTTAAAAATAAAAAATAGGAGTCTACGGCCATGCCACCCCGAACGTGCCCGATCTTACCTGATCTCGGGAGCTAAGCAGGGTCGGGCCTGGTCAGTACTTGGATGGGAGACCACCTTGGAACACCAGGTGCTGTAGGCATTTAAAAAAAGAGAGAGAATCTGCATAGAGTTGACTAAGAGGAAATTGGAAATGCAAGATTAGTTTCAGGAGGAAGTCAGGGCTGGAGAGAGAAATTTATAAATCATCTTCATAGAACCACTAGTCTAAAAGTCAGATAGACTCTTCTTGTTAGAGTTCAGAAAAAGCACAGAGTGCCCTTTCATCTGAGCCTTGAGCATAACCACCTGGAAGGAGGAGGAGTGACAGAAAGGGGAAAAATCAGGATATTATAATGGCTGGAGGCAGTGCCAAGTTATGAGGAAAGGCTGTGGCACAAGCCTCGTGCCATTAACAGTAGCCCACCATTCTGGGATGTTTGATGTAAAATAACCAGGAAAAGAAGAAGGTAAGGCCTGGAGGTATAGAGAAAAATACCTTGTTCCTTTAAAAGTTATTGAGCACCGAGGCTGTCGCATTTGGGGCACCAGCCATCCATGAGTGAACAAGGCATTGTCTCTGCCCTCAAGGGCCTCACGATTCAGGACCTGAGTGTTCCCGAGTGAATGATTATAAACAGGCCACTTTTGTCATTTTACCTTTCACGTTCATCATAACTCTAGATGAAGTAGGCTGGATGTTTCCATCCTTGCCACTGGATCTTTATTACTAATAAATTTATATTCTCTAGAAAAAGTCAGCCATGCAATATTTATACTGAGAATGCCTTACATTTATACACTTCATACTTTTCACATTTTCACTTGAACCTTGAAAAATAATTTAGTGTAGTTAGGATAATTATTATGACATTCCATGGATAAGAAGAAACTGAGGTATAGAGGACAGTTAGGCTTAGAATTCTAGTTGCCCAACTTCTAATCAAACATTTCTTCTAAACAAAGAATTATTTGTTTAGAATAATTCGGTATTATGAGGAGGAATGAAGATGGTGATAACACATTAGCAGTGGCAGCTAGAAAAATCTTGCTGTTTTTCCATGTAAAGGTAATCAGTGTTTCTTGCTAGTGGGGGAAAAAAAAGTAAGCCATTGGGTCATATTTGGCCCTTAGCTTGATTGTAGCTGAGCTGTGAGGTAATATTAATCTGGTTGTGTCAGGGAGAGTAAATTCTATGAAAAACACCCAGAACAGTGTTTAGCACTGAGTATCATGGAAATTATTCTGGTTAATTCAAGGAGAGGAGTGTCTCCTTCACGGGGGTAGAGCTATTTCCATCTCTGCTCTATCTGGATTTTTGCCTATTTTTTTCTCATTCCCATTCTAACTTACCCTTCTATAGTATCATATTTTTAGTGTTTTTTAAATATACTTTTGCTATTCTTTAAAAATAAATTTAATTTTTTATGTAATTCTCACTTAAAAGATTCCTTATTTAGGCTAAAATCTAGTCCTTCACTTTCCCTTTGGGCTACTTAAAAAAATTCTCTACTCTTGGGACTAATACTTCATAATTCTCCCTGTGGCCTCTAGGCAACACCGAGCTGACAGGCAGCACTAACCTTATCACACACTACAACCTGGAACATGCCTATAACAAATTCTGTGGGAAGAAGGTAAAAGAGAAGCTGAGCAACTTCCTGCCTGACTTGCCAGGGATGATCGATCTGCCTGGTTCCCATGATAACAGCAGCCTTCGCTCCCTCATTGAGAAACCCCCTATTCTTGGTGGCTCTTTCAATCCTATCACAGGGACCATGCTGGCTGGCTTCCGCCTCCACACTGGCCCGGTAAGTATTGGGGAGGAAGAAGGCAAAAGGGAAGCCCTGAAAGGCATGGAGGTGGTTTTGCTGTCCAAGTCTGTTCCGTCCTAGCTTATTGAGAACAGATGACGGGAGCAGGGGATTTCCCTACTGCACTCACCTGGACCTTCCTTTGGTTCCTTCAGTTGCCAGAGCAGTGTCGTCTAATGCATATTCAGCCTCCCAAGAAGAAGAATAAGCACAAACACAAACAGAGTCGTACCCAAGATCCTGTCCCCCCAGGTAAGAAGCGGTTCTATTCAAAGCCAGAAAACCTGACATTTTGAATCTGGTTCAGCCTTCCTTTGTTAAAAATCCAGTCAAGTTTCTTACAGAGCCCTGGATTCCCAAATTTTCCTGAAGGAAGAAACTGATGTACTGGGATCTCCTGGGCAGGTGGGAACTTGGGACAAAGGGCCTTAGCAAATGGCCTCTGTATCCTCTCTGGCCATCTGAGGAAATGCAGTTGCCCTTGACTAGGGATTTCCTGTAGTTTACAGTCCAGCAGGAAGGAATTTTGAGCTCTACAGATGATAGGCACCTAATGTCTCCTACAGAAACACCATCTGATTCGGATCACAAGAAGAAGAAAAAGAAAAAAGAAGAGGATCCTGAGCGGAAAAGGAAGAAGAAAGAGAAGAAGAAAAAGAAGGTAGGGTAGGGGCCTGGTGCTGCAGTCCAGTAAGTTTCCCCATGTCCCACCCCAGTCCTAGGTGGAGTCCTTGGCCTCAGGTGGCACCAGAGATTGAAAACTGAGGGCATGTTGCAGCGTTTTCCTGTACAGCCCTGATCAAGGCTGTTCTCTTACCCTCTTTTGTTTTCCCCAGAACCGACACAGTCCTGACCACCCAGGTGTGGGCAGCTCTCAGGCCAGCAGCAGCAGCAGCCTCCGCTAACTGGACCACTGGGCTCTGCCAGAATGGCCTCCTCTGTCCTAAACCTGACAAAAGCTGCCTCTTGGCTCTCGGACACTGCCTCAGAAGCATCCCCGAAGGCTGTAACAGAAGCCAGCTCCTACTGTGCTTGGTTAGAGTGACACATCATGAGAGAAGGGCTGTGCTTTTGTAAAGCTCAGCTCAGCTTCCTCGTGGACATCTCCTTTCCGGGGAAGCTTTCATCTCATCTCTTTTGTGCAATTTGTCTGATTTGGGACTTTATCTGATTATGGTTTTCTTTTTTTAAAAAAAAATTGCATTTATCAAACTGGCTTAAGTGTGGCTGCCTATTAAGAGGTAAGTGCCTTTCTGCGACGGTCAGGGTTTAAGCTAAGGCATGCTAAGATCTGAGGGGATTTGGGTCTTGTATTACAGTATCTCATCAGCAGGCAGGGAAACCAAAATGAGATTTAGGCAGAGCTTGCTAATGCCTTCCCACAGCAGACACATTAACACCCTGCCCATAATGTTGAGAACCAAGCCACCTGGATGATCTTCAGGCTCCATCTGAAGAGCTGATCTAGTTAGGGCTCCTCTGCGTTCTAGGTCAATTTTGTGTTGAAACAACAGCCAACTGAAAAAGTACCCACAGTCACCAGTACCAGTGTATTCCAACAGGCTGATTCTTGTTCAAACCTATGATTTTTTTTTTTGAAGTAAACATCTGGCAAGCAAAGGTAAATCCTTCTCTTATCTTTATAATAAGAACTTTTGACCTGCCTCAATTCTGAGTTAAAACAATGAAAGTATTTGGCTGATGTGAAAACATTTCAAAGCTTCTAAGACGGCAACAAAAAGGCAGGCATAAACTAGCAAATGTGAAATAAACCCCTTCAGTCTTTGCAGCAGGACAGGTAACTGAAAACATCCATGAATAAACAACTAATGTAATCTGACTTCAGCTACATTTGACACAGAACAGTTAAAATCTCTTACACAAATCCAAGGTTGTTCCTAGATTAGTAGACAGAAAACCACTCATTTAGCTTGTTTTAATCTAGGATTTCAGCATAAGAGTTTATATACTAGTTATAGACAGTGAAAATAAAGGGTTCTGGCCTATGTTATGAGATTTAGTGCCTGAGGACACCTGTTAAAACTAAGGTACAGTCTTTTGCTTTTGCAAACAGAAAATATGAGCTAGCAAATTGAACTGCCACCCATATGTCCCATCTGCCTTTTCCATACCTGGGTCATCCACTGTCTCCCCTTTGGCTGCATCTAAAATGAACTTTACTTTCCGGGGCCAAAATTCTGTATTAAGGAACAACTATGGCACAAGTCAAAGAGTTCTCTAAGCTTCGAAATGACAAGAAGCTTTAGTGGTTGCAGAAGATTTCTTTCAGGAATTTTTAAATTAAATCATGGAAATAAAAACAGGACCTTTTGTTTTAAGTGGTTATTTTCACTGTAGTCGTGCCTAAAAGTGGGTCGGGCCCAGAGAAGCTTATGAAATTTTCAAACTTCCCACCAGGGATTACTCACCCTGCCTTAACCAGACAAAACAACACAAGTCAGGGGGAGCTGGTTAGATCAGGATTTCTTTTTATTCCTTGTTGGTTTAAAATGGCTAGTCAGAATAAAAAATAAAAGGGCCTCTACTTAAGAGGCTGGGGTCTCCCCTAGTTAGAGGTTAGAACCCAGGTATCCCCTCTACCCAGCACCATATTGAGGTGGGCTGAGGGGTAACCCCCAAGGGACAACTGGAGGGGCTAGGCCTTGCCACTCCTTCTTTCTATCCCATTTTTGGCATATGATGAAAAATATTGCTTTTTGGATTCTTCTCTCCCGGCCTTTGATTTAAAAATAACGTTAACTGTGTGAGATGGGAGAAGGCTTTGAGGAGCTGGTTGAAGAAGCTCACCCAAATCCCTCTCCCCCAAAAAGGGGGGATTTTCTAAAATTGTTTCCGGAGCTCAGTGAAGCTCTTTTCCTGATCTGCCCACCACCACCAAAGTCATGGGGCTGTGACCCCTCTCCTGGGGAAACTGCCAATGAGCCTAGAAAACTAACTCTTCTCCAAGTCCTTCCTTCCTCTGACCAAGACCCCAGACTCGCCCCTCCCTGTTTTATTTATTTCCTGATACTTAGCACCATCGACAGGGGGTGCTATTTCCTTAGTTGGTAACCTGGACAAAAGAGAGGGAACCCTTGGGAGAAGGAAGACTTCTATCCCCTATTTTCCTTTCCTGCTGGTCTGAGGAATGGGAAGAGTAAGATCCCCCTCCTTAAACATATCCCTCCCTCATTTTCCCATCCCGGGATAGATATATAATTTCTTTGATATTTATAATATATATATATATATATATATATATATATATGTACACACACACCTGGTAACGCAGAAGAGGAAAAAAATAGAATCCGTAACAATAATAAAAAAAATTATTTCTGGTTTAAAAATGATCTGGTTCCCTCCAGGGCGAGCAATTGCACAAATGTCCACTGAGTCTGGTCCAGGGGTCAAGGAAGGGAGGGTCTTAAAAGGTAGAGGGGTTGCTACCCCGTCTCAGGGCCCCAACTCTCCGACTCCCCAACCCCACTGCATTTTATAAAACGCTCCTCATCCTCTTGGAATCGGTGGTTTAAAAAATGTCCATGCAGGGGAGGGGAGCCCCTTGAGGAAAGGACGGTGGCCGCCTGGGGCCCTTTGGTGTAGGCGTAGAGGGGGAGGGGAGGTGCCAAAGGCTCACACGGAAATCTCATAGGTGGTGCCGCCCACCCCGGACACCTTCTTGACTCCTCCCCTTGTGGGGCTACTGAGAGGTGGCTGGCCTGGGCCCGGGGAGGCTGAGCCTATGCTCTTGGGCTGCCCGTTGGATCTGCTGTAGGCGGTCTTGAGCTGTACTTCATCTCTGGGAAGAAAAGGAGAGGAAGATGTCAGGAAGTGGGACATAAAACACAGAGAAGGGAGAAAATTTTAGAGCAAAAAATTATGTACATTTCTACATATGCACTTTCTTACCCAACCATTCCCTTCTGTTTTATTGCTCTGCTTAAAACCCTGATTCCTCAATTAATTCCTTCTCTCCAATAGCAGTTATCTTGCATACCTTGCTCCCAGACAAATACATTACTTTTTAGGAAAATGGGATTAAGAAAGAAGTATTAATCTTCAGTCTTTTAACTGGAATGGCTGATGAAGGCAGCTGAACTGAGTGAAAATGAAGAGCTATCTCTCTACAAACCGGTTAATCCTGGGTCCATCTGTACTAGAATGTAAACCCAGTCCTGACACCTGCAGGGGGCGACATGCTAATTTTAAGTCTGTTGAGGGCCAGAATGGGCTAATACTTACTTGGGTGTCAGTAACGGCTGCAAAGCCACTTCCTCTGTCTCAGAGACACCAGGTGGGGCTTTTTGGCTGCTGTAAGATATAGATCGGCCCAGGTACGGGGCAGTTGGGCCTGGTTCAGGGGACCCTAGCCCCCGGCCCCTTAGCCCATCTGGCTTGCCAAAACGGGGGGCAGCAGGTCGTCCCAGTGGAGTCTTGCCCAAGGGTGATCTCTTCGAATCATCTGAGGAGGAACTAGTACGAGGAGCATGGCCTGAGCCTGGTGTTGACTGAATGCCAGAGTCCCCCAAGGCTGATTCTTCCTCACGGCTTGGGAGCGGGGGTGACTGGCGTAGCAGCTTCTCTCGTTCCTGGAGGGAGGCCACGATATGACGCGACAGATTGTCGTACCGAACTGGTGAGGGCTCTCGGTGTGTTGGGCCAGTTGGCACCAAGTGTGGGTGCCTCTCGGCTTCCCGTTGCTGGGCCAGCCGGGCCGACAGGAAGGGAGAGGTGTAGCCTAGGGGCGGGTCTGGCTCAGGCCCCGCCTGCACGGACTCGAAATCAGGGCTGTCTGAAGGAGTGAGCAGGCTGTCGTAAGACAGGCTTCCATTGCGTGTCTGGTTGGCCAGGCTCTTATAGGAGGTGGAGGTTGTGCCCTCTGAACGAATGGACTGCAGCTGGCCTAGCTCAAAGCCTGTGCCCTGAGCCGACTTGAGACTGGAGGAACGCGAGCCACTGGACAGTGGATCAAAGTGAAAACTTTTGCCAAAGGTGGGAGAACGGAAGCTCTCTGGCTCCAAGCTGGGCTCTGAGCGGTAGCTGGGATGGCGGCTGCTCTCTGCAATTGAGGTGGGCTCCTTCAAGCTGTCACCACGACTCAACTGGTGGAGAAAGTAAAGCAGGTTCTTAGTATTCCTCGTGTGACAGACACAAGGCCCCAGGGCCCAAGGGTCAGTCAAAAACTATCTCTTAGGTGCCAGCAATAAGTTTAGAACATTTACATGCATTATCTTATTTAATCTCTAAAGCAAATCTATCAGTTGGACAAATAATCTCATTTTAAGGTACAAAAAATTAGGTTTAGAGAAGTAATTTTTACTGATGGGTTCTGAAGTCAGATATGATGCTGTAATCTGCTTTTACCTATTATGCTAGTTGTCCCCTTTGATGAAGTAAGATTATCAAGGAGATTCAATCCCACCAACACCAACAATTAGTAAAATGCCTTTGGTTTCTTTTCCTCCCTCTGCCTCTTCTTTCTCTTCTCCCAATCTTCTTTTTTTCACAACAGTTGGCAAACATTACGACCTGCTTCTCAGAGAGAACTCAGTACCTTGGCGCTGGAAGAGTGAGGCATAGCGGCTGATGTGCTGCTGCTGCTGTAGCCTGGCCGATACTTGTACATGGTAGGTGTGGGGGGGCTGTCCTTGCCCAAGAGGCTGCTATCTGCAGGAAGAAAGGCCCAGGGCACCACTTTATAGGCTGCTCTCTTAACCTGACTCGGGTTCCTAAGTACAGGGGAAAACAAGGGAGGACTTGCTATCTCCAGCAAAGGGCAACGTGATTTTGCTAATATCAAGACTGACGACTCATACCAGCCCAGAACTCAGCATGAAAGAATGCACCAAACAGGTCTGCTGTCTAGAGCTGACAGGTCCCCTGACAAATGCCCAAGAGCTAAGGAGTATCCCCTTTCTCTCTGTATCCAAAGTAGTGGCTCAAGTACCACTTGTCAGGCATTCCCAGACACAGCACAAGTATTCTCTCCCAGCCTTCTGCCTGCTGTTCAGTCACCTCCTCACTCCTGTGACAGCCCTTACCCTCATTAGTAGCCAGGCTGAGGTGTGTTCGCAGCCCCGTGTAACGGCTCAGGTCGGGTTTAGGGGGAGGTGGAGGTTCAGCATCTGCAGACTGGCTCTCTGTGATCTCCAAGCTTCCCTTAGACTGGACACAGGAGGGAAAATCAGATTGGCAAACTGGATGTCAGGGCAACCCAAAGGATTAAACTAGTATACACGAGAGATTTGGGGGAGGCAATTATCATATATTTCTAAACAAGGATTGGAAGATATGGGACAAGAGTTAGTTTGGGAACAGTACTGGATAAAGAAGTTTTCAACAAGGGTTTAATCCTGTCACATCTCTTTCATTTCACTACCATCTGCAAGCTATTAAGTCCTATGAAGATATAGACATGAATGGACTCGATTTTAATGTCAATGAACTTACAATCTAAGAGAGAAGATATGTATTTAAATAATTTTAACACAAATCAGAAAGTGATCAATACTATGAGATGTCAACTAAAAGCAAGATACCATCTCTTTGCCATGAGTGAGAGTCCCTAAGTCATCTAGCTTTACTTCCCTAAATTCCTCACCTTACTTCTCCTCAGCTCTCCCTGGATGCCATTGTCCATGATTTTCACAGTTATCTGCCCATCTGACATTTCTGGTCGAATGAAGGGAGGTCGGATTACAATTGTCTTCTCTTTCTTTGGTCTCCCCAAATACCTGAGTGTCGAGAGTAAGGGCTTTCATTCATTCATTCATCCAGCGTATCTCTTGGTTGCCTACCTCAAATAAAGCATTTTTACACAAGAAACAGTCCTAGAAGGCCAGTGAAAAGGTCAACACTGAATTGATTTTTCTGATTCCATGAAGAACTGCAGCAAGATTAGGCCTCTGGGCAGATACCTTGCTCAAGCACTCTGGAGTAAATCTCAACTCTCAGAGGAGGGTAATCATACATAATATCTGACGAATATCAACTGAACTCACAGGGTCCAAAGGATGGCACGTCTCCTCCTTGCAGGCACTTCTCATTCTAAGAGCAACCTTCCTAAAGACAGTCACCCACCAGACCTCCCCTACCAGAATGAGCCCAAAGAAAACAAATTTTGATGAAAAGTGAACACTAGACCAAAGGGCGGATGTACCTGGGCGCTGGGGAACTGCAGAGTACACGGCTGACATTGTTACAGCAGCCATTGGTGAAGGGGTTCACACCTCCCCGGAATTTACCCGTAACCTAGAGGGAGGAAAAAGGGACCCGATCAGTCAAGACAAGGGGATCCTGACCTCCAAAAGCCAAAACACAAATCAATGACAAATTATTGTGTACCCACTATAGTGGAGATACAAAAATGAGTAAAACACAATCCTGCCAACAAGCAGCTTATACCTATGATGGTTAAAACAAACTCTAGAGTCAGGGTCCTTAGTTCAAATTCTAGGCCGATCTCATGGTAGCTATCTCACCCTGAACGTCAGTTTCCTCATGTAAAATGGGATAAACAGCTCTCTACTGAAAGCTAAGATGATACACTAAGAGCAAGCAAGTAAGGTTATCGATAATAAGCACAAAAATACTTGTTTCCTTTTAAGTGCACTATAAGCTTCTTGAGGGCTGGCTCAGGTCTTTTATTAAGTTTCTCATAAGCTCAGAGCCCAAACTGTCCAGTACCAGCGGGTATTCTGTACACATCTGTTAACTGAGAGATGGCTTCTGCTCTCACGCTTATGTGAGGAACTTGGACACCTCCTCATAAAAAGTATTCATTAAGCATACGTTTGTAGAAGCTCTATGCTACACACTAATCAGAGGGCTAACAGACACATGCCCTGCCTGTGTCTACAGCAGCCTCCTGGTCACTTCGTCCCATACCTGTTCATTGGTTGTGCGTCCCCTAGCCACCAGCACCACGTGAAATCCCGTGAGGCCAGCTACAGGGATGAAGAATAAGCCAGCCACACACATCACTGCCATTCTGAAGCCAAATGGTCAAGGAGAACAGAGCAGCACGATGTCACCCACCCTGGTGCATACTGTAGCAATTTTCCCTTAAACCTCGTCACATGGCATTCAATCTCTCTCATTCTTCCCCCTCCCAATCGTGCAACCCACAGGCCTTGAAGGATACGTGACAGCCGTGCGGACCCCTGAGAGTTCCTCCATGTGGTAGAGGACATAAAGGAGGCCAAAGCCAAATACGCCCATAATGTGTGCTGTCAGGGAAAGGAGGAAGAGGAAGAAATAACGGTAGTTCCGGCGACCAATACAGTTGTTCACCCAGGGGCAGTGATGATCAAATTCCTAGGGGCAAAAAGAGACAGACTAAGAGGCATCCTTGTACCACAGCAATAGATCATTTTGGTCAAGAGGAGGAACAAACGAGAGAACCTAAGTGTTGCTTTCAGGAACCTGTGATCATGTTCATCATTTAGTTGCAAAATTAAAAACAGACTCATGCACTTTGTCTTGCTCTATCGATCTGAAAGGAAGTGCTTCAAGAGGCTGATCAAAGGACAAAGCCAACTCTCAAAGCTTATCCTATGTGACCAAGAAACAATGAAAGGGACAAATATCAGAGGCTTTGTAAAAACATCAAGATTCACAAGAAAAGAAGACTGGAAGGAAAATCTGGCAGACAAAAGCTTATAGCTAAGTAAGACTGGAAAAAAGTTAAAAAATAAAAGCAAGGAATGCAGAAGGATAGGCAGGAACAGACATATAACTGTAAAATTCAAATGTATCATGATGTAGTGGAAGCAAGAGATAAAGCCAGTATGAATAACCAAAAAGATGAGCCAAAGAATGGAGGGCTGGAGCTATGTATGAATCCTGGTGTTGAGAAAGCCTATGGCCACTTAGGGTCCCCCCATAACAGCAGACTATTTATGCTCTACCACTCCTCTGTACATCGCCACTAACACTTTTGACAGAGCTAGAACACCTAGCCCAGGTACTTAGCCAGGACTGTATTTCATCCAAGGCCAAGAACCTACAGGATTTGATTCCTACTCTAGGGCAGGAATAAGGCAAGTGAGGTTCAGTAGCAAGTCTTACCCGACTCAGGGTTCTTACCTCCACACAATTGTCACAGACGCTGCAGTGGGAACATCGAGGAGGACGATAGAAGCGGCAGGTGGCGCACCATTTCATGCGCACCTGGATGCCCTTGATTTCCACTGTTTTGTAAAGGGGAGCTCGGAAGTCATCCTCCTTGTCTTCATCCTCCTCAGCTGCAGAGAGGAAAAGTCAATTAAAAAATAATTGTGCCAGAACTGTACTAAGCACCAGGGACGCAGTGACATTTAAAATATGGCCTCTGCTTTCAAGGAATTCAGACTGATGGAGGAGAGAAACTAAGAACTAATCTAATACCGTGAGATCAGCTCTATATACAACACTATGGAAATACATATGAGGAAGCAATTTATTATGCACTGGAAATGAGGTTCAAGAGAATATGACTCAGAGGTGGCCCTGATATGGGTATGCTGACATTCTTGGTTTGCATATTATGAATTTTAAAAGAAATAATTTACTGATCAAACCACATATATATAATAAGTATGCATTAACAGTTTAGTACCTACAAGTGCATGGCTGAACTGTAATAATCCAAGAAAGGACCAAACTTCAACCTTTTCTTCTGTGCACAAAGCCCTTGCCCAAAAGATCTTCCCCCACCGTATTACCTATACATATATATTTCGGTACTGTTTCTCAGCTCTCTTTACCTGAATGCCTTTCAATTTTTAGCTATCAAATACCCACCATCCCACTTCAAAACTTAAAGGACATTATTTGCCTTCTCATCAACAGTGTGTATTTTTTGTAAATACATTTATTTAAATTAGTTTCAAGTATATAGTACATTGGTTAGACATCTATAATGTTCATAAAATGATTCCCGCAAATGCTCCCTCCCTCCCTCCCTTTAACCATATTAACGCTGACTACATTACCTCTTCCATGCTCCCCATGCCCAACTACCAACTAGTAATTTGTACTTCTTTAATCCTTAACCCCATTCTCCCACCCTCCCAACCTACCTCCTCTCTGTTCGTCACCAAACTGTCCACTATATTTGTGAGTCTTTTTGATTAATTTGTTCTTTTTGTTCCTTAGATACCACACAGAAGTGAAATCATATGGTATCTTTCTCAGACTTATTTCATCCAGTATAATAACCTCTAAGTCCATCCATATTGTTGCAAATAAATTTTATTTATTTTAATGGCTGAGTAATATTCCATTGTATATATGAACCATAATTTCTTCATCCAATTGTCTGTTGATGGGCATTTAGATTGCTTCCATAACCTGGCTATTGTTACAATGTGCAATTTTTATTTTTTATTATTAATTTAGAAAAAAATACATGTGGGAAGGAAAACTTTAATATGATGTAGAGTTAAAAATTAAATTTTCCAATTTTACTGACTTGGGGAAATGCTTATAAGTGAAAAAAATGCAAGGTGAAGAACGGTACTAACAAAAAAATCTCATCTTGAGAATAGATAAAAAATACACACAACTACATAGTATACTGTATCTATCTTCAAAATATGAGGATATATAAACAGTAGCTATCTCTGGGCTGTGAAATTATAGGTGAAGTTTCTACATAATGAATATTCACTATTTATTAAAATCTTTACTTTTCAAAAAAGGTTTCTCTCTCAAAGGAAAAAATTCAAATGCTACTTATTTTGAAATTTCTGTTCCTTCCACCCATCATCTACCAGAAGTGAGCTTTGTCTCTTCTTGAAGTACTACATAGTTCTTTGATTACTCTTATAACCTGTCGCAGTATATTTATTCATATAAATGTCTTCCCCATCTCCTCTAGACAAAGCTATTTGAAAGCAAGGATCTTTAAAAATAATCATTCCAAATGACCATAATGCCTTCCATATAGATAATAAACACTTACTAAAAGATCAATAATGGCTCATGAAAGCAGCCCTCCTTGGCTTTAGGGACTCAAAGTTCCTTTCATTCACCTAATCTTTGAAACAGAAGTCACAAAGAAAGTGCGGTGACACAGGCTTCTGAGCACAATTTCAGGAAAACATCTCACCAAAATTGCTACCCCAATTCCACCTGTCTTACAAGATAACTTCACATTTGGGAGGAAATTTAGATGTCACCAGCAACAACCTTCATCAGTTTCTCTTTCTACCTCTTATTCTGCTAATAACGGTTCTTACTTTCACCTCCTATCCCAGAAACAGCCTACTGTAAGCATAACCCTTCTACATGCATGAGAAAAAGCTTCTCTTTCCTCTAGGTCAGGGGTCCCCAATCCCCAGGCCACCAACAGGAAGGAACCTGGCTCCACAGCAGGAGGTGAGCAGCGGCCAGCCAGGGAGTGAAGCTTCATCTGTATTTGCAGCCACTTCCCAGCATCACCGCCTCAGCTCCAACTCAGATCATTAAGCATTAGATTCTCTTTGGAGCACTGGTCCCTGGTGCCAAAAAGGTTGGCAACCACTGCTCAAGATCACTCTTCAATTATCCCCTCTATTCTATTCTAGCTCCTCTCTCTTCTCTGGTTCTATCTCCTCAGGCTACCAACATGCTAAAGCCTTCTGTATCATTAAAAACAAACAAATAAACAAACAAACAAACAAAAACTTCCTTTCCCATAAAATATTCTTTCTTCTGCTGTCTTGGTTTCACTCCTTCAAAGAGTAATCCTAACACTCATTAACTCTACCTTATTTCCTATTCACTGCCTTACAAACCATTACAGTTTGGGTAATTTAACTGTATCTCCCCCACATGTAAATATAAACACACCATTAAAACTACTCTTGTTCAGATCACTAATTTCTTAGTTACCAAAACAATGGGCATTCTCAGTTTCCACACCATTGGACCTAATATCTGATCCCATCAACCATCGGCCCTGTCATGAACTCTTCTTAGCTCCCACTTTGTCCAGTTTCTCCTCCTACTAACCCTTCTTGCTCAATCCCTCTTCAATGGCACCTCCTTATCCTCTGCTCCTCATTAAAATGTCAGTGCTGATCAGGTCTGACCTTGGTTCTTTCCTAATCTCATTCAACTTTCTCTAGACAATCTTACTATTCTTGTTGCTTCAAATACCACATGGCTGAAGACTCCAAGTCAGGCTACTTAATTGCTCACTGGATAACTCTGCCTAAATGACCAATAAGTCTCAAATTCAGCATGTCTAAGATGTTCTGTCTTCCCTCCAAACCTGTTTGACATTCCTATAGCTCATATCTTGATTTCTAAAAATCAGCATCCAATTTATCTTCCAAGTTAGAAATCTTAGAACTCTTAGACAATTCCTTCACTCTTATTCTCCCCTAATAAGCAATTGGTCATGAAAAGTTCTGTTGAGTCTATTTTTGAAAAATCTGTAAATCCAGTCTTGAATTCAAGTTCTCATCTGGTTTGCATTATTCCAATAGCCTCCCATATGGAATCTGTGTATTATTACAAGAATTATTTTTATAAAATGAAATCTGATCCTGTGATTCCTCCAATTAAAGACGTCTTGCTATCCAAAGGAAGAAATATAATCTATTTAACTTAGGATAGAAAGCCTCCCACAATTCGGCTCTGGGTTTATAGTTTGCTCCTTCTGGCCTCACCCTGCACTCTATCTTCCACACGACTGTGTTCAGCATTTCATGGCCACAATCTTCTGCATATGCTCCTTTCTCTGCAGAGAATGCCCTTCCCCTCCATCCTCTTTTTGGTAAAGTCTTTCCTACATACCTTCAGCAGCGCTTCCCCAATTTATCTGGGCAGATGTATGTGCACCATTTTCTATGGTCTCAGAGAACCTTGTTCTTGCTTCCATTACAGTTTGTAAAACACTGTTCTAATTTTTCTTGGATATTATTGTGCCTAGCAATAATATCCAACCCATATGCTCGAAATATTTCTGCTATATAGTTAACTGAAAATCAAAAGGTTGACTGTAATGGAATCACATGGCTGAAGTTAAGACATCTATTCCTAAAGACCCTGACCTGCTTTTCATCATTAGACTGTAAAATAATCCCAAAACCCTAGGACTCCTAAAGCCCAGAACCAAATATGTATGTCTAAAATATTTTTCAAAGGTAGTAAGGAATTTCAAGAGAGGAGAGGGAAATCTTACCTCGAGGGAAAATCCCTGGGTCCATGAAGGTGGCCATGCTGAAGTTGGCCAGCACAAAGAGAAAAACAATCGCATTGTAGATGGGCACTGCAGGTGACACATAGAGGCTTAGTCCTGGACAGCTGCAAAGATATGAAAAAAAAATGAGAAGTTGCCTCTAACCCTTTGGACACCAACCATATAAAGATCTATCAAGATTCAGCCCCCATACCTATATATAAATCTTCTATGGCTCACCTTTGCTGTCTCAAATTATTTTTATCTTTCCAACAAATGAATCCAGTTTCCAACAGAAACGCTCAATTTAGATCAAGGTATAAGACTCATGAATCTCTCCTTCCAAAACCCCTTGTACTAAGTTCTATGTTCTTCAGATGCTTTCTTCCCTGGTGGATCTTTCTATGTTTTGGATCTGTTCTTTTCTCATTTTTAACCAGGCACAAGAGTTAAGGACTGAGTATGTAACTGATGCCAGCTACACTCCCGCCTCTGGAGAAGCCAGAGGCTTCTGGATCCCAGCCATGCCCCACTGACCTGCACATTGGCCCAAAGCATGGGATACCACCTGCCTATGGCTCCTACTCCCTCTGGCTTTGAACCACTCTTACTGCCTAAAGTTTCTTCACTACATCAGCTATTCCTGAGTTTTATTCAACTAGAGGCTAATTCTCAAGGTGGGGAAAAGAAAAACACAACACCCAGATAAGGATGGGTATCGAGGCACAGAACTAGAACCCTTGAGGTCTATAAATGAAGCAGAAGAGCAGGGAAGAAAAAAAAAAAAGATATCAGACCAAAGCAGCCCTAAATCCTGTAGGAAAAAAGAAACTGGTCAAACATATCCAGTATTCCCACAGGGTCCAAATTAAGGAGATACGCTTGGGTAACTTTTCTTTGACAAAAAAAAAAGAGTGCCCTGGTCCAGAATTATGTTGTTTCCATCAGGATATGAGCCCAGTAGGAATGCTGCAAGAGCTCTTCCTTTCTCTGATCACTTCCTGGAAGCTGGAAGTTTCAGAACACAGATGTGCAACTTGCTTTGTCAGTAGTATCTAATGCCCTCTCTCTCCTCTCTCAGCTCAAGAACTTCTCATTACAAGACAGTGGCTAAATACCCTAATCTGCTTTTTGGCTGAGAACTTAATCTCCAGAATTAGGACAGCATCTGTCTTTCTCCCCTTTATCTAGTCCAGTCAGAAGGAAATGAAGAGTTCATTGAAATAAAGGAAGGAGGGACCAGGAGAACAAGACAGCACATGAGTCTGGAGAATTCATCCACAGCACAGTCCTGAAATCTGCTGAGAGGTGATCTGTCTCCATCAAAACAGAAAGCACAGCCCTGAACAGTGTCAGGACAGTTAGCAGGAACTGAGCTCCCTGATGAGATATAAACAAACTATTGAAAAGAGACAAAACTGTCACAAAGCATCGCACAACTCCTGACCACCACCATTCTATTTATTCAAATTCCATTTAATCATTAAAAAAATTTTTGAAGTAAATATCCATCGTGTGTTGCCTTTTTAGGCAATAAATATCAATTAACTTTCTGCTTCTCCTGACAGGTCACTACATAGCTGAGAGATAAAATAATGAAGCTACAGTGAAAACATCAATTTCAAGGACAAAAGAGACCTTCCGTCACAGTTCTAAGTTTATTCTAGCAGGTCTCCTATGAAAGCCTCTTCCTCTGGGGGTTCTTTGGTTCAGAAAAGGTGTCCCCCTAGCTTGGCAGAGTTTGGATGAACTAGAAGCTGAAGGAAGAGTTCTTACACAGCCCCACCTAAAGTCTGACCTCCTAGGCTCCTCAGGAGGAAGAGAAACTGAAAACCAGTCATCCAGGTCAGGGCCCCTCCCTAGTACTTAGCTGTCGCTTCAATTTCCGCCTGGGGAAGAGGAGAAAGGGTGACTCACTTGACTCCTACAGCCTGGGAAGATAATTAGAAGGGAAAAAGAAATTAAATCCTTAGAACACTGAGGTGCCATGATTTAAGTCTCATTTCTAGAACTGGCCACTGTGGCTACTGTGGCCTCTTGAGCTTCTGAAAAAATAAGGGTTACCTCCATCCCTGAGGGAAACTGAGGTAATGAAAATAAATCAGCCCCCTTGCACACTCAAATGTCATCCCGACCCCATTCTTTCTTCAGTTTCTGCATTTCCAAACAAAGCAAACCACACAATTTCTTGGGTAGCTTGCCAAACACCTAGCCCTAAATAATGAACTTTACCCCTACAGCCTTCTTTATATCAACCCAACCCAGGTGAAGTGTGAAATCCTAGAATTGAGTTCCACTATCTACTGTCAAAATAAAACCTGCCCCCAGAGTGGCAGCACCTAGAAATGATGCAGATAGCTCAACTTCACAGGCAGTATTTGCTCCTAGATTCAAATCAAAGAACCGCTGCTGCCAACCTGAACGCTCTGAGGAGCACCCCACCAAGAAGGCGTGCGTGAGCAGAGCCTGTTCTGCCATCTCCCACATTCTGCTTGGCTTGCGGAGAGGCTTGCTGTTGCTAGGGTATTTTGCCAGATTCCTAGGTGACCACCCCAAGTAGCCTGTCTGAATCTGTTGCCTTAGATGGAAGGAGATGAGGCCTGAGTTGAGAGTTGTTGTTAGGGCTCGTCCTCAGCCTATAGCGATAATCATAGAGCTCCAAAGCTTAGGGAGTGGCCCTAGCCCAGAAGGCTGGCTGACTCATTGATGAAACTCCCAGACCTATACCATCCCAGAAAGAACAGGTTCTTCTGCCCACCCATTCATCAAGGCCAAATAAATGGGGAGAGTAGGTTTCAGTACCCACACTCCTGAAAATGTTTCCTAGACCTAACACTTTCCATCATATTAAAAAAGAAAAAAAAAAAGTTTAATTCTTGGTAAGAAAAACAAAGTAGGTGTCAAGAAATTTTGAGTTTTAATCCTATCTCATCACTGCTCTGCCAGTAGCCTAGGTGATCCACAGGAAACTCTCCAAACTTGTTTCTTCAGCTACATAACACAGACATGAGAGTGAAGGAGACAATGTATGAAAAGATCTTAAGAATTCTTTTTGAACCAGCTGGCTTAATACTGGGCATCCACTGACTAGAAGACACATAAGAAAAAATATTCTTACTTATTACCATCATCATCAATTATCATTCCAGCTCCACCTTCATCCTTAATTCCACTCCCTCCATCACCACCTGCTCCCAGGTACTGGAGATTCAAGAGCACTTAGAGCACAGGCACTACGCTCCTAAAGAACAGGTCTATGCATTCCACCCATGCCTGGCACATAGTATGAGTGTATGACTAGTGTTCCTTGACGATGAGGCAAGGCTGGAACAGACAGCCCACTTCCTGCCCCTGGGGGTCCTCAAGACTTCACAGGAAAACAACTTCCCCCTTATAGGTAAGGTAAGTTTCTCTTAAAACTCTTCCTTTGTGGTGGATCTGTTACCCAAACTTTCGAGCAGCTCAGTGAAAGACATAGGATCTGGGCACTTATTCCTGGATGAGAAAATGACGTGGGAAGACAAAGGAACAACCACTGCTCAACTGATGCCCTAAATCACAAGGCTGCTCCCACTCAAATCAGGTGCTCACACCTCCACAGTCATGAAAAAGGACCAGAGGGAGAGTCACTCAGGTTGCCCAACTCTTTGGAATAAAGGGTTGGGAGGGGCCAGAGGCAGAAACTGAAAGGAAGAAAGCTCTCTAATGGTTGCGGCACTGGAAAGACCACAGATCTCCGGACAACCCTGACTTTTATCACCTGCAGCAGAGATTTCCCCCATGACCTTGCTACCAATTTTAGAAATAAACGAGATACTGGCTGAATTCACTCACAGCTCAAGACTTTATATAAAAGATACAATTCAGTGATTTGTTTCAAATGGTACTGCAAGGAGCCCTAAAAAGGTTTCATGTTCCAAGGAAGGCAAAGAGGAGACACCAAGGGGCTGGCACTCTATGCACTAGCCTCACTTGAACCAGACAGCCCTACTCTTATGTTTTATATACTGGGGTTCCACATAAGATCTCATTTGAAAAAAAAAAGGATCACACTGCTTAAACTGCTCTAGGTCAATTTCATTATACAGAGAAGAAACAGGTCCATGAAGATTAACAGGCTTTACCAAAATCAGTCTTCTGACACCCAAAAAGTGCTTACTTTTTTTACCTAGCACTGTCCCCTTGCCCATCGCAAAAGGAGACTAAGGACAGATGAGGATCCAGGTACATTCTCTTAAGTGCAGAGTCTATATCTAATTGGGAGGGGGAGGGTTACTTTAGCAGACACTCTCCTTCCCAAACAGTGAAAAGGGAAAAGAATTTAGACGTGATGCATAATAATCTACCTGCTTGGTTTTAGTACTGGACAAATTCAGTGAATGAGAGGATTAGACTTCTAGGAGAAAGACCTCAATTGTTCTATTCAAGCTTCTCTGCAGAATAAGATCACCATTTTTTGATGACCAAGCCCAACTGAGAATTTCTGCTCATAGTTTTCTCTATTTGACAAAGAAACACGGTGGGGAAATTGTTCCTAATTGGTTGAAGCCTACTTTGCCTCCACTAATTGTCTGCCAGCTGAAAGTGATGATTCCTTTTACTCCTAGTCCTCCAGGTCCCAAAGTAATTCTCACCTGGGCTTATTATATTGATGTCAGAACAGATAGCTGTAGCCTAGTGAAGGGAACTGGAGGACAACAAAGTAGTTATAGATTTAGGGCTCCAAACAGGAGCTGGTTCAAAGACAGCCTTCCTCTTGTCTTTCTATTTGAAATCATAAATCCTTTTTTAGGTTGTAATCTGATTTTAAACAGGGGATTCTCCAAGGAATTGAATCTCTAAAGGAACAACAATTTTTGAAAAGAGTAGCACCTCAGCCCACATCATGCTTGCAGAGGAACTGTTATCATCAGACGGAGGGGAAGAGATGAGAATTTCAGAGGTTCCAAGAGCTGGTGATAGAGTAAGATAAATAGTGTCTATGCCTCCACAGGTGGGAGACCCTAGAGAGGAAAAGAGGGCCCAGAAACTCCCAGGGGAAATTCTCACCATGACTTAAGGCTTCAAACTTTGGACTAGAGGCAATAATTCCAAATAGAGTCAATACTGTCTCCCAAAATTCTTTTTCCTGGGGCTGAGAGATTACAGAATAAGGAGGGCCCCTACTTTTCTGGAACTAGGGAATGAAAAAGTAGGTTAAATAGCTTCAACTATCAGTTGAGAAAATGCCTATGTCAGGACAACTCTTTGTGGTGAAACTGGTATAACCAGCCAAGTACTTCAGTGGCTCCAGAGTAACAAGTTAAGGACAAGGGTTCTGCCTGCCCTTTGTCAAAAACAGATGGGGTGAGGGAAAAACCAGTCAGTCCCCTTAATTTCATAGCTTCCAAAAGGCTTTGTCCCTTGAAGGAAAATAGACCCTCGCCATTTAAGCAGGTCTGTGGGTGTCCAAGTGGTCTTGTACATATCCCTCATGACACAGCACAACTGCTACAAGGATAGTAAAATCCCATATAAATGTCCCTTGGTTATAATGTTGATTTGACTCTACTGGCCATTATAACAGAAACCAAAACAAGCCTGACGCTGAAGCCTCACTCCTCCTTACTGGTAGTCAATGCATGAAGGACAGACTGAGTATGCTGAGTTAAAGCAAGAGACAAATATTATGAAGAACAAGGGGAGCCAGAGAAGAACAGGGCTGCCCTGCACCTCTGAGGGATTCAGCAGGGAGGCTCGGGCTGGAGAGCGGGGGTGCCGCAGAATCTATGACTTCTACTTATCAGAGGAAGAGGTGAGAAGTAGGATGATGCTCATACCTTAAGGTAATAGAACTTTTCCCTTTTTAAAAAATAGAAAATATCACTATTACTTTGCTGACTTTTAGTCAAACCACCCATATTTTTTAGAATTGCTTTTGGTATCTGAAGCTCAATTTGGGGGTATTCCCTCCCTATCTCAGATTTAATTTCTGTTCTCGATTTCTCCCCATAATAGTAACTGTCCCCACCCCAGAATTCCTGCTTTGTTCATCCTTCGATGAGTCCAAACTGCCTCTTCCTTCCTTACCACTTCAATACATGTTCTTCCTCTTCCCAATAACCTCCCATTGCTCTAAACAGCACCTCACAATTAGATTTGAGCCTGAACCACAGCAAAGTGAAATCCCCAGAAAACCTACTATGCTCTGATTGTTCCAAGGGCTACAACTATAAGACCAACTCAATGACTCGACAATTTAAGGCTCAGAACCCTGGTACATGTTAACTTATAAATAGGTAAGAGCAAAGATGCTTTCCAGGTGGTCAACAGCTAAAATACTGGGGACTAGGGGAGGATAAGTCACCCAGTCTCCTCCGATAACAAGCAGTCTGCATACCATTAAGTAGGAAATCTTCCAATACCAACCGCTTTTCCAAATAGGACCAGGAAATGGAGAGAATTACTGACACCCCTTCAGCAGGAACTAATGTAAAGGAAGTCTTCTAGAACTCTCTTCCTAGATAAAACTTGCCCTTTCCCAATGGCCTTCAATTTTCCAGGCTTCAGTTCTTAAGAGTACACTGAAAACCAGCTGAGTAACTGTAAAAGCCCAAACAGTCTCATTGGTAGATCTAAATTAGTTCTGAAATTCTCCAGTACTGTCAGTCCCATATCTAGATTCAGATATCCAGGAGAAAAGCCATTACTATCTGAAAAACCTTTCACCTAGTCTAGTTCTCTTTTCTTTCATAGAATTGATTGCTTAAACTGCTTCAAGCCTTTCTGGTGGTTCCCTCCCACTTCCTTCCTAGTTCAGGGTTATCTAATGATGGAGCTGGGTAGGAAAATATGAAGACATCTTTAATTCCAAAGGAAGGGAGACAGGAAGGTAGAGGATTCTATGGAGTCAGATGTCTACGGTGGCTGAGATAGGCTTTTCTTCACTCTTCCTATCATGTCCCTTGGATCTGGATTTACTTCTATCAAACATCAGGCATGCCCAGTCACTTGGCTTTAAAAGTAAAGTTCAGGAAAAAAAAAAATACCCCTTCACCTACCATGGAGTGGCCCCAAATACCACCACTGGGAGGAAACTCACGTAAAGGCAAAGAAGAGGGTCGTGGCTCCCACTAAGAAGATGGCGGCTGCTGAGACCGGAACATACTTGCTGGGTTTGAATCTCTTTCCAGACTCTGAGGGCATGTTGGAGCTCTGATGGGAGATCTGCCCTGCCGCATAGCCCAGGCCCACACAGCGGCAGAACACACAAGAAAACGGGACGAGGGCAACAACGGAAATAAGAGCACAGAAGGACACCAGGGAATAGAAAACTTTAAATTATCACCCTTCCCCCTCCCAAATAAAACCAAAGGTCAAAAGATCTCAAATGAAGGAAAGCGCATGGGAGGGGGAAAGGTGATTTCAAATGACGAATAACCACCTCCCCAGAACAAGGCAGAAGAGATTAAGAAACCCAGCTTGTACAGTTTAAAAATTGAAGACAAACAGTAGGTTGTACACATGCAAATGGTTGCAGGTAGAGAACATAGGCAGTCAGATAGATCAAGGAAAAATAGCTCATGGATGGAGATAAGTCTTCAGAAGGAAAAAAGGGGACAATATCAAGACAGGGCAGAACACTTCGGACAAGGAAAGATTCTTCTGAAGAGATACTATAGTACCTCCACGACTACACTTCCACAGAATGTGAGCTGCACCCAAAGAGGTGTGCCCTGTGTTTCTATTTTAATCCGAGAAGGAACCCGGGGCCCCTTTCCAGCTTTAAGGAGAAGCTGTTATTACTGCAGTCCTTGTCCTTTTTAGGCAGTTTTCTCAATGACACCTTGACTTCGGGCTTGTAGTCTGGCAATGGTGGTTTAATTTTATTTATTTTCTCTTGCTGGCTAAAGCTGGGCAGCAGCTGTTACAAGGTTGAGTTGTAAATCCTTTTCTTTGAAGGGGGAGGGAAAACAGAGAGAGCAAGCTTGTATGTCTTCAATATCTTCTTGTTATTCCCAAGCCCTTCAAGAGCTTCTTTTCCTAGAGAGTTCATGCAAAACTAAAGCATAACATAAAATCCCTGAAGCCATGTTCTTCCCCACAAGCAAAATAAGAGGAAGAACTCAATTCCACACGATGATACTTTTTAAAGGTTACTGTGGATGAAAGCAAAGTTCCAAAGGGGTCCCCGTTTCCAGGTCAGTCAATGTCTCTGCTCTTTCTTCCTCAGTCTTGGGCTTTCTGGATGCAGAGTTTGGCTGGGTCACAGGGCCTTACCTGGAAAAAAAAAAAAACATCTTCATCAAATAAATTCTTTCAGGGCATTTCTTAAGAACATCAAGGCTAAAACCCCACAGGCCATTCTGTTAAAAAGTGCCTTTTGAGAGAAAGATTATTTGCCATTTCACTTATGTGTATGTGGGGCTCTGAAGTGGCAGGATGATGGATCCAGAATCCTTCACTTTCTAAGTGCTTGCTGTTCACGTTGTAAGAGAAGAATGTGGCTTCACCTGGCCTCAGGTCATCTTGTAAGGGGCCCATCTCACCTGACACAAATAGCAACAAAAAATATCAAAATCTAAAAACAAACAAGGGCACAGCAGTGAAGGGCAGCCCTAGAAAAGAGATTTCTCTTTGGATGAAGAGTATTTATTGCTACAATGAAAAGAGAAAAAAAAAACCTCAAAATTAGGACAGTTAGTCTCATTTCCTTTCTGTGCATGTCTCCCTCTCTCTCATCCCTCTATGCTTTGTAGTTATAACCCTGAAGAGGTAGAAGCTGAATGTTTGGTCTTCTGGAATAACACATGAAAGGACCTGGCCAAGATATGTTCTTGCACTGAAAGGTGAGATGCCCTGTATGAGAAACTGAGTCAACCACAGAGGCTGGTCCTTTTCTACCTAATTCTACATTTTATTCCTGTATTAGCCTGTTAGGAAGGTAACTGAACCCCACCTTCCCCAATACAATTAAGAGTAACAATTATTTCTGTTGATGGTAGTAGCAAAATAACCCTAGCACTTTGGATTTTATAGGATGCTTTTCATCTAGTGATCTCAAAGCACTTAACTCACATTATCGGTGACGCCGTCCCTTATATCATTCCAAAAAATTGAAGGCTAGAGAATGCCTCAGGCCATTCCACTGAATCACTTGAGCAGTCAAGTTCAGAATTCAAGGGTTCATTCCTGTGCCCCTTTGCCAACACAAACCCTTTCTACCTCTTTCTCATCCACTACACTATCTGCCAAGTGAAGACAACTTGGACTCTGCAGACCAAAAATTTTACTTGTTAGAATTTCAAAATAAGTGTCATCACACCCAGTGGTCTAGTATTTCCCTTAATATCAAAGGCAGAGATTAAAACATCAAAAGATTCAGATAATGAAATACAAACATGCCCCAGAATTTATCACTTCCTCTCTTACCTGTGGCACTGAAGGCAAAGGTGCCTTCCTTCAAGGTGCAGCATGTCTCTCTTTAAAAAAGTAATATAAGGCCAAACCGTAATATAAGAACAAAGTGAACACCCAGAGATTACAAGAAATTGTTCAAGTCCTAAAAAAAGATAAATCTTCTTTAGCCTCTAACGTTATGACCATTTAACTCTTGGTTTCCTAATCAAATCTCAACAATCTGAATGTAAGCCTAGGTATCTTTGCTAATAATGAAAAGAAAATTCTTGGTTTGTACACAGTACTATCAAACTTTCCCCTTCAAACCCCAAAGAATAGAGGAGACGGAAATTGCATTGCTTATATTTGATCTAGAGTAGAATATCATTTAGGCACCATAAATTATTTAAGATCATATTTTCTGACAGAAAAAAAAATCATATGAACTAATACTGCCATAGCAATGCAGGATCATAAAAGGCCATGCAATTTGGGAGTACAATACAAAAACAAAAGAGATTTAGTACCTGAGATGTCTGGCAAGTATATACTGGAAGGGACAAGACATAATATAAGAATTTACTTGGTATAACAAAGAAGCACCAAGTCTTAGCAGAAGTGCCATGGGTAGTAGGGATAAGACTATAGGATGAGTGTGGTTCCGCAGAGCCAGCAGTCTAGGTCCACACTAGTATGACAAAGGTGTACAAGTATGTGTAAGGCATATTCAGGCACAGAGTAATCTATGAAATGGAAATATGCATGTATAAAACAAATGAGAGAATATATGGTTTGAAGGCTTTAATAAAGGTTTAATACAAGGACCTCCTTAAAGGGGTGAATGGATACGGGCAGTACCACTGATAGCACAAGTATTGTTGGTTGAAATAAAGTGGAGAAATAATACAATATAGTAAATCTGAATGCGAAGTAATCAAGGTATTGTGGAATAATCCACATGTCAAGACACTGGCTTAAGAGTCAAGTAGAAGTTTAATATGGGTTCTACCATTATATTCCGAAGTAGCAAAACACACGGATATACAATTATTGTAGGCATTAGGTGGGTTTTTAAGAATGGGTAATAATGAGCCTTCTGAAGAGATTTGATACAGTACAGAGGGATATTGGGATAAAAAGATAGGGATGAGAATTTAAGATCAACCTAGACAAGATGGCATTAAGCAGGAAGTGAAATATCCAAGCAGAAAAATGGTCTATAATATAACATATTTGATTCTACTCCTTGCTTCATTACTTTAAGTCACTTTCTTACTTCATATTTCAGTGTTTTCATTCGGCCAAGTGGATAAAACATCTTCCACCTCCCTGTCCCACAAAGAGATTCCTATAGATAAAATATTGACAAACACATCCGAGCTCCGCTTGTAAAAAGTACAAAGTACTAAAAGCATGGAGCACCAGGCTGGTGGGGGTGAGGAAGCGGACGGATGGAAGACAACAGGTAACAGGATGAGACTTGAGCCAAAATAAGTATCAGCAGAGTGGGCGAGGGACCTGGAACGTGGGGAGATAAAAGGGGAACAGCACCCAGTCCCCACCCCGGAGTTGGGGCAAGGAGAATCACCGTACGGGGCAGCGCAGACTGAGATTGAGAAGACGGAATCCGCGGTGGCAGGGCCCACTGGGGCTGGTGCGGGAGAGGGCTGCGGAGGACGGCAGAGCCCGCGGCGTAGGGCCGGGGGCGGCAGGGGCGGCGGCTGGGCACCAGGCGCTGAAGGGGACCCGGGTCTCGAGCTAGGACCGGGCAGCCGGGCAGTAACCCGTTCTGAGCCCCAGCGGCCGCGGATCCCCGGCCTCTACTCGTCGTCCGTTTCCGGGGCCCACGGGTCCTGCCGCAGTTGGATGACCCGGCCCGAAGGAGGAATGGGGCCTCAAACCACCTCCCCCTCCTCAGTCCCCCTTCCCTAGAGGTCACTCTCCCCTCCCATCTCACTGGCCCCGCACTTCCGGTTCCGCAGGGGCCGGTGTCCTCGATACTCACCCCCGGCGCGGTTCCCGTCACCGCCGCCGTCGTCGTCGCTGCCACCTCCCAGCAGTGCCGTCCGGCCTCTGAGAAGCAGCGCGCGGCCCCCGCACGCTCCACGCCCGCCCCGCTCTGCGCGCTCCCGCTCGGCGGCGCTCGTCTTCGAGCCGGCGCGCGGCCGTTGCCCTCAGTGCCGGGTTTCTAGCCCTCCCCGCGTTCCCATTGGCTCCCTGTCCCGGACGCGCGCGACGTCTCGAGGGGGGCACGTTTCTCTCATTCATGCGACTCGCGCCGCCGCGCCCGCCCCCGCTCACTCTCCCATTCACCTATGGCCCCCACCCCCACGCCGCTCTATGGCGTGCGCGCGAACCTCGGCGACCGCGGCGACCTCGCGCTCTGATTGGCTACATAGGCACAGCGCCGTACGCACGCGAGAAAACGAGAACGCGCGCGCAAGGCCGTCGGGTTCCGCAGGCGACTGGGAAAGGGGGTTTGCAGTACTGCGCAGGAGTCAGAAATGAGGAAATGGCGGGGAGAGAGTTTCTTTTTCCTACGTCCTACTTTCTGTTCCCGCTGGATCCAAGCAGAAATCCTTGGAAGTAAAAAAGTAGTAATATGTGTCTACTGGAAGAACTCAAAAGCAAGGAGCTACCCCCTCGAATTCGCTAAGCCCTCCCAAGCAAATGTGGTACAGTCCAGACTGGCTTCCAGTATAACCAATCACCAGTATAGGCCTCGGCGTTTTCCTGTTTCAGCCCCTTCAAGCATTGGCCAAACACTTGGCGAGTAAATACCACTCTCCTCCTCCCCTCTTTTTTTTTTTTTTTGATGGCGAAAACTTTATTGAAAAGAAACTTGAAGCAGTTCTCGGTCCAGCGAGTTTCCTAGAACCAGCAGAATCACAGGCAGATAGAACGGTCTGGGCTGTGGCTCTCGCATGGAAGGTGCGCCGGGTCTGGAAGAGTCAGTGTGGGGCGATGCTCCTGCCAAAAGCCTGGAATGAGAGGAAAGAGCGGGCGCGAGCCTTGGAGCTGTAGCGTCTACGGTGGAAGGAGGCACGGGGAGTGCACGCCATCTGAAGCGGTGGCAGCCCCCTGGGGTGCGACCCGGTTCTTGGTTCTGCTTAATTTCCTTAGTTTCCAATTGCAATCCAAGGAATGGGCGCTGCATCCCTAACCGCGCTGGAAGCTCCTGTCCCTGGCGAGAAGCTGGCCAGCTCAGATCACAGCGCCACACTTTGCCCTAATTAGCCCTACACAGCTGTGAACCCAAGAGCAAAGCCAGGTGTTCTCTCATTAAGCTCGAGGCCATTTCTTTTATGAAAGCAGCTCTGGCTATTACATAATAGTCTTTCAAAAAGTGTTCCACCAGCTACTTCTCTGAAGCCAAGGTTCCTCACCTGATTCTAAATCCTGCGGTCTGTCTTAGGATTTGGTGTCGGATGTTAGTGGTTTAAATATGGTCTGATGCTTTACCACTAGACAGCAAGATGAAGGAGAAAGGTCTACCTTCTGTTTTCTGGGGTCTAATCTAGTTCCTTCTCTAGCATGGTATATACATCAGGTTTTAGTTTATCCTTGCTAAGTAAGGGCTTCAATCCATTTATTGCAACACATTCTCTTTAATGAATGTGTATTAAAAAATTAAATTTTAAAATACTTTAGACCTTATAAAAGGTAAAGTTAAGGTACTACTGAAGATAGAATTTTTATTTATAGAGGCTTTTCTATCTTTTAAGGTTAATTTGTTTCCTTAGGAAGAGATCAAATTGCATTTTTTTCTATTATATATATTTTTTAGATTTTAAAACTTCATTTCTCCAACTTTACAAATTGGCATCTTTCTTTTCAAGAGCCTAAGACCCTGCAAAATTGTTTTGTCTCTTTGCTAGAAACTGCTAATTGGGAATAAAAATTCAACATTCCACCATCCTAAACTCTCTGGAGATACTGGATTACTGGATACTAAGCTCCTAGCTGGGTGAGCACAAACAGTTGGCATAATCACTACCAAGGTTTAGAGAGTTTCCAGTTTTCTGTCCAGTTTTCCTTAGGATCATGCAAGATATTTCCTGGAAAGAATGTTTAATAGAGCATAAGGTTTAAACTGCCAGTCACTTCTGAAAAGTATTAAACAGTAAAATCTAGGCTAAAACAATGGGCTAGCCAGACCACCAAACTTCAAATAAATTACTTGCTATGTATATCAAGAAATAACTTATAATTTTTCTAGTGTACTTTATCTGTACTTTTTCAAATCCTGTTCACTTGTCTTTCCTCGTGCCTATAAAAGGCAAACCACAGGGTCATTTTTAGCCCGACTCACTGGTAAATAAACAGGCAGACAACAAAATGCTACTCTAGAGCTTAGACGCAGAGAGGAATGACCTGTCTTTCAGCACCAACAACCTCTATGTAAATACTACTTCCTTCCCTCCTGTCCCTGTCAAATATCTCTGTTTGTGTTAGATGACAGTTTCTCCCTTTGTGCTCTGGATCTCATCCTTCACCCCTGCATTTTCTTCTGAATTTTCTCACATTTGAAAATGAAAACATACTGAAAAAAAAAACGGTGGCAAGAACATACCATGGCCATCATTAAATTCTCTCCCTCCAGAGTCTGTCAATATGCTGAGGCACCCTATCTAAAAAGACTAACAAACTCTTCCTTAATCCCATACCACCACCCCAGTCCTTTTCTCAGCAAATCTTCTCAAAAGGGTTGTCTACAATTGTTCTCTACTTCTACAGTTTATATTACCTCAGTAGATTTCAATAGGACTTTTATCATCACCATTCCAAGACTGTACTGTTCAAGGTCAATACTGACATCCATGCTTCCAGATCCATAGTCATCTCCTTTGCTAGATCACATTATACTTCACCTCTTATGCTGGAAGTGCCCTGAAAATCCCTCTTCTGCCTTCTTCTGATTTCCACTTACACAGTCCCGAGTGACTTCATCCAATACCACTGCTTTAAATGCCTTCTATAGGTCAATAGCTCCCAAGAACCTGCAGCCCTAACTTTCCCCCACCCTCCAGATTCATGTTTCCAACATCTACATAGCATCTCCATATGGATGACGAATATTTCAAACCTAACAGTGCCGAAGTAGAACTCCCGATATTCCTTTATTCCTTCCTGGAGTTTCTCCAGTCTCAGTCAAGCTAGCAGCTCAAGTAAAAAATCTAGGAATCATCTTTGATTCCACTTCTTTTCCTCACCACTCTCATCAGCAAGTCCTATCAACTTTATCTCCAAAATGTCCCAAAGCAATCAACTCACCAGCTCCACCTTTGCTGCCCTATTCTAATTCACCAATTCTCACACTGAAACTAACATGTGTCCTTGCTTCTACTCTTCCCTCTGTAATCCATGTTCCACACAGCAGTGACCTCGAAATGTAAATTAGATGTCATTCCTCTGTTTAACTATCTGCTAGGGTCTGAATGTGTCCACCAGAATTCGTATACTGAAATCCTAACCCCCAAAGATAGGAGGTGGGGCCTTTGAGTGGTACTTAGGTCATGACTATAGAGCCCTCATGAGTGAAATTAGTGCCTATTCCAAAGAGGGTCCATAGGGCACCCGTGCCCCTTCCACTTCATGAGGACGCAACTAGAAGTTGGAAGTTTGCCACCTGGAAGAGAGCCTTCATCAGAACACCATGCTGGTGCCTTGATCTTGAACTTTCCAGCCTCCAGAACCGTGAAGTTTCTGGTGTTTATAAGCTACCCAGTCAGTAGTATGTTGTCATAGTAACTGGAAGGGAATAGATACAATCCCCTCCCACTTCGTCCCACTGCTCATGGATTACAAAAACTTTATCTCATCTTTTCTATTCCCTCCAGCCTCAATTTTTACCTCTTCCCTTGATTCACTATACTCCAGCCATACTGGCCTTTCCTTTCACCAAGCACATCAAGCCTTTCTCCACCAGGAAGACTTTGCCTGAATTTTATACAGCCATTCAGGTCTTCACTTGAAATGTAAGCTCAGGAGAGGCCTTTCCTGACCACCCAATCTAAAGTAGCCTCTCAGTCACTGTCCCCTATCACCCAATTTTAAGTCTCTGTACAGCACTTACCTTTCTTGTGTTTGTTCTATAATACATTCCCTAAGACTTTGTCTATCCTGTATCTATGTAGACGGTTACTGGCAAATAGTAAATGCTTGATAAATACTTGTAGCAAGAATGAATGAAGGGCATCGGATACTTATTCAGTAATCCAGGTCCAAACCAGGAACACCAATTATTTGTAAGAAATTAGACAATGGGTTTTTCCAGTTGCTTACCACCTGAAATTTACACTCAACTTACACTTTAAATGATTCCAATCAAATACACAATAGGAAAGATAGCTGCAGCTGGGAGAAAATGAGCTATCTCTGGAAAATGATCAGATCTGAAATCTCCACCCAAGTTCATTACCAGCCTCTTTGGTTCCTCATAGTAAACCTGGCATTGGCAACAGACTTAGATCTATTTACCTAAGTGCAGAGAAAAGGGGAACCGTCATAAAAATTCACCTGCTTGGCTCACAGGTGGGCTCTTGGCTTTCCTCTCCTCTAAGTATTTAGCAATAAATCATTCCAGTGTTGTTCTGTAATTCTTTGGACAGGGGGAACAAAATTAAATATATCAACTTCTATGATATGCAAAAATATTTATTAAAAGATTTTTTTCCCCAAGTTTGAACGTTATTGGAAGGAGGACTTCTAATACACTTTTTCGTCCTGGATTAATGAGGTAACAAGTGCTATATACAGAATATAAAAACGGGAAAAACTGGGATTCTCCAAAACCTTAAAGAATTCGAAGTAGCACTTTACGTGATCTAAGAAACTAATTAAACTCTCAGTTTTCTGTTAGGTTCAAGATTAGATGAGTTGGGTTACTACTGTTTTAAGAGGCAGAATATATGTTTCCTACTAGTCCACCCTTTACGGGTCAGCCTGGCCTCAACAGATTCTCATACCTCAGCCCATCTGCCTTTCGTGATGGCTAGGCCTCCATGCCCCATACAGCAAAGCTTCCTGCTGATCTCTACTTAAGATCCATGAACCGGATATCCATGATGAGAAGGAAGTTCTTCGGCAGTGGGCGGGGGGCTGGAGAGAGAACGGTAAACACCTGATGCTCCAGGTCCACACTGGTCACCACGATGAAGCCAGCCACACTAGTCTCAGAAAGGTTCTCCTCTGTGCCCTCGGCAGTGCTAACACTCAGGAGGTGGTGCACCATATCTCGGCCAGGGGTGACAGGTACTAGCTTGAGCTGATTGTCCTCCTGAGACATGCCCAAAGGCAAACAGGAGTCTGGGATGGTAGGTGCCCCCACTTTGTAGATTTTCACATCTGAAAACTTGACATTGAAGGCATGGGGATAGAAACAGCCCCGGAATCCATAGAAATACTCACGGATACGCTCATCCCTACATTCCCGCCGGAAGTCCTTAGAGCGCTCCACCACACCCCCTGATTTAGGGAGCAACACAGTGCGCACAAAGTGAGGGAGGTCCCGTTTCAGCTCATTGTACAGTCGTTCCTGATCCAGAACCACAACCACATCCACTTCAAAGGCTGAGGCTGCATGTACCAAGGCCTGGTAACCAGAGCCCTTGACCCAGCCACAGGTGTTAATGACACAGCCACTAACAGATGCCCTTCGGTTCACTTCACACCTTTGGTTGAACACATCTGCTAAACGAGATGTAATCTGTGGAAGAAAGAATCAAGGTGAAGGAAAAAATACAAAAATACACAAACCCATGGCTGCTCTGTCCTCCTTTACAACAACTGATTATAATGTAGAAAAAAAAACATTTTCAATGACTGTGATTTTGCCTTCATAACATGAATTTTTATGTTGCTTCTACTGTCTCCTGTTTCATGTCCTAACTGAAAATTTTACAATTACTTAATAGGTCTACAGAAACATTTAACGATCTGAGGCTGATTTATATTTGAAACTGTCTTTTCTAAAATCATGTGGCAATATCAGCAGAGAGGGAACAAAGAGAGGGCTACAGATAGTTCTAACTAGCAAACTTCTGCACAGCTTCTTACTTTGATAGCGGCCCTTCCCTCCACCCCACCTTGGCTCTGACCTTATTATAAAGCTTGATGTTGGTGCCAGGAGTGGTTGAGCCAAAATGATATACCAGAGGGGCCTGGATAGAGAATCCCTCTTCAACATCTGCTGGCCGCTCAATGTAGAGGGCCCCCATGGTACCAGGGATAGACACAGAGCCCTGGCCCACATCCAGCTCGACGTAAGTGGGACGGCGGCCCAAACGCACTGCGTAGTTGAGCAGTAGACGGCATACTGTGGACTTGCCCACATCAGTGGGGCCCACTACCATCACCCGGGGGCCACGCTCTTCTTCCTTCTCCGCCTGCCTCCGCATCTGCTCCAAGGCTGTATGAGTGTTGAGGTAAAGCAACATAGGGGTGTCCTTGGAGACATATGCCACCTCCGTGCGGCCACTCAGCTGTACAGAACAACCATGCCAAGTGAAAACAGCCACCTTCGCACCAGCATCAAAAGTGAATTTCTTGTTTCGGGTCAGCTCTGTGCCAAAGATTTCTGCCATGCCAGCCAGCAGCTCCAACTGAACTGACTGAGATGCCTCCACCTCAAAGCGAAGTTCTGTCTCTCGCTCTAATTCAAATTTAGTTGTTGGCTTCTTGTCATCATTGGCCTCCTCTCCCATGTTTTCTGTGCAGTTGCTGTGCCTGTAACGCAAATTAAACTTCAGATCTAAACATAAATTAGAACTCCGTTCAAAATCCTCCAATGGATGTTTTCCCTTATCCTGCTTTATTTTCCCTTATCTCTGATCACCACCTGTCTCACTATACATTTTATTGTCTACTCTATGTTTGGGCATTTTTGTTTGCTGCTGTATCGCTAGTACCTAGAATAGGACTTAACAACCGGTAGGCATCACTATAAATACATCGAGTGAATAAATGACTCAGACGTAAGAAAACTCTACAAATTGACAGAAAACTTGATTACATCACCTCCTCACTGCCTTCACTTTACTGGGATACTCCAAACTTGAGGAGGAAAGAAATGCTGACTTCCCAATCCTCTTAGTCAACAAGAAAGGGCATCTGCAGTTCGAATGCAAAGCAGAGAATACCGGTTTTGGATTTACAGAACTGCATCAAGGCCCCGCTCAGCAACGACCAGTAAGCAGTGTCTACAGACAAATCGCTTAACCTCTCTGAACCTTTTCCTCAGCTGTCAGCTGGAGGAACCTACACTTCCTCACACAAAGTGCTATTCTGGAGATTAACCCAGACTGTTGAAGGGAGGAAAAAACAACAACAACAACAACACTTCGTAAACTAGTAAATGCGGAGGAATAATTATTTCCGATACCGGACTGCAGCTCTAGGTTCGGCATTTGTCCCAGCCTCCCCAGACACAAAATCTGCCCAGGACCCAAGAAGGCGACGGTTGCGTTTCTGAGCTTATTATCTCACCTGCACAGCCACGAGCCCCGAATGATAAACGAAGAAGCCCTCCTAGGCAGTACCTAACACCAATCACGTGCCCGGGGAGCCCATAGCCACGTCGGAAACAAAAGCGCTTCCGCACTTGCGCAGTGGCGGAGACACGGTCCCACGATGCCCCATGGGATCTGTAGTTGTATTGGAACAACCGCGAGCGGTCGCGCTCGTGCAGCCGCTCGGCCTTCTGGGAGTTGTAGTTAAAGAATTGTTTTGATTGTGACGCCAAAGGTGGGAGGGGCGGAGGCCGTCATTGTTCGCCAAGCCGGCGCTACGCGGGTAGGAGTGACCGTTACGCCCCCGCGTGGCGCGGGTACCGGCCGAGTGGCAAACGGTCGTCGGGGCGCGGCAGATGCGGACTGTTTCCCGGTGTTCCCTGTCACCTGCTTCCCGGGGACGGGAAAGACGCTGGGAAGGGAAGGGGACTCGCTGTCTGGGTCGCACGATAAACCTGCTTGTCTGGACCACAAGCCAAGAAGTGGCGAAATTAGCATAACTCTTTTTAGACACGAAGAAATCTAGGCGTAGGGAAAGTGGACGAAAACAGCCTGTCACAGGCCCACCTGGGCCGTTATCCCCTACCTGACACAGTGCTTGCACCTAGAGGGCTTTTTTTCTTTTTCTTCCTTTTTATTATTTTTTTTCTTCCTTAGAGGGCATTTAAAAACATTTAAATAAAAATAAAAATCCAAGAATTTCTCCCAGTTACTCTTTACTCAGTCATTATCCAACCACATCTCTCCAGTTGAGCCGGGAATTTTGTTGGGCACTCCTTTCGCTCCCTAAATCCCTGACAGTTACACAAGGTCATTTAGCCGGTAGGCAACAGGTTAGGCCACGTCTATATATCTCTTCTCACCAGTCTGGGCTTTGGAATCTTGTATTTTTCACTATGCCACTTGCTCTCTGTGTGACTGTGGGCAAGTCATAGGCTTAAACTCGCGAGACCCAGTTTCTTGTCTGCAAAATGGGGATAACAGTACCTAACCTCAGAGTTTTGTTGATTGGGATGATACACATAAAATACTAAGCATGACACCTGTAGCGTAGAACACATCTGATGTTAGCTTTTAAGTTTTTTTTTACAGTTTTAGGAGTGGGGAGCTATAATAATGCCATCCATTTGTACAGTGTTTTACATTTCTCAAAGCCCTTTCAGGTATCTCCTTTCACAGGCACCCCGGAAAGTCAGTTTTATTATCTCCAGTTTCACATGAGGGAGATGAAGATAGGTGAAGGGACTTGACTGAGCTAGGACTCAAACTCAGGATTTTGGAGTCTGAGTCCAGTTATAATGATAGCAAACACATAGAGTTAGGTGTCAGGTACTGTATTATGGGCCATACAGGTGTAGATTCATTTAATCACAAGAATTCTGTGAAGTACATACTATCATTGTCATCTTCACTTTACAGATGAGTACTTTTTTGAGTCCAGCTCACATGGTTAATCTAGGGAAGATTTTCTGCTTTGCCTTTGTCCCCCTGGCCCTACCTTAGCACTCACTTTCTAAGAGTGCCATTCTCACTTCTTACAGTTTTCCACTGATGGCTTGCTTTAATTGTTTTGTTCATTCACCATATGTGCATTAGTTCTTCAATGAACTATTCGATATATCCCAATCTTTCACCATTTAAAAATTCAATTCCAGGCTTCCATTAGCAAATTTTCCCCCCGAGTGAGCTCATCCTCTTCCGTTTCCATGCAGTCTGTCTTCCAGGTCTGTTTCTTCACCTCCACACTCTCTCCCTTGAGGCAATTTCATCCAATTACCTGAAGGTCATCTTTATTTAAATATTTTATAACTATCTCAAGCTGAATTTATGGAGAACCCCTCCCCCAGACTGCTCTCCATTTTGCTGCTTAAACACAGAAAGTCAGGGCACATTTAAAGCATCTGTGCTTGCCTACACTCTTTTCTCACTTTCACTAAGCATTCCTACCATCTCCACCCCACCCCCAAATAACGCTGTCTTCATATGTCTTTTTCAATCTCCTCTCCAGCTAAACCCTTGAGCATTTTCTTCCTGAGCTAATTTAAACTGATATCCTTTTTGTTTCCAAACTTTCGATTCTTGTCCTTGTCCTAAAATCTACTCACCTTCCTTTTCCCCACTTCCTGCTGTTTTCCTCAACAGTGTTTCCTCATAGTTCTCCTTTTCTTATCTGTTGCCCAGACAAGAACACTGCCCTCTTCTTTCTGTGCCAAGTTCGCCCTCTCAATTTCAAACTTCTGGTACTATCATTCAAGACAGCCACACTGTGTTTTCGGAATTTACCTTAAACCCCAGAATCTTTGATTAAATATTCAAAATTCCTTTATTCTTACCCAGCTAGCAATGCCTCCCATTAGCACATTTCCTTACCTTAATTCTTTCCCTTCTTTACGTGTGAAAGAAAAAAAAAAGTTCACAAGCAGTCCTTTCTGTAAGTCCCTGTTAGGGGTAGGGGTTCTCTTGGATGATGTGTTCTTGTCCACATATTTCAGTGACATGCACAGGGCAGCACTCCATGACAAATATTCTGAGTCAAATGAACTATAACTGGAAGATGATAGCAAAATAGCACTGAAAAGTGTGAGTTCTTCATAAGACAGAAATTTAACATGTGTCTCTTGAGATATCAGAATTTTATAGTAACCATAAGAAGAAATGAAATATTGCCATTTGCCACAACATGGATGGACCTTGAAATAATCATACTGAGCAAAATAAGCCAGACAGAAAAGGTTGAAAATCATATGCTATCACTTATATGTGGGATATAAACCTAGAAGCAACAAATGAACAAGACAGACTCACTGACATGGACAATGGACTAGTGGTTACCAGTGTGTGGGAGGGAATAAAAAAATAAAATGTAAAAAAAAAAGAATTTTGTAGTAAACTCTCTCTGAGTTTCTGCCCATTAAATTGAGAACAGTTTTGAAATAACAGCAACTTCTGTTTATTAAGTGCCTAACAGGTGCCAGGTACTTTTTAGGTGTTTACATGTTATCTCACTTGGCTTCACATCTCCATGGCGTAAATATTGTTAGCTTCATTTAGAAGAGGAAAACTGGGGCACAAAGTAGGTTGCCCAGCAGTTCCTGGTGAGTATATAGGCAGAGCTGGGATCCAAACTCAGGTCTCTTTGAAACACATGCCAGACACTTGAATCATGTCTGAAGATGCAACTCAACTGCTGTTTTCGGGAACATCATCTCCACACTAGGCAGTGCAGTCCTGGGACGCAGAGAGGGATTGCCCAGAGTACCTGCCTCAGAAAGTTTACAGCCCAGGAGAGAACCTTATGTAATGTGGGTGTCTCAGTTCATGAAGCATGAGAAACTTAGAGGTAGTTGATGAGAGGTTCCTGTATGTGAGATGTCATATTTGGTCTAGACTCCTTCAAGGATATTAAGCTGAAGCTCTGAAGCTTGTAAGTGCCTGGTACAAGCCTGGGGACACAGTTTGCCATATGTGTTAAATTAGTATGTCTTTTCTCTGCACCAAGGCTGGCGTCTGAGCTGACAAGAAGAATGTATCATCTTGAATGTGTGTGCACGCACCTGACTCTCATCGTCACCCGCCTTGCCACCTCCTTTCCAATAGCCCTGCCACCCGTACTCCATCCTTGCTCAGCCCTGTCCTTCTCTCCAGGTTCTATCTCCTTGGCCACACTGCCTTTCTCCTCAGCAACCAGCCTCTCCTCTTTCTCGCCCACTCCCTGTCCGGTCCCTATACTCTCACCCCCTGCCTCACTCCCCTAGCCCCATCCCTGGATGCCAGCCCCCTCCCTTCCTCCCGACCCGCCTCCTGTGTCTCCCAGCCCTGCTCTGACGTGGGAGGTGAGGGGGGTGGGGGATGGATGACTCACAGTGTTATGATGCAGTTCCACAACACACAGCTACATTCACCCACAGACCGAGGTACAGACGAGAGACAACCTCTGGCCCCCAGCAGCTGGCCAGCTTTGCAGCCTTTCTTGAGCCCTTAACTCCCCTCCCTGCCCCCATCCCCTTCCCAATTGAAGGAGCGGAAAGAGAAGAGAGAAGAGTGAGCAGAGAGATTGAGAGAGAGAGAGAGAGATAGACGGAGATCTCTGGAGCAGACCTCAAGGTGAGGGGGCAGCCCTTCTCCAAAGGAATTTTTTTTCCCCTTTGCAAATTTCCTCCTCCTGCTGCGTGTTGCTTTCTCCCCTTTGCAAAAGCATTATTCATCCACCCTTTGTCCTCCCTTCCCCCTCCCTGCTGCCTCCGCTCCTCTCTCAGCTCTTCCATCCCTCTCCTTAGCTCTCACGGCTCCCGCACTTATCTCCCAGCAACTTTGGCTGCAGCATCAGGCATCACTGTTTATTGTTTTGCTGCTGGTGCAGACCCCCCAAAGCCCGCCCCGGGAGCTGGCTGCGCTGCTAATGATTTTGGACCATACCATGCCGAGAATGCCAGCCAGAGGGGGCCAAAGCCTAAGAGCAGATGAGAAAATCCATTGTGAGCAGGTGGCCCCCTCCCTTTTTATTCCCCCGAGTGGCACAAGATTCGCACCTGGTTCCTCTAGCCTCTGCCTCCGGGTCTCTGCTGTAGGCAAGGGTTGCTCGGCACCCCCACCCCAGCCCTCTCTCTCCCCACTACCTCCCACGGTCCAGCCCCGGCTCACTTGGGGGAACATCCTCACCCCAGCACTCAGCTCGCCTTTGTTTTTTTCCCAGTCATTTGCCCAACTTGCTTCTCCTGGTGATCGGAGTCGGGGAAGAAATGCCCCCCTATCCCCCTCCTACGAGTGGTTCTCTAGCCTTCTGTGCAGCCTCTTCTTGGCTTGATGGGGAAGCTTGGGAGAGGGCGGGAGGCGTGACAAAGGCTGGGGAAGGAGACGGAGCAGGGACCTGGCCAGCCCCCTCCCTTGCCCCTTGAAGGTGTGCTGGGTGGAGCGGCCGAGGGGTACTCACAGGCACAGCTGGAGGCCGACCAGTGAAGTGGACACTGACCAGTGTCATGCTGGTGAGGAGGGCCTGCTTCCTGCGGCCAGAGCCCAATGTCACCCTGAACTCAGCACAAGGTGTCTTCCTGGGGCCCAGCCAGGGGGAGAGGACCTGAAACTGAAGGTGGTCTCTGATGGGGTTTTGTGGAGAGACCTTCTGGTGGCCCCAGGACAGACTGGAACAGCTGAGGCACCAGCAGCCACCCCAGGATGGGAGCCTGTTTGCCCTGGCGACCCGGAGCCACACTGCCTCTGTTCTGCTTCATGGCCTGGCATTGCCAGATACCCAGCTGGCACCTCTAAACCAGACTTGGGCTACACCATTTACAACGGGGCCTGACGGCCCCATGAAGAAGGCAGAAGCTCACCTGCTTATCGGAGCCACAGAGGACACCTCCCTTCTTATCCTCTGCCTACACACCCTCAGCTGCTCGGGGGCTGGAGTTTGGACAGATAGCAACATCTTTCTCAAAATTCCTAATCAGAACCCAGCAAGTATTTTATCTTCTGTCATCCACAGAGGTCCTGCTGTTTGTCCCTGTCCCTGGGAGAAGGTGGGAAAAAAAAAAATTCTGCTTGGTGCCCCAAAGCACAGCTTTTGAAAACGAGTCCCCTTTTGCTGCCCATGGTGGACTTTGCCCCCACACTACACCACCCAGCCCTGCTCAGCCCCAGAGAGCTGGCCTCCCTGCCGTGGTCCCCATTTCCCATTGGTTCCAGCTGTGAGATTTGCCTGAAGGAGTTTCTCTCTTACAGTTGAGGGGCTAAGTCCTTAACTGAGAATTAAGGCAAGTTATTAAGGAGCAACAGAGAGACCAAGGAGCTCAGAGGCTGAGAAAACAGCCAGGCCCTGCTTCTGGGCCAAAATGACTGGACCGAACTGCAGAGATGGGCCGTGGCCATGCCTGAGGTCTCTGTCCTTGAAGGGGCCATCCATGAAGTTTTGATTCCCGGAGACCAGGACCCCAACCCCAGGAGAGGGCTGAAGCGAGGTGCGCGCACCTGCCTGCCTGCCCGCCCTCCCTCTCAGCACGCCCCTCCTCCCACACGAAATGTACGAAGGACCAATTGCATTGCAAATGGAGAAACAGGAAAATTGCCAGGCATCCCCAACTTTGAAAAGACTTCGAGCCCCAGAGCCTATCAGAGCATGTGGGAGGCAGATCCACACCAAAGAACCGAGGAGGGCGCACTGGCAGATGACGCTGCTCCCATGGCAGCATTGGTGCCAGCGGGCTTCTCCCAGCGGAACCTGGTGGAGGCTGTTCTCGCCCCAGGAGGGAGAGACACCACCTCCCCGGCTGTGGCACCAGAGGCCGGGCACCGCTGCCAGGCTTGCTAAACAGGCGGGAAGTCCCAGGGACCGGGAGGCTGAGTGAGCCTGAATGCTGAGAGGACCGATGGTGATGGGGGCGGAGGGGCAGGGGTGAGATGAGCCCCATCTGCTCCCTTCCCTCAGGAGGGCGCCTCGCGAGGTCATGGCTCTCCTGACGCACCTTCCCCTCTTCCCAGGTGACTTCTATTTCTACCTGGTTCACGTCTGGGGGGGCCCTGGCCGGGCAGCCCCCCCACATTTCGCCTGCTCTGAAACACGGCTCTAGCCAACCTGCTCCGCTGCTTCACCTGCGACCGCCTGTGTGGGGGCTGCACGGCGCCAGCCCCCCCAGCCCGCCAGGGCATCGTCCTCCAGCCCGTCATGCCCAGCTGTGACCCCGGCCCAGGCCCGGCCTGCCTCCCCACCAAGACGTTCCGTAGCTACCTGCCCCGCTGCCACCGCACCTACAGCTGCGTCCACTGCCGTGCACACCTGGCTAAACACGATGAGCTTATTTCCAAGGTACGTCAAGCAGGCACCTGCCGCTCACCTCCTCTCTCCCACTGGGCTTGTCCAGACTCACCTGGGGTGAGGCAAGGCAGCCTATCCTCCCTCCTCCATGCCCCTGGGGTTTCAGGCAGTGGGGCCACGGGCCACCCAGTAGTCACTGTCTGTCCTGTCTCCACAGTCCTTCCAAGGGAGCCATGGCCGAGCCTACCTGTTTAACTCCGTGTGAGTCCACCTCTCTCCTTGTGTGTGTGTGTGACTGTGTGTGTGCATAATTTTCCTCTGTGGAGAAAGGGGATGAGCCATCGGAAGGTGGCCTTTCACCTTCTGTTTTGCCTCTCTTGCAAAAGGGTTCAGAAACTCAGTCTGCAGTTCTCTAGTGGGGAGTCTGGGCAGAACTGGACTCACTGCACTGGAGAAAGAAGGCCCGGGCGCGAGTCCTGCAGGGCTTGACTGCTGAAGGCAGGGGCTTCCCGTTGGGTGGGCTAAGCTCTCTCCAAATGGAAGTTTCTTTTGGGCTACTTGGGGGCTGGACTGACAGAGCCACCCCACTGGGTGCTGGGTCCTTCCTGTTTCCTGAGACAGGGTCAACGTGGGTTGCGGGCCAGCTGAACAGCGCCTCCTGCTCACGGGGCTACACTCGGTAGCTGATATTTTCTGCGAGAGCTGCAAAACCACACTGGGCTGGAAATATGTAAGTACCTGGGGGAACCCTCCAAAGTGGACAGTCTCCATGGCCCTCCAAGCCCCAGTGACCGCATGTCAGGTCTGCGTGGTCCAGAGGGAAGAGGGTGGGACCAGGTGGACTGGGTGGGGAGGGGGAATTGTGGGGACAGGGGTAATAGAAGTAGTAGGAGGACTGGAAGGGAACAGCTTGGTCCCACTTTCACTGCTTCCTCTCCACCAGGAACAGGCCTTTGAGACGAGCCAGAAGTACAAGGAGGGAAAGTACATCATTGAAATGTCACACATGGTGAAGGACAACGGCTGGGACTGAGGGGCTCAGGCAGGCTGTGCCCTTTCTCCGCATGCCCCACCCTCCCACGCCTGTCCCCTGGCCCTGCCGAGCAGTCCACACCAGCATGAGTACTGCCCCACCCCTGGGGGAACCCAGCTCCTACCAAGCCCTCCGCCTCCAATCTTCACTCCCAGGGGTGTTCAAGGCTCAGGCGTGGGCAGCAGTCAGGGACAGAACTGGGGGAAAAGGATGGTTGTGGGCCCTCCTAGCCCCACACCAGTTTACAGGAAGGTCCTGTAAACTGAGGCAATGGCAGGGCATACACTCAGGCAGAGAGGACCATGGGAGGAGTCAGGTTTTGAGTGAACAGGGGACAAATCTTGAGTTGTGGGGCCACTAGATCCTGGGCCACAGAACAGCAGAGAAGAGGCTTGGGTTGGAGTGAAATTTTGGCCTGAGACACTGGGAGATACCAGTCTCTGAGGGTGAAGCATCCTGCCCCATCTGTAGGAGAAAGGACTCGGGGGTGGAGGGAAAAAATCCCAATCCCAGGCCTTGGGAAATAAAAGGAATCGGAAGGGTTTCCATTTAACTCCACTTGTTTATCTTGGCACTAGAGAGGCACTTTCGAGCATCAAACCTTTGCCATTGGGTGGGCTGGGGTAAGCTGCCCCTAAAACAGCCCCCACCCCAGCTGGCTGTTTCCAGAGTGAGCAGTCATTGTGGGCACTCTGAGGCCCAGCCACTGCTCCCTGGGAGCCAGGCCCTTGAAAGGGAGGTGGGAAATCAGTGCTATGGGGCCAGGCTTCCTCGTGGCTGCCACCAGCGAATGAAACTTTTGTATGATACATAAAGTGTTTGGGTCTATTTTTAATAAAAAGGGGGAAAAGTAGCTATGAGGCGGTGTCCTCTGACTTTCCTTCCTCATGCTTGTACCAGAGTCACGTGCACCCCCAGAAACCTGTCCCTTCATGCCACTAGGGGGCAGCAACCACTGCCTGTGGCAAGAGCCCCCTCCAGCTTTTACCAGATGGGCATCCAGGTGAGGTTCGGCTTAGTGAGATGGCTTCTGCGTGCAGTCCAGATGGAGCATCCAAAACAGTGCATCTTCCAGAGCCCTTGACAATGAATCAATTTTTGCCTAGACCCAGGATTGGACACCTGGAAGAGGAACATCCCTGAAAGAAGGGTGTTCTTGGATCCCTTTGGCCTTTCTGCCTG
Organism: Macroglossus sobrinus; assembly: GCA_004027375.1. Classification (NCBI taxonomy): domain Eukaryota; kingdom Metazoa; phylum Chordata; class Mammalia; order Chiroptera; family Pteropodidae; genus Macroglossus; species Macroglossus sobrinus. Next base: position 304,598 of record PVKZ01000871.1, read on the forward strand.
ATTCTGTACTGTTTTGGTCAGCTCATGGCCACACTTAAGGCTAAAAGGAAAATCGATAAGCCAAGACGCTGCCCTAGCGGTTGATACGTAGTGGAACAAAACAGCTCAAAATTGCAGCATCAGTGTAACCATGTGACCCAAGTGCAATTTTTGGCAGAGATGTGAAATTCCTATTGTTCTTGGGTCACCGACAACTGCACAGAGGACTGTACACATTATAAAAATCATTTTTTTTTTTGCAAGCCAGCTTGTTACTTCCAGACTCATTCATTGACATTACAAATATTTGTAGAGCAACTATTACTCGCCAGGCATTGCGTTAAGTATTGGGGATGCAGTAGAGAATAAGGCAGCCATGTCCTGATTTCATGGAGCTTTCGGTCTACTGCGAGGACAAACAATAGCTAAGCAATTCCAGTAGGTAAAAAGGGTGCTGAACAGGGATGGAGAGTAAGCTGGGAGTTCACAGAAGAGGCTTAGCCTGCATTTAAGGAGTCAAGGTAGGCTTTGCAGAAGTAATGGCTATGATAGCCCTTGAAGGATGAGAAATTGGGTGGGCAAAGGAAAGAGTAGGAGGATGGGGACTATTTCAGGCAGAGAATTGTGTCAAGTGGCTCAAGCTTAGTCAATGTGTGGAAATAAGTTTCCTATAACTGGAGTGTAGGTACAAATGACTGAGAGATGACACAGGAAAGACAGGCAGCAGCCATAAACATTCAGGGAATCTAGCTATCAGCCCAGGGGTATTATGGAAACATTGAATTTTTTTTTTTTTTAACAAGAGTGGAGTGGCATCATTAAATGGCTATTTTGTGCCCAGAGAAGAGTCAAATAAAAATGTTAATAGACTGAAGGGGCATAAAGCAAACCGTGTACTATCACTAGTACTATTGCCAACGTTAGCCTGGAGAAGCTGAGCTGAAGGGTGGACGAGAACTGGCAGAGGGGCAAGAAGGCAAATTCAAGCCATGGAGGAGCCACGTCCAGCACCCCCATCTGGGAGGCCTTGAGGTGGATGGGGTCTGTCCCATCGTTCAGTTTCTCAATACCTTGTGATGCCTAGAGGTCCTCTCAGGCTCCAACAAGGGATCCAGAACCCTGTCCTGCTTGGTCCCATTTTTTGTATCAAAGTTTAAGAAGGTTTCTGACGCCCCAAGCTCTGACCTTGAAAGTCGAGCCCAAACCAACGGCCTTCCTAGGGCTACTCAAACATGCCTCTCTCAATTAAGCCAACTAGGCACTGTGGAAAACAAAGAAGTAAATGACAGTCATTGCTTTCAAGTTCCTTGTAATCTCTTCTGAGAGAATCAGTCTATGGGCTTGGCTCAAGGATCCTACTTAGTTTCTTTGATCAGCCCATGGGCAATGCTGTCCAAAGCCTGAGTCATGCTGGGAATTAATTACAGGTGGAGGTGAGGTCTCCTTTCTATGCCCCAAGGACCAGGAAAGGAGCCACAGGTATGGAAGGGACCAACAGAGTCCTAAAAACCATGTCCTTGTCCCTGGGGCCAGTCCTTTTCTGGTTAACCCATTTCCCTTTCCTATGCATCCCCCTTTTTATGGAGGTCTACTCAGGTTCTAACAGGGTTCTTCCAAACTTCTCTGTCTACTCTCTAATCCCAGACCAACTGTGGGGGATCCTCCTTCTTACCTAGCAAGCCACCACTTTTATCTCTAAACGCTTGAGACTGGAAGATACTTCATACAACCAGCAGATGGCATCAAAACCTTCCACCCCTCAGCTCAGGCAATCTCCCAGTTGGGAACCTACCCAAACCTCTCCAGGTAGGTCTACAAAAAGATGGGTGAGCTGTCAGATTTAAGACAGGCCAGTATCCAGGCTCTGCAATTTCAGGGCTCTATAACCTTGGCCACATTGCTTAAACCCTCTGGTCCTCAGTTTTTTCATCTGTAAAATGGGAGCGCTGCCAAGAAGTCGTTAGTGTTCACCATTAATGTAAAAGTATCTAGAACGTGGTCTCCTTCCATAAACATGAGCTACTCTTCTGACTATAATAATAGTGAGGCTTCTCACATTCCCACCAGGGTGGCAGACTGGCACCCAGATGGGAGAGGAAGTCTCGACGCTAAGGGGCGCTGAGGAGGCAGCCGGCGCTGGTAGCGCTACACGGCCAATGCCCTTTTAACATTGCACTGCTAGTGGTAGGTGCAGACAGTAGCACAATGTGAAAAGAGCTCCGGCCTGCAGCAGAGGCGTGCCGGCCCTGCCTCCTCACCCCTCCCTGGTGAGGCTCCCCCAGCCCACTCAGCCTCCCTCTGCCCTTCCCCTCCACTCTTGAGGGTTAACCTATTTTCTCTCCACTCCTCCTTACGTCCTTTCCAGCACTGAGACCACCTATTTCTTGAGGTCTTGAGATGGTGAACAGGATCCATGGAGGCAGCCCATGGGATACCTTGAGGTTGACACTCAGTCTTCACAGCAAGTGACTTGGTAGAAGTCCCAGCAGTTTGGGGGACACTCGCATGAAGTAGTTTATCTGGATTTGTGTCTCTGCCAGCTTCCATTCTAATTTCCTGACTGGGACTGCAGAGCTCTCTCCTCTTCCGTACCCTAAAGCTCTTACAGTTTTAAGGGGAGTTCCGAGCCTCAAGGGGACCTAAGATGAAGCTCCAGGACCTGAGGGTGGGGGCTATAGTCACAGGTCCTTAAGCAGCACAGAGAAGCTTCCAAGCCTGGAGGCAGAAGCTGCAGGTGACACCCTACACCTGCATCTCCTCTCTGAGGTCTTCAAAATCCACTTTATGGATTCCGCATGAAACAAAATGGTGAGAGTGAGCTCCCCTCTCGCACGAGTAGGGATAGGCTTCCCTACTTGCAGTGGGATTAGAATCTGAGTTGTTTCTTGTTTTATCCAGGGCCTCCCCATCAGGGAGTCTTCAAGCTCACCCAGAACTTGCCCATCCTACCTTAGCTAAACCCTGGATAAGCAATCTTGAGACTGATTAAAACCCAAAGCCAAAAGACTGCCCTGGGGGACACCTGAACAGCGGATAGCTCAGTGCTCCAGCGGGGTGCACTCCTGGTAAATCTGTGGCCCGGGAAGCCCAGCTCCAGTTCTGACCCCGTGAACTGTGTGCAGCCCAGAGGGGCAAAGGCTGGGGCCATTCCTCTGCAGCACCCACCAGTGAAGGCCTGCCGGCCATGGGGCAGCCTCCAGGCCATGCCCTCCTCCCCACTCCACCACTAGCAGGAGGGATGGAGGGCAGAATTCCAGTTGGGAACTCTTCTCTGGGTTTCCCCTCCAACCTTCTCCCACCACCCTCAGGAAGCAGGAAAGATTCTCTCCTGCCCTCCCGGGCCGAGTTTGTTCCTGAGATCTGCAAACATGGGGCCCTGTCCCACAGTTTGTAGTTCTAGTGGACGGAAATTAAGGCCCAGCTAGGGTCAGTCGCCGAGCCTCTGCTCCTGCATTGGGCAAACCAGTCCCAGCTGGGAACTGGAGCTTGTCAACAGAGGGCAGAGGGGCAAAGACAGGACTGCCCAGCGAGCTTCAGGGAGCCAAGGGAAGATTCTTCACCAAGGAGTGCCCAGATGTCTCCTTGAAGAGATAGGGGATGGGGGCTGGGGCCAAGATCCACTCAGCTCTCACACGCAACTCATTCCAGGGCGGGATTCCCAGCGATTCACCAGCCAGCCGGGCCCCTCCCCCACCTTGGGCCCAGGAGCCATCCCCCAGCTCCTTCCAGAGGCGGTGTAGAGACCGAGGAGGAAATGGGGGAGGGGAGGCCCGGCTCAAGTTCTCTCCACTCCCCCTCCTCATTGGCCACCATCTTCCGGCCCCTGCCCCCCAGAGCAGCAGGGGATGGGGCCCAGCCTGTGGAAGGGAGAGAAAGGGCAGGTGGAGGGTTAGCTGGAGCAGCAGGGGCAGCGGCTGGCCCCAACTGTCTCCTCCCACCCCCTCCCCGCAGCCATGGCGACAGGAGGAGTGAAAGCCATGTTCTGTGAATGGGATGAGAGAGGGGCAGGGGGGAAGCAGGGGGTGAGGGGCGCTCGCTCTCAACACCCCACTGTGCTCCCCCCCCACCCTGTACACACACACCTCGAGGTTGGACCACACACGCGGGCACACACACAACTCTCAGCCACACTTGCTGCACAACTCTGCACTTACTACACACTTAACCCAAATAGCAAGCACTAGACTGTGAGCACACAGCGTCCCACACCCCCGCACCCCTCGACACGCCACAACTCTTAGTTCAGGGGCGGACCCCCCCCTCCCCACACACACACACACACAGACCCTGGGCTCAGCCCACAACTTCTCAAGATGCAGAACTCCCTGCCCTGCTCCCGCCAAGGCCCCACACCCTCACACACCCTCTCACACCCTCTCACACCCCCGGGCACAGACAGATGGTCCGGCCTCAGCCCTGCCCAGCGGAGCCCCTCACCCCTCCCCACCCACCACACCCCCCACTGGAAAATGACAGTGAAGCCGCCCCAGCAGGACAAGCTTAGGGCTTTCCCAGTTACGGTCGCTTCGAAAGGAGAAGGCAGAGGAGATGCCCACGAGTGGAGGAGAATGAAGAGGGGAGAAAGAAGAGAGAAAGAGCCCAGGCCACCCCCGCCCCTCCCCGAGAGAGAATAAAACCGAAAACGGGCGGCGTTACCCTTCTGGGAGCTCCCGACACCTACACATGGCTCTTCGTTACGTTCCTCTGCCCGCCACCTCCTTCTTCCCGGGCTCTTTCTCTGCCCTGCCCTCCCTCTTGGCTTCCCTCCCCGGCCGCGCTCCCCCTCTCTCACGCCCTCTCGCCCTCCGCCAGCCCCTCTCCGGGGCCCGGCTCCGACCCCCCGCGGCCGCGCCTCCGCCCGCCCCCCGGGACCGAGGGCCCCGGGGCCGACCGGCCGCTGCGCCCTCTCCTCGGCGGATCTGGCTCTTCCCCCTCGCCCCCTTTCTCCTTCCACACTCCCTGCCGTCCATCTTGAATACTTGGGATTCTTGAATGGAGTGAGCAGGATCCGCTCCCCCAGGCTCTCATTGGCTGTGGGTTAACCCTTTTGAAACGAGATCCTCCCTCCCATTGGCTGCCAGGCTCCCCTATTCTCCCCCAACCCCCATCCCCTCCGCCTCCCAACAGCCCGCGAGGTCAGGGCGCTCCCGGGCGCCCCCTCCCCTGGCCTCTCACCCCCACATCCCCACCCCAGGACGCCCCACTCCCTGCTCTTTCCATCACACCCCCCACAGGGCTGCAGGTGAAGGCAGATCCAGTTCCCGCCAAATGCGGCCCCAAGGTTGGGCTGGCAGAAACCTTGTTCCCAGATGCCCCTCGTGCTGGACTTGGAACCCCTGGAAGATGGAAGGGGTGCAATTTCCTGTCCCCCTCCTCGCCTCCTTGACTAGCAGTACCTCTCCACCAGCGAAGCCACGCAACCCTTTAGCCTCACCCAGATATCGCTCCTGAACCCAGCAGCCTCCGCGCCTGGCCTGGCCGGGAAGAGGGTCGGGAAAGATCTGAGGCTCTTCAGAGAAGCTAATTCCCTGAGTGCCAGGGGGCAGGTCTGACCCTATGAGGAATGTGCAGCATCTGGAGCTCTGCACGGTCATAAACATCCCCTGGGACCAGCCCGGCCGCCTGGCCCAAGTGTTGGGCCTAGTAGGGACTCTGAGTTGGGAGCCCAGAGAGGCATGGAGGAAGGAGAGAGCAGGGAATGGGGCAGTGAGCCAAGCCTGGGGGTCCGGGTGCCTTTTCTCTAGGCCCAGATCTGCTCATGACATGCTAGGCCAGGTAATACCCCTTCTCTGGGCCTCAGTTTCCTCATATGCAAAAGATTGGTCTAGAAAAGTGCTATCCTATAGAAGATGGAGATGTTCTATAAATGAATCATCCAAAACAGTAGCCACTAGCCACATGTGGCAACTGAGCACTTGAAATGTAGCTACTGTGACTGAGGAACTGGCTTTTTAATTTTAATTTTAATTAATTTTAAATAGCCACATGTAGCCAGAGGCTGACTACCCTATTGGCCAGTGCAAATCTAGAATCTTTGTTATCCTGCTGGTGAAGAACATCTAGAATTCTTGTTGGGGGAAAAAAAATTCTCTTTGTCCTCAGGTACAAAATCCTCCAAGTCACACATCACCAAAGGCATCTACACCCAGGCGAGGTTCAAATCCCTGCCTCCTTGGTCAAGAATGCTCACGTCTGTCATCTCTGTTCTGACAAGGAAGCCGAGACACACATACTTGTGACAAGATGGAAGATGCTGGCTAACAGGGAATTTGCAGGTTTGCCCAACTTTCTTGGTTTTTAAAGGGTTGAGGATGTGGGGGTGTCACTTGCCCAAGGGCATGTAGCAAGTTATGTTTGTTACAAGTTCACATGTACTCATAAGCTTAAGTACTTCTCTTTGGGGCTCTGCACGCCCCCACACATACTCATTAAGTTCATTCAATAAATGCACGTCTCTGACCCAGGACAAATGGGAACTGGGGTTGAAATCAGCCAGTATGGTTGATACCAAGGCAGGGCCAACTCCAAGGGAGGGTCAGATAGGCCCTCTGAGCAGCACGTGACAACCAAGAGCTCTTGGGTACGCTACATTACAAGCTCGCGGACAGTCCGGATCCCACTCCCTGGATCAATGTGTTTGAGACACATTCTGGTGGCATTCCACACCACGAGGAAAGGAAGCTGAGGGGCAGGTGAAGACTGCTCTGGATTCATCCTTGGATTGACCAGGAAGCAGAATTAGCAAGGGGCCAGGGCTACTGGAGGTGGGGAGGTACAAAGTGTCCAGGATTCTGGTACCTACAGACTAGGACTGGTGCATATGGGATCTTAACCTAGCAGCAAGAGTACTGCCACAGGGAGCTGATATAGGGGACACTGCAAATGCCAGAGCTCATACAATATATGTCCAATTCCCATTTCCCAAGGGCCTCTGCCTGGGTAATGTGCTGTGGGTAAGGGGAAGATGCAGAGCTGCCTGGAGAATGGCTTTTGTTCTCAGTATTTCTTTACTACTACCTAGTATTTCTTTACTAGGTAAAAACTGCTAAATAATTTCTCTGGTGGCAGATAAGAGGAGGGAAGGATTGCTCTCAATGGAGAGTGGAATCTAAAAAGGCTTCCTAGAGAAAGTAGCATCTAAGACTTGAAGAATAGAAAGAAGATGGGGAAATGCCAAGAAGAAGAAACAACACAAAGGCTGAAAGGTGGGAAAAGGCGGGATGTATTCAGGATGGATGGAAATTCAGTGGGAACCTGGGATGTACGAAAGGGAATAGCAAGGATGGAAAGGCAGGCCAGGACAGGTTGCAGAGGTCTTGAACACTTCCATCTATCCTCTGCTCGCCTCCAGTTACATCGTTTTTCTTGAAGATGCCCTGATCCTTTTCCTTGCCAAGAGACACCTCCCACCTCTTCCTCCAGTAACTCCAATGCCTCTGCCCTCAGTTCTCTGCAGCTTCTGCCTTAGTTTGCAGGCCCCCTGTCTATGTTCCACAAGCATCCTTCCCAGGGCAGAGAGGACTCCAGTTCCCCATCAGGGAATAGACTCTCCTTGGTCCTCTGATCAGTCTTCAGCCTCTGGATTCCTCCTGCCCAGGCATGAGCTGCACAGAGAGGGCTTCCTTTTTCACTCTCCAGCTTCAAAATTCCTCTTTGGCCCCATCCCTTCTTGGGAAAGTCGATAATGGCAGCCAGGAAGAGCTAGACATGCTCCAATCTGTTATAAGAGAGTAACAAACAAACAAAAAAAGGGCCCCAAACTATCCTGCTCCTAGCCACCCCACCTTCACCATCCCACCCCACCTCTGCGTCCTTCCCTCCTCTTCTGGAAGTTCCATAATGCCCCTGGGCTTTGCAGTAGCCTCCTTTCCCTGCCATCTCCACAGCAAGTCCAGGACCATTCTGGAGGTACCCGCCCTTGCCTTCCTCCCCAACCCCCAGAGTCCTACCCAGACCTCTCTCTCTGGGTACACCACATAGAATGCTGTAATTGTGAGACAGGAAGACCTTTGTCTCTTGGAAGGACTGAATCTGAAATCATGGAGGACAGTTGCCTCCTTCCTTAAACAACAGAGGTAACTTGGCTGGTGATCATGTGGCTCCTAATTCACTGAGATGGTGGAGGCCTGTCCCTAAGAGTCTTTTCAGTTTCCCCTTCCCTCCACAATAAGGCATCTCTCCATCCTTATTGTCCTGCGTCTCAGCCACTTATGTGTCTGAGTACTTCCTGTGTGGAAGGCTCTGGAATCGTTGCTGGGAAACACTCCTGGCCCGGAGGTGCTCACAGTCAAGGAGTACAAGGCAGACACACGAAGAGGAAGTCAGACGGCAACAGTGTCCCCGTAAATGCAAGAACCTTCTTTCCGGGGCAAACCCATTTCCTTGAGGTCTTAATCCTATTCTTGCTTTACCAATCGCCCCACTTAATGCATCTCCAACCCCTTTCTGTGAGCCTAGAGCAAGGATCTACAGCCCACAGGCCAAATCCAGCCCTCTGCCAATATGTTGTAAATAAAGTTCATCGGAACACAGCCATGTCATTTGGTTACATACTGTCTCTGCCTACTTTCACACTACAAAGGCAGAGTTGAGTGGTAGCGACAAGACCCTAAGGCCAGCAAAGCCTAAGACATTTACTAATTGGCTCTTTACAACAAAATTTTGCCAACATCTAGTTTGCAGGCAGTTTTGGGCCCTGTTACCTCAGAAGGATGTAATAGAACTCAAGAAAGGCAACTGAAATGACCTTGAGATGTGAGTGGAAGGACACAGCCCAGACTTTTCCCCCTCAGCCTACCCATAAGCTCAGTTCTTTCCACAACCTACCATGAAACTTCTCACAATGCTAGTTGGCTTTTTACATCTCTTCTTCATGTCCCACCTATTCTAAAACCCAAGCAGTTTGGCTTCTGCCCCTCATGTCCACTGAAAAAGGTTCCCACTAAGACCACCAGTGACATCCTCATTATCAACCCAGCATTCTTTCCCAAGTCCTCATTGCACACAAACTCTCTTTAGCATTTGCCTCCGTTGCCCACTGTTTCTGCATTGGATTGCCTCTTACCTCTCCAACTCTTCCCATGGGTCTTCTTCCCCCATTGCCTGAATATACACATTCTACAAGAATTTTTCCTTGACCCTCTTCTCCCTCCATACCTTCTCATTGGACAAAATCATTCATATGCCTGAGTTCAACAGTCACTTCTATGTTGGTGGCTTCCTAATATACAACTTCTGAACTAAAGTTGCCCAGATTTCTAGTATGTCTTACTGACAAGACAAGCCAAATTTGTCCTTCATCAAATACGTCTTCCATTTGCTTCTTAATTGTTGCCATTCTCAAGAGATCTGCCTTTGACGCTTCTATCTTTGGGGGCAATTCCATCCATTCTTACAATTTTAACATGGCTGGCCATGAATCATGCCAAATCTACATCTCCAGGTGTGTTTGCAGCTGCCTCCTAAATAGATGTGTCAGGTAGACACCCAGTACCTTTGCCTGCCCAGACTCCGTCCTCCTTCTGGTAACTACACTTTAACTTTCCTTTGGGGAGACACCTGTTCTCTACTTTTAGTCCCTGTGGTTGACATGAGGCTGACCCCATCTGCCCCTTCAGGGCAGTCACACAACCCAGGTATATTAATTGTCTATTGCTGTGTAACAACTTAGTCCAAACCATAGTGGCTTAAGACAACACACATTTATTTTCTCACAGATTCTGTGGGTCAGGAATCTGGGCAGGGCTTATTTGGACCTTCTAATCATGATTTCTCATAAGATTGCAATCCAAGTGTCACCCAGAGTGGGAGTGACATCTAAAGCTCAACGGGGAAGGATTTGCTTCCAAGCTCACTTTCATCGTTGTTGGCAGGATTCAGTTCCTCAAGGGCTATTGGACTGAGGGCCTCAGTTCCTTGGTGGCTTTAGCTAGAGGTCACCTTCAGTTCCTTGCATTGCGAGTGTCTCCTATGTGGCAGTTTGCATCATCTATGTCAGCAAGGGAGTCGGCTAGGGAGTTGGAAGTCACAATCTTTTGTAACTTAATCACAAAAGTGAAAACCCCTCCATATTGCCATATGCTATTGGTTAGAAGTTACTCAAGAGGAGGGGATTATATGAGCAGGTGACTGTGAGGAAATGGGATCACTGGGGCCGACTTCAGGCTGTCAACCACAGCAGATTCAGACGATTAAATCACAACACTTGATTTAAGGATGGGTATCCAATCACAGTCAATCAGAATTAGGCCTGAGATATTTGCTGGAACCTTTAGGAAAGTGGCATTGCTAGAGTTGCTATATTGGTAGGAGAAGGCAGGCTTGAAATTACTGGTGGTGATAACATAAACCACAGGGGTCATGTCTTGGAGGAAAATGTGCTTAAAATGAAAACAGAGATAAGAACAAGAAGGCAGGAGATGGGGAGAGATACAGCCATGCCTGCAGCAGAACCTCCCATAGCTTTTAGTTATGTAAATAAACCAAGGCGTTCCCTCTTCTACTTACATCGGTTGCAGTTGGATTCTGTCACCCATGATGAAAAGATTTCTAACTGATGAAATGTCTCCAAGATACCTTGAATGTAGTTTGCCCAAACCCAATTTAATTATCTTGCCTTCACCTTTCCCCACAAATCTTCCTATGTTCTATTTCACAGTTAAAAGTGTAAACCAGTTGCTTGGAATGACAACCTTGCAATCATCTTTGCTCTTCCTTATCTGTTGTGGAAACTGGAACAGCCCATGCAACATAGGTTGATTCTACAGAACCACAGGAGAGAGACCTTCTGCTTTGCAAAAATGGAGGAAGCCCTAAAGTAACTCAATGGAGCACAGTCTTAAGTATAGATAAATAAGTGATTCTACATTTTTCCCCAAGTCATTAGGATCTTAAAGAATTTCTGGATGTGAATCACATGATTTTGAGGATGAGAATAGTGTGTCTGACTCTCATATCAAAACACACCATAGACTAAAATGAAATTCTGGCAAACTGCCTAGTGAGCTTGTGGTTTGGAAGGCACCCTGGGCTGGATTTGTGAAAATATCCTTCTGTTTCTAAGCAGATTAGAAGAAACTGTGTCTTTTGAAAGTCGGTCATAAATCTTTATGTCTTTTTCCTTAGGGTTCCAATAATAATTCGAATCTTTACTTTTCCTTCCCTATGCCACCTTCATCCAAATTGCCTCAAACCCTGTGCTTTTTTTCCATTCTCCTGCCAGCTTAGCATCCACCTTGGGGTTTTGTATCACCTCTGAAAGACTTTCCTTCTGATCTCCACCCCATCAGAGTATGAATCCATAGTACACGACACAGATCATTGATCTGCCCCAAACTGTGATGGCTCACTGGTGCCTAGACAATGCTTTCTAACCTTTGCTAGGTCATGGACTCTTTTTTTGAGAAGCTGATGAAACTGTGGGTAACTCTTTTTAGAAAAATCTGTATTCTGTGTTTCACTGTGTATCCCAAGACGATTATGACCTGTCTGGAGTCTTATTTATATACCCTGCCCACTTGACCACATAGCCTCTCATCTTCCTGCAAGTTAGGCTTTCTTAAAGAGAATATGTTCCAAATTTATTAGCATGGCATTCAAGGCTAATTTCCAGTTCATCTCTCCTAGCTGTACCTATGCAGTTAGGGTTATTTGATATCGGATTCCCCATCAGACCAAAAGCCAACCTGACAGCAGAGATTGTGCCTTTTTTCTTTTCTTGTCCTGTATCCCCCGACAGAATGGAATTTTCTCAGGACCAGCAATCAGAACACCCTGATAAAGTGCTGGTTCACTGCCAGATTTACTTATTTTAAAAAATTTATTTTTATTGTGGTAAGAACACTTAACAAACACTTAACACAAGATCTACCCACTTAAGAAAAAATTTAAAATATACGATAAAGTATCATTGACCATCAACAATGTCTAGGACTTATTCATCTTGCTTAATTGAAACTTTAAGGTTGATTAGTTGTTGATTAGTAATTCCTCATTTCCCCTCCCTCCAGCCCTTGGTAACCACTACTTAATTCTTTGATTCTAAGAGGTTGCCTATTTTAGATAGCTCATGTAAGTGGAATCCTGTAGATTTGTATTTCTATGACAGGCTTATTTCACTTAGCCTATGTCCTCAAGGTCCATCCATGTTGTCACAGAATTTCTTTTTTTTTAAGGCTAAATAATATTCTGTTGTATGTATATACCATATATCTACATATATCTATAGCTATATCTATCTATCTATCTATCTATCTATCTATCTATCTATCATCTATCTATTATCCATTCAACTGTCAATGGACATTTAGATTGTTTTCAAATCTTGAGTATTGTGAATAGTGCTGCAATGAACTGCTAGACTTATTATTTCAAGCAGCCAAAGAGTTTTAGGGTGATGGGCTTAGCTAATATGATACAATGTCATATGTTCAAAATCTATATTTGGGGAGAGTTCTGTTTTCAGTTTTAGTGGACTTCATAGGTATAGGGACTTCTCAGATCCATGCCATGATTTTGGTTTACAAAATATAGGTTTCTCCCTGGTGAACTCACCATATTTGCCAATTATTGCTGCCAGAAATCCTTTTAGGATACCTTTGGACACCCAAAGAAACTTAAAAACTGGCTTAGTTGGTAGATTTCCAGGTGAGTTGTTGACTTCATATTATAGCTCTCATTCAACCTCAAGCACCAGCACAAGCTGGGGCAGGAATGTCTCCTATGTCCCTCCAAAATGGGACATTCTGAGGAAATCTGGGGCAGGAGAAAATTATTCCTTCTTGGCCACATTTCAAAATTCCTCCCACATTTCAGTCCTTCTCTTCTCCCCCCACATACACTGGAACATTTCACCTCACATGGTGGGAAGTGGAAGGAAGATGTTATCAGTCCACGAAAGTGCACATTTGAGTGGGGGCTGGGGACAAAGACTCTGTCTTGTTGGACACTGTATTTCCAGTGCTAAAACAATGCCTAGTATGTAGCAGGCACTCAATTAATACTTATAGAATGAATAAATAAGTGAGGAAACTGGAGAAGTGAATAAACTCAGTTTCTAATTTGTAAATGTTTATCTTCAGGAACCTCTCTACTTTGTGGGCTCTCGGTATCTTGTGATTTTATCCAACCATAAGCATTGAAGGATGTGGGTTCTACTAGACATGCCAAGACCAGTGGGATGACTTCAAATTTCTCCCATGTGTAGCAGATGCAGCATTGATAAATCAGATGTGCTTATTGTACACAAGGGCCTCACAGGATGGTATCAACCTGCTATGGTTTAGGTTATCAGTTAAGATTAATGTCTACCTCATGGCCCATAATGGCCACTCAGGCTCCAGCCATCATCTTTTATCCCAGTCAGCAGAAAGGAAGAAGAAAGACTCAAGAAGGGTATACCCTCTTACAAGGAGACCTCTCAACAGTTACCTATGATACCCCTGCTTACATCCCATTAGCCAGAACCTAGTCACATGGCCACAGCTAGCTTCAAGGGAAGAAATCTTTATTTCAGGCGGCTAAGTAACCAGCTGAAAATCAGAGGTTCTATGTTAGGTCCAGCCTGCCAGGATCGAAGAGGGTCCCTGAAAGGGGGAGCGGGGACTAAGAAGAAAATTAGACAGAAAGTTATGCAGGAGGGCGCACAGCTCAAAGTCTGTGGCCCCGAGTTTATTTTAAAGTTAACTTTTATACAGTTTCCAACTTCTTCAAACAGACTGCCAGATAACACATCTGAGTCCTGTCCCAAATTGCCAGAGAGTGGATCTGTATCCTGCCCCAGGACATTGTAAATATAGCACCTATTGGTTCCTGTATTCTCAGGCTTGATAAAGTTCCTTGTTCTTAAAATCCCTATAATCCTTTCAAGGCTCCCCTGGCTCCCAACAGTTCTATTACAAAGGAAACCATGGGGAACTTATTGGGGGAGACAGTTGAAATGGCTGAGGAGGTGGTCTGACATAGAAAGTCTGGCCTTGCCAAACCAGAGAAATCCCTCTGAACACATGTCCCCATTCACAGCTCTTATCTAAGGAGTGATGGTCACCAGCCCAATGCCAGCTGAGGGCAGAAGAGTCTGAGACGTGGTTAGAAAGCACGGCTGCTGGAGTCAGATGGCTCTAGCTTCAGATATGTCTCTGGATGTCTCCTTTGCTCTATTAAGCGAAGAAAATGGTACCCATTGTGCATGGTTGTGGTGAGCATTTTACTACTGGGAAATCCCTGGGACAGAGTTATTACCCTTGAGTGGTGCTCTCTGTGTGTGTGTGTGTGTGTGTGTGTGTGTGGTAAAAACATATACCATATAATTTACTCTTTTAGTCATTTTTAGTGTACAGTACAGTAGCATTAACTACATGCACTGTACTGTGCATATAATACAACAGATTGTAGAACTTTTTCATCTTGCAAAACTGAAACACTATACCTAGTGAACAATAATTCCTCCTCTCCCCGTCCCTCCAGCCCCCGGCAGCCACCATGCTACTCTCTAAGAATCTGACTACGTTAGATACCTCATATAAATGGAGTCATATAATATTTGTCTTTCTGTGTCTGGTTTATTCACTTAGCACAACGTCCTCAAGTTTTATCCATGTTGTAGAATATGGCAAGAGTTTTTTCTTTTTTAAGACTGAATAATATACCATTGTACGGTTATACCACCTTCTTTTAACCCACATATTTTTCATCCAACAGACCTTTAGGATGCTTCCACCTCTTGGCTATTGTGAATGATGCTGCGGGGCTGGTGTTTCTTATCAGAGACTAGTTTTCTCCTTTCTAAGAATGCCCTTGGGGTGGGGGTCTTCATGTTTTTTTTTTTTTCTAAATGTGAATAATCGTTAGGTTAAACATCTTAAGTAGATAGAGAGTGGATAGATATAAGAATTCTACATATACTACATATCAATGAGAGGAAAAGGGAAAAGACTCTCTAGGATAATAATATAGATTTTCTTTAAGTGGTCCATTTAAATAGGTAAGGAAAGAAATCCCATAAGACTGTCACATTGTTTAATTCTAGAGCAGCTAAAATTCCAGACTCCAGATGCTTACTTGCATGAAAGGTGCAGAACCATCCCCCAGTTCTGACTGAAGCCATCCATCAATGGAGTCCTAAATCCTGACCCAAGGATCAAAGGCGTGGGGCAGCAGTAAGGAGAAAAGACCACCCAAACGCAGATGTGTAATTCCCATTTCGATAGAGACGATTTGTAAAGGCAAAACCCTAGCCAATAATAAATATAAGACGCTATGCTTTGGTTTCCCTCCCTCCAATGGTTTATCAAGGAGACATATAAAATGGAACTAGCATATCAAAATCGTCATTGGTAAAGCAAAATCTTCACCCAAATGCAGATATTGCACACTTTGAATCAAAAGTGCATTATAAGCATAGATAGCGTCAGAGAAGCACAGACTAAATCAGGTTCCTCAAGAGCTTCCTAGCAGATGGAGTGAAAAAGCAAATACTCATAAACAAGATAAAAAATACAAGATTGTGCATGTTCAGCGTGGAGTTTAGAGGAGAAAGAGATGCACTCAGCTGGGAAGAGCAGAGGACAAGGCTGAGGGATGGCGGTTCACACTGGACTTAGAAGAACTGCAGCATTTAAATAAGTGAACAGAGTTCAGAAAGGCATTTTTTTTTGTTTTGCTTTCCTTTGTTTCAGACAATAGATACTGAATGCAAGCTCCGTAGGTGCTAGGCTCTGTGATGGAAGCCGAGGACAATGTCAAAAAGACATGGGTGGTCTCTGTCTCCCAGGTTTCCCAAATTATTTTAGTGGGGAAGCAGATTTTCCTAATGAGACCCACACTGCCCCGGCCTCAGCCTCTGAAGGGGCCCCAGAGGCACCCCCAGGACACTCAGTCCCCAAGAAGCACAGCTTGAGGAGCAGAAATTGGGCATCCAGGGCTGACAATCTGGTTGTGGCAGGAGCACAGGATTTGGCTCTGATGCTGTACCCTGAAGCCACCAACAGTCAGGCAAGCTGTGTCCACACCAACTCAGTCCTCAGCATGGCCATCCTCCCGCCCTCTCCCCTCCCCCATCTCACCCGGGCTGGCTGGTGCTGTGCATTTTCTGCTCAGCCCCTGACCTTTGGCCCTGGTGCTGGTGTCTGGTCTCCCACTGTGAAGCTCCTTCAGACTTAGGCTCTTAAGCTGATTTAAGAGAGAAGATAAGGAAGACGTGCCATAGGGTTTCTAAGAGGACATGCTCAGCAATAAACCGGCCTTTCAAACTGACATGGCAGAGTTGGGGAGACACCACCAGCATGGAGGTGGGTGCGGTGGGAGAAGCGCTGGGATCCTGGGGTATACAAATAACAGACTGGTTTGAATATCTAGTTTTCCAGCTGGGTCACCCTGAGCAAATTATATCTTAGAGGGCTCTTTTCCTTCATTTGCAAATCTGGCAAAGTAATACCAAGTCAGGATTATGTCAAAGTTGCAGTGAAATACTAAAGATGGAGCTCCGTGTGGGGCACGTGGTAAAAGCCCAGTTGAAAGGGGATTATGCACGGGAGGACATGGGGGCAGTTTCCGTGAGCTCTCAGTCTGTAGCAAGAAGAGCAGAAGGCTAGCTGCTGAGCCAAGGCATGCCCACGTTTATGATTTTGGAGAGGACTGATACTCGACTCAAATGCTGCTTCTTACTCCGAGGAGCCATCAGCGGTCACTCAAGGAAAAATGGAGAGGAATGGGATGGGGGGCTGGGAGGCCAAGCGGTGGGCCCCACAGCCAGCCTGCCTCTCCAGGATGATGGATGAGCCCATTGCATGGCTTGTAATTAGTGCTGACTGGCTCTGAAATTCTTCCCTGGAGGGAGTGTTCCCTGCTCCTTCATACCCGGAAGCCCTGCTCAGGGATGGGGGCTGGGCTGGATGTAAAGTTTGCCCTGAAACTCCGGCACAGACTCCCAAAGGCTGGTGTGCACGTGCTTTTGTACATACGTGTGCATGTGAGTATATGAGTATATTTTTTGACTCTTGTATTAGTGCACATGTGAACATCTCTGCATACATACATGTTTACATATACTTACATGTATATGAGCATGCACGTGTGCTAAATTGCTAGTCAAGACAAAGATTAAATGTGCAATGAGAAGAATGTATAAAATGCTAGGCTTTTGTCTAGATCACTTGAAGCAGACTTTCAGTTTCAAGAAGTCACTTGTCAGGTCCCTCTGAGTTATTCAAAAGGCAGGCAGCCCCTGTCCAGGGGGAAGAAATAACCAGCAACCATGCCTCTCTGAATGCCGCCCCTCCCTGAGGCCCCTGGCAGCCTAAGCAGGTCAGGATGGCAGATTTGTCCCAATCTGCACATGTTTTTTTTAGGGGGAATTCACATCTCCCCAACAATTCTTCCAGAGATTCAAAATTGTAGAGCGCTTTTGGGATGAATGAGAGTAATTTCAACCCAGGCTTAGGACAAAGAATATCGGTAAGTTCTCCTAAATAAAATCACATTGAGAGACACAGAATCCAGGTTAGTAAGTACCGAGGTCTCCTCTCACCTCCACTCTTCACCAGCTATGAGCCCTCGAAAGAGTGGGTTAATTGCTCTCTCAGGCTTTATTTTTCATCTACAAAAAAGGAGATAAAAATGGTATGGTGCTAACATATATTATGTAAATTTGAATTAAGCAAATTTGAAAAACTTCAGATTGCCCTAAATTTAAAAAAATCATCAGGATTGCTTGATTTTACAATTAATTGGTGAGCTGAGCAGGTTGTAGACTGTTGCCAGCTATTGCCACAGGACAGGGTCACCTGAGTTGCAAAAGTAAATAATTGTTGTCAATATTCATATCATGTGACTCAAGCTATTGTTTATGTGTTTCATAACTTCTGATGGTGCCATTAATGACTAACATGCTGTGATTTTAATATTTGGCATTATCATTTAAAATATTTTCTGTATCCTTAGAGTTCATTAAGTGGTAGCATAAATGCCAAAAGACACTCTCCAAAATCAATGGCTTTGTAATGGAAGTTAGATATGAAAAAACATGAAAAAGCCCCCAAACTGTCATGACAGGCCAAGCAGTTAACTTAGAAATGCCTCCCCTGTGAAACATTAGAGATTTTAGTGTTTAGTGTTTAACGAAAAATAGCATAAAGGCAAAAATATTCTACAGTGGTTGAAGATTCCTTTCCCCCAACTTTTACAATTATTCTTCTGGAAAATATAGTGTCAAATTATGTAAATCTTGAATTATTTGATGTCTTAAGTAACACCTTTTCATAAGGTATCATCTCCCTTTACATGAATTTATGTAACCCATGAAATTCTCTGTGCAGCAGCAGCACCTGACAATTTGGTAAATGCTTGGTACCAAGTTCTGTGGTTATCGACATGGGCCCTAAGGGCTGGTGCTGACGCAGAGTGTGGCTCAGGTCAAAAGCCTTCTGGAATCCTGGCAGAACCTAAACGTATTGATCTTTAGGAGTGTGAACTGTAAACTTTGGAATCAAAGTTTAAATCTCCACAGTTGGTTTAAGAATATGGAACCTCACAGGAAGTTACAAGTATCCAAAAGGCTACGCAAGACAAAGTTTCAACAGTGACACCATGTGGCAGCAAGGACTAACTGCAGTAGACCCTTACATTTCAGGGCTCTTTCTCAGGATGCCCTTAATCAAACCATATGTGGAAGGTTGTGTCTTTGGGAAGGGGAAGCAGATCATGGAACGTTGTCTGTCCCACAGCACTACTGCAGGGTATGGTGGGAGGGTTGGGAGTCTTAGAAGTGTGTGTGTGTGCGCGTCTGTAAGTGTGTGGCCCTCCATCTTTCTCAAAAGTGACACACACACATAGAGGAACTAGGGTTTGTTATGTCAGAGAAAGCAGAAAAAAGTACATGCAAGCAACTTGAGACTTCCCATAATAAATCATTTCTAATATCATGATACAGACAAAGAGCTCTTGATTCTTTAAGGAAAATCTCAGAGCAGCAAGTTGCTGGGGAATTGCTAACAGTTCCCCTACACACATGTAAGACCACTGTGGTAGATGGAAAAGTGGTCACAATTATTCATGTTTTTGTTTTATATCTATGTCTTTTACAGGTCTTTTTTTTAAAAAAAAAATGGGGACTCTTTCCCCCCCTTTTTAAATCTAAGCTGATCTCATGACTTGCTTTGGTCAATAGAATGAGGCAGAAGTGATGCTCTATTACCTTCTAGCTTCAGACTCAGGAGGGAAGTGCCTCTTGCATCCCTCTGCTCACTTTATGACCCCTGCAACCTCCATATGAATAACCAGACTAGCCCCTTGGAAGATGAGAGACCAGATGGAGCAAAGCCTGTCAGCTGATTCGTCTCAGCTAAGGCTCAATACATGTGAAAGAAACTATACGAGTTCAGCAAAGCCAGACCTCATCAGATCTCCCAGCTAGCCCCCAGCTGACTGCAGCAGGCACACAGCCAAGGCCACCGTAAACCTGCCAGGCTCATCGGACTCAGTGACTCATGAGCTAAATAAATGTTTATTGTTTTAAACAAACAAACCAAAAAAAAAAAAAAAGTGACATATGGCCTCTTACAAGAAAAATCTCAGAACAAAAAATATTTAAATTCTCTTCATTTCCAGATTTTCTACTCTTTCCAGATGAATAAGAAGAATCTTCTCTTTCCCCTTACCGGATGTGGTGATCCAGTCATTCACTCAATGGATTGCGTGTGTGCGTGTGTGTGTGTGTGTTGTATGTGTGTGTAAGGCCTAGTGGGGGCACATGGTGCAGGGCATAAAAAATAAAAAAACAGAACTGATTTATAGTCTGGTTTGGGCAGAAAGGAAATAAACCTGGCAAACAAACCATCAAATATATTTGAATTCAGAAAGGAGATCACTGTACAGCTGTGTGACCTTTGGATAGTTACTTAACCTTTCTGAGTTTTAGCTTCCTTATCTCACAAACAGGAATAATACCTGGCTCACATGATGGGGTGGGGGAGGGCTAAAACATTTGCAAAGTACTATATGGGTAACTTCTGATCAGTCACATTTCATCACATCAGCATCTCCCCTGAGGGGCGGGGAGTCTTCCTGAATTTGAGAGGTGTCTTTGCTTTCAACAGTTTCTCACAGAAGAATCAGTGTGGGACCAGCCCAGGCAGGAATTTGGCATCTTCCCAAGCCTGAGAGGCTTGTCTTTTGGGGCACTAAGTAGGGAAGGGCAGGCAGAGATCATTCTGCTAATCAAGCCTGATTTGAAGTGGTGATCTCTCCATGCCCCCAGAGCTACAAGCTGAGTCTGGGTAACTCCTGTTTGGTTCTTAGCCTTGCCTGGGAGACTGAGCTACAAGGAAGGCCTGGGACCTGGGACCTGGCATCCTGAGGTTTTGCCTGCATGGGGAGCCAGGTCCGGAAGTAGGAAGCAAGGGGTAGCAGATGAATGACTGAATGATGGGGTAGAAGCTAAGCCATGAGTGATCCTCAAACCCAGTCTTCTTTCCTCCCTTCTCAGAACCTCCTGACCTCAACTAAAGCATGCAGAAACTAGAAGGAGCACAGTGGAAGCTTGGGTCACCTCTCATCTTGCATTTCAGCTGGGAACTTGGCCCCTGGCTTAGGCCATAGAGAAGGGGACCAGCCCAGAGGGCTGAGAGCAGCCAGCCTGGCTGCAGAACCCAACTAGGTCAGTCACTATTCTGCCTCTATGCCTCAGTTTCTCCTTATCACCAGGGTAGTCCATGAGAGCGGGAACTAGGAAACTAGACTCTGCAGTTGGCAGAAGTCCCTGAAGTGGAGGCAGCAATGACATGAACATATATCCTGGTCCCTTTGAGTGCCTTAAGGAAAAGACTCATCCTATACAAATATCTCAGGCAGGACTAGTTTGACCTAAGCTGAGACCCTATTAGCAAATCAAGTCTTTGTGTAGGGCAGATGCTTGGGAAATATCTGTGGGCCGATGCCCGGATCCCTATTATTGTCAATGGAGCGGGGGTGGGGGACAGGGACCTCTGTGCTGTTTGTGGCTGTGAACCTGAATGTCTTGAGTGAGAGTTGAAGACAAGTAGGTGAGAAGGGCTGAGGATGATCAGACCATCAGCCAGAGGGCTAAACCCAGAAATCAGTCGGCCCTTTGAGGTTGACAGCACTACCTGGGAGAGGGAAAGATGGGGAGAAAAGACAGTCATGGGGGGCTGGGAGCACGGCAGAGAGAATATCATCAGCAGTCATGCACTGGCTATGAGTAGAGCCAGGTGAGTGACAGAGTAAGTGGGGTGATCATTTGATAAACTATATAAATGTCTCACCAATGTACTGTATACGTAATAAAAATAAATAGAAGACAGACATAGTAGATGGAGAAAAGGGGATAAATAGAGACAGGGGTTGAGACAAAAATGGGATTAGGAGAAAGGGAAAGAGGTAGATAAAAGGCTAAAAGGTAGAGCATCAGTGGTCTATGAGAATAAACTAGAAATGAGATAACACATATTATGAGATATCTTCAGAGATGACAAGAACACTCTGGGTTAAAAATCTGTCTTCCTAGTTGTCTCAAGCTGTAGGTTTTGAAGGCAGGTGCTAGTTTAAGTCATCTTTCCATCCCCTGCACTCAGCGTAGTGCAGACACATGGGTACTATGTGTGTTGAACAAATAAAGAAAATATGAAGACAAGACAGAAATTTTTAGAAGAGCAGAGACATAGAATGGCCCCAAGCTTAGAGTCACAGAGATGTGCTTTTGAACCCCAGTCCTGCCGTTTTCTAACTGCATGACTCGGAACGAGACTTAGCCTGAGTTGAGAGTTTACCACGTAAAGTTGTGCGGATGAATGTCTGCGAAGCTCTTGACAGACCGCCTGTGTAAGTGCCCAGTAATGTTTGTTCCTGTTATTACCGTTGTCACAGACGAATAAGGGAGATAGAGACTGTGATAAATGGATTGCATAAATAGCCTCCAATTAATGACTTTGCCCTGTAACTCCCTAGTGCTTTTCAACTCAAACTCCAGGTCTGGCCATGTGACTTGCTTGCTCTGGCTGATGAGAAACTTCATGTGAGCAGAGGTGCAGAGGTGTAAAAAAGATGGCCCGTTCCTGACTTCCTTTTAGGAATTCTGCCACTGCAGGAGAGCCTGCTGGAAGGATGCAGATGTGGAGAAGAGCCAAGGTGTCCCACCTGAGGCCACTGTAGGTTAGTCTTCCCTCAACTATCACCCTGCCAACTACTTTAAGCCCGAGAAAGATAAGCCAGATCCAGCCTGGATCTGTAAAACCATTTCGCTAAACTGAGGCTTCAGTAAAATGAGTGATTCTTGTTTGAAGCCACTAGTTTGGAGAGCTTATTACAAGGCAATAGCTGGCTGACACAGGGACATGGTAGCCCTTGTCCTTTAAAACTGAAAGGCAAATGAAAGAGAAAGTCATGGTCTGCCAGGTTTTATTGGTAGTTTAGTGAACTCAAACCAGAGAAAGCTGCAAAAAGTGGAGCGTGATAGGGGAGGGATGCTGGAAGCAGGTCCCTCCACTAGAACCTGAGGGAGCCCTCCAGGTGAAGGACAGAAGACGCCAGAGGTGGGAGGTGGCCGGGGGCAAGTTCAGGAAGGTGACGGCAGGGCAGAGCTGAGGCCTGAGAGGTAGGTCTCAGGCCCTGGGGTCATACACCCGCCCCATGAAGACAGGGAACTTGTGCTGCTGGTCCCAGAGCAGGAAGAGGAAGGGCTGCTGCACTTCAAAGACCAACAGACTACGGGCCACAGAGATGGCTGAGGCTGCCGCCGCCTCCACCCCTTGCTCCGTCAGCTCCAGCACTGTCTGGTGCTGCATCGCAGACACCTGAAGATCCTGGTCCTCTGTCAGCCCGCACAGGTTGAGGTCGTAAGAAAAGTCAAAGAATTCTAGGGCATAACCAGACAAAAACAAGGAGTCAAAGACTGGCATGAAACCCTCAGCTGCTGGAGACAGTGTCCTGAACTTTCTGGGTCGGTCTCAAGTCCCAATACTCTCTTATTCCTCTCCTGGCTTATCAAAAAAATAGATTACGCCTTCTGGTCCAGTTCATGGGATGCTCTGTCAGTGGGCCCATCGTCATTCCAACCACCACTTTCAACTGATGAGAGGCCTTGCCCCCAACCCCCCAAAACCCTGAAAAATAATGTTACTGCTTCCTTGTCAACCAAAAACGTGGAAATGAGGTATTATAGCAGAAAGAGGATCCATGTTACCAAATGAGGTCACATGCAAGGGTGTGATGTCATATACTAGGAAATAAGATAATCTATTAGAAGGTCAAGTTCTTTAACAGAAAATGAGGTGATACCTCTGGACATGAGATTAAAGATCAGGAAGGGAGGCCAAAGGTTAGGGAACAGAGTTTCTGTAGCCTCTCCTAAATTTTGAAGCCTCCAGACCCTCTTGTCCAGATTACTTCTTGCATATTCTATGGGGTGGTTGAGTATTATGAAACGTCTGGGGAAGCAGTAGCATCCAAGGCCCACCTGAGTCACCTGTCCCAGTGTCTTCGTCACAATGATCCATAGTAGAAACAGTCGAGAGACCTGGAGACCTGGACTGGGGTTCAGGCTCACCTCTGACTAGCTCAAAGGACCTTGATTAAGTCATGTAAGCTTTCTGAGTCATTTCTTTAATGATCTAATGGGCTAAAAGTGCCCGCCCCTCTAACTCATAAGATTGAGGGACAACCTGAAATTATGAAAGTAAAAAACAGAGTGCTAACTGCATTTTAGGGACCCCCCACCGCTTTCCTCCTCTGATGGTCTGGGAGCAACCCCGAGCTGCTGGGGCTCACCCAGTTTCTCCATGACTGCCAGCATGTCCTGGTTGGTCTTCACTCTGATGCGGGGCATCATCAGAAGAGTGGGCTGGAACTTGGCCATCTCCAGCTTCCTCATGATGGCCTTGAAGACATGCGGGCTGAGAGCCTGTTCCATGTCTTCAAGACGGTGTTTTACATTCTGGGGCACCAAGATCACCAAGCTCAGGTTGTTGGAGAGCTGCAACTGTCCCACCTGGAGAACAAGAAGTGAACCTTATCAGTCTTCCTGCCTGCCGGGTCCCAAGGCTTATCTTCAGCCTGCTGCTGGAATCTGTATGACTTCAACAAGCAGCAGACAGACCTAGGCTCCCAGGCTTTGCCGCGAAACGGGGTTGCCAGCTGGGGGAACAGTGCTGGTCTGACTCTGCACTGGTGATTTGCAGAAGGATGAGCACACGTTTCTGATCACGCAGGCCAAGGATCACACCCCAACTCTGCTACTGACGAGCTATGTAATACAGGCAGGTGACGTGATGTCTCTGAGTCATGTTCCCTTTCTCTCAAGTGTGTCATGCATAAAAAATATAACATGCATAAGATATATCACCAGTTACCAGGTCAGTCCTTTTAAAGATTTATGGCTCCTCCACTGTCTAAGAGATTAAGTATAAATCTCTTAGTGTGGCATTCAAGATTGTGTGCAAGCTGATTCCAGCTTACCTTTCCAGTTGGCTGTTAGAAGGACTTTCACTGATGGCCAGACAAAAGTGAGAACTGCAGGACCCGTGGGTCTAATATAGGGGTTCTCAACCAAGGGCGAATTTGGCCCCCCGTGGACATTTGGCAATATCTGGAGACATTTCGGTTGTCACATTTGGGTGGGACAGGAGAGGGGGCTCACGGTGCTATTGGTGGGTAGAAGTCAGGGATGATGCTAAATCCTACAATGCCCAGGACAGTACCCCATGACAAAGGATTATCCAACTCAAAATGTCAACAGCGCCAAGGCTGAGAAATCTTAGACAATACAGGGTGTACTCATCTGGGGAGTCTGTATTCTTCAAGCCCTGCATATGGACCTTTAATCTCTAGCAAGGCAATACCATATATGGTCTTGAATTTCTAAGGCAGTAACCTCAGCATCCCTGAGTTGATAAATCTAATCCCCTTAGTTGGGTAAATACTCAAGTCCTAGGAAGACTTAGAATTAAGTATAAGGACAAAGTGAACCAACTCCATAATATTAACACCAGATGATAAATTCAGGATAATTTGTGTTTATTATTTAAAAGTGTTTATAATTTTAAAGAAACTTAGACATGCTAGTTTTATGCTTTTAAGTAAAAAAAGGTGTAGCATAATTTTACTAACTTTGAGGATGATGTTGAGATGTTGAGTGAAAGTTGATTTATTCTTTAAATTTAATTTTCAGTTTACAATGAGGCTTTAGGTGCTAGGAAGATATGGCGAAGCAGGATTGTAATTCTGCCCTGTCAGGTATAAGACATACTTAAAAAAATCAACCATATTAAATTTATAAAGTATACACGTAAACTCAAATGCTTTGGAGAATATTAATTAATCATATTTGTAAATGAAACAAATGGTTTCAGGTTTGATCTGTTCAAAGTGGCTTAGAGAATAAACAAAATTGTGTTATGTAAAATTATAAATAATGCAGTAAATTTGCGTAAACTTAAAAAGCTTAAGTTAGATTTTGATTTTGAATTTATAACATTAAAACATTAAATCAACTAACTATCCACTTAAAATCCAAGGAACTGTTTTTTGGGCACAAAACTCCTGCTCCTTTGGAATCAAAAAGACCTCACGTTGATACCCTCCCCCCATAAACTATGAATTAGAGTGATGCCTTGACCCTGCCATATATATTCACTTTCCTCTGCCTTATACATATGCTATTCTGGTTTTGTTAAATAGTTACGAATGGTCAAATTCATTGAATAGAGATGGATGACTGGATGGAAATGTGCATGAACAGGCAAAAGTAACTTCCTTCATTAAGTCTTTCCAGCCACTCATGTTAGCACCCCTCACTGAATTCATTCATTTATTCAGCAAACATATAATGAATACTTCTTATATGTGGCACAGTCTAGGCATTGGAGACATTGTGGTATAAACAAGACAGGTAAGCTCGCTCTGTTCCCAAGCAGAGAGAGAATATCTCAGGGAGACAGAGAATATTGTAATCAAATAAGCAAATAACATCATTTCAGAGAGCGATAAATACCACAACTACAATAAAATGGGGTGATGTTACAAGGTGAGGAGAGGGTTACTTTAAGGAGGGAGAAGTCCCCTCCACCAAAGTGACCTCTGAGCTGACACCTGGAAGAACAGAAGTAACAAGTTATGCAAAGAGGAAGAGGGAAAGCTAAGGACACCTCCCAAAGTGGAAACAAACCTGGCATGTCAGCCTGGAACTAAGTCACTGGGTGTCTCCCATTGTTTCCTATCTCATAGGTCTGTGTCTTGCTGACCTAACAAGGCAGAAATATCTGATGTAAGACAGTTTACTAACTAGAATCCTCTGGGCTCCCGATTCTGTCTTCCCTCCCTCCCCACCCACTGAAATTATATGGTTCAATTTCTGCTAAGAAACTTAAACCCTTTAAGATATGTGCACACACACGCCTACCACGTGCAGGCACACACAAATACACCTATATACGTGTACACATACATATGCAAGTACACATTGGATGCACTGCATGGAAACATGACTCACTTTTTGCTACTCAGTGCAGTAGAGATGAATGAAGAAACTTTAGAATCCTGCTTTCCAGCCTAACATAAATAATGTTTGCCTCGGCCAAGGCTGGCAACAGGGGAAGGAGAAAAGACAGGGTGGGAATGCAGAGGGAAGGAATAGAAATGATGAATTAGTAAGGGTACACCCCAAACTGATGGAACCAGAGCAGAAATGAAATCAGGACACACAAAAGGCTCTGAAACAGGAGTGGAAAGAGCCCAGAACCTACCTTGGCTTTCAAAGTTGGGTCAGTGAAATGGGCCACCGGGTACTTTTTGCTAATCATCATGGGCACTTTTATCCCAGAGGATTTGAAGTAAAAGTGCTCCTCCTTAGTTTTTGTGGGATCAAATGTTATCTTCCATTTGGCTGGAGGGAAGAGAGTGGGGAGGGTTAGTCCAATGCAGGTGGGGAAAGGAGGAAAAGCTAAAATCCCTGTTAGCAAGGGGTCGGGCAGGTACAATGAGATCCAGCTGTGGAGCTTGGGCTTGGGTGGGCTTTTAAGCCAGCAGAGGAGGAAGGGCTCAGGATGGGCAGGTGACCTGGTCCAGGGCCTCCTTACCATTCAGGTAGATCGTGTTGAGGAGGATGAGGCGGGTGTCGTAGGGCAGGCTGCTTAGAATCTGGCGAATCTTTTGGTTGGTCTTCTTTGCCACCCAGGTGTTGATGAGCTCCAAGTTAGCATCGCTGTCATTTCCCAGGACTCTGGGGCTGCTGCCATACAAGCTCTGAGAGGCATTCACAAAGGCATTCCTTATGGCCAGGTCTGGGGAGCAGGGGGAAGGCAGGTCAAAAAGGGAGGCAAGAGTCCTCTGAACACCCTCTCCCCTTCATTCTTTGTGCTCTCTCAACGCAGCATGTTGGAGTAGGGATCTAGCCCGTTCCTCTAATAATGAGGCCCCAAGCCAGCAAACACTGAACTTGGAGCTGAATTCATCCTAGGACCTTGCTGCCTCTGCTTGCCATGTGACCATGGCTCGGCAAGATAACTCTTTGAGATCTGAACTTCCGTTAGCCTGTAGTTTTCCTTTTCGTTCCTTAATTCAAGGGGGAACAGAGTCCGCTTCCTGGTCTCGGGGAAAGATTGTAACAAGACTTCCTGGTTTTTGCTCTCCAAAGCCCATGTCCACTAAGGAAAATAGTGTTTGAAAGAGAAATATTTCCTGGACTAAACAACTAATATTAAATACAGTTGTACCTTCCACTAACCTAGCAAGACAGAGGATAAAGCTGATTTATATATAGCAAGTAAGTAAATGCAAAATTACTTGAACATCTCTGAGCTATATTTTCCCATCTCTAAAAAGAGGGTTTTGGTAGTAAACACACAATAGAATATACAGATGTCAAATTATAATGTACACCTGAAAATTATATAATTGTATTTACCAATACTACCCCCAATAAACCTAATTTATAAAAAGAGGATTTTTTTTTTAGACAATGTGGTATTAGGTGAGTTTTCTTTCTTGCTTTCTCTTTGCTTTTCTATATTTTTCTCAGTTTCTACAAAGAATGAGTATTACTTCTATAAGTTAAAAAAGGACAGAAAAAAAATTTTCTTTTATTTGAAGAGGGGGTTAGATGAGATCTATAGTTTTCAAATCTTATTAAATGGCAAAACTGTGTTTACAAATAAAGTCATATCTGAAGCCATAATATAAAAGGGCTCAGGTTGAGGCTGGTGTGAGTTCCGAGCCCATGTGGCTCCATCTCCTGCTCAAAGGAAGTGGTACCCCATCCGAATCAGCCACCCCGATCCCCCAACTCCCATCATGACACCCAAAGCAACTCTGCAGAACCCTAGGGCTCTGGGGAACAAAATTCGAAAACAATTATATTAGATCATTTGTTCCTATTACCTACTTAATAATCTAACATAGGTAAATGACAAAAAATTGATATAATACAATAAAAATACAAAGACTAGGAACCCCAAGATTCCCCTGACTCATGTTAGCTAACATCTGTTTGTTTATTTGCTTCTATAAGCTATCTAGCCCTATCTGTTCAAGAACTCTTATTCTAAACAGAGTTGATGAATGCAAATGATTTGCCTAAACTCTCCCCAGGGGAACTACCCAGCTCCTGGAGCTAGCTACCCCATAAGTCTGCTGAGGCCCTCACCTGCTCTGCAGTTCATCTGAGATGTTCCAGCTCTAACATTCCCTCTGTCCTCTTTCCTCAGTGCTGGGTCCCCTTCGGAATCCCCTCAGGACCCTGCTCAGCAGCTGCCACCCTTCCCCGGGCACTCACCTGGGCTGTGGAAGATCTGAGAGGCTGAGGTGAAGCCTTCGGATGTGAAGGCCTGCAGGGCCTGGTGGACGCAGGTAAAGTTTGTGGGGTAGGAGAGGGTGGTCTCCAGGTTTGTCTTGGTGCTGCTCCCAGCCCCTAAATAAAGAATAGAGATGAGGGCCACCTGCAGGATGTGTGGAGGCCCACCATTCATAACTGCTTTTGAGGGACGGGGCTGGAATGGGGGGTTGTTGCCTGCTATGGAAGGCATGTCACATCACCACAGCTGGAAGTATGGTTTTGCAAGACAAAATGTGGGTCAGAAAGAGAGGGGTGGGGAATTATAAATAATCAGTTAAGCTTTTCTAGAGCTTTGAATATTCTCCTCCCATTTTTCTAACTTTTATTCCACTCATCATTCAAAGCCTGGTCAATCACTGCCTGTTTGACATACTATTATTTAGTTGGTTTGAGTTTACGAAATGTTTATCCTATAGGCAGAAACACTAGATCACTATTAAAAGGAGACATCAGACAGAGCATCATAAATGAGGATGGATGTTCAATACTTCAGTTATTTATTATTAAATATTTACTGTACACATCTTTGTGCAGCAATAGATAAAATTTATTGAGTACTTACTTGGTTCCAGGCATTAAAGCGTTTCTCTCCTATTATGTCATTGAATCACAATAACCCTTCTCCATAAGGACAATTACTATCCCCACTATGCAGATGAGAAACAGGTTTCATGAGATAAAGTAGCCTACTCATTGAAGATCATCAAATAGTTAATTAGTGGAGGATGGGGACAGGATTCAATTGGCATCTTCTGGGCAATAAGGAAATTAACAGAAACCAACCAACTGAAATGTGCCCCCCCCCCCAGGGGACATTTGGAAATGTCTGAAGACACTCTGGTTGTCATAACTTCAGAGGCATGGGGGTAGAGGGGCGCTACAAGGATGTAGTGGGTAGAGGCTAAGGATATTAGGATTCTGGGACTCCAGAGGGAAGGTTCTCATATGGTCATTGTATTATCTCTAGTAGCCTTCCTGGAATTTCTCCCTTGGAGTGATGGCTCTATTTCCACTACCTGTAGCACTTTGTTTGTGCCATTTCTAGGGTAATTATCCTTTGGGACTTGACACTGATCCCTCGGGAAGTCATAGGAAGTAACATTTTTTGACCTCCCACCAAGCCAGGCATTGGGCTACTATCAGCTTCATTTTTCTGGGGTAAATACAACCATCTCCATTTTACACGTGAAGACTCAGGCTCAGAGGAGTGAAGTGACCTGCCTGAGGTTACACAGCAAGGAAGCAGCATTATCACAAGGCTTCTCTACACCTATCTCTTTGGTTTCATCTCTTTTATCGCCTTACCTGGAACCATGGCTGGTGGCTGGCACCTTGTTTTATATGTTCTTGCCTAGTCTGTAGGGATTTATAAGCAATAGTACCTATTAAATCATCATTAAATGAATGTTCAAGAATAAAAAGATTATGCATCCCTCCTCCCAAAAATAGCGTGGCCCATTTTCACAGCTTCCTCACTGAGGCACAGCTGTGTAGGTGTCTGAGCTGGGGACCCTCACAGGGGGGCCCAACATACAACCTGGAGAGAACTGGGTCAGGTTCTTACCAAGCAGGACCTGCGTGAGCAGGCTGGCGATGCTGAAAGGGGAGAAGGCCATATTGGTCTTGACCTTCTTCACGGCTGAGAAGGCATGGTAGAGCTTCACGGAGAAATCTACCAAAGCCTCCCCCAACAAGGTCTCTGCTGAACGACTCTTCGCCTCAGGGCAGAAAGTGACAGGCTCCAGGCACGGGGGCCCAGTGGTGGGCCCAGTGGTGGGCTCAGTGGTGAGCTCAGTGGTGGGCACAGTGGTGGCCCCAGTGGTGGGCACAGTGGTGGGTATGATGGTTCGCTGGATAGGTTGCGTGGTGGCATTGGTGCTTAGGACGGTTGAGTTGGTGGTCGGCACGGTGGAAGAGCCCACGGCGTGTTGAGTGGGTAGGTTCTCGGAGATCTCTTCTTCTAAGATGTTTTCTTTGATTTCCTCTGGCAGGGGCTTGGGGTCTGTGATGTCATGGCTGATGGCATTCAGATTTGAGGAGGCTCTATCCTGTGGTTCAAGAAACTCATTCTCATTTCTCTTTGAGGCACAGTCTCCCTCAAACACTCCAAGCAAGAGAAGGTAGGATGTGGGCAATGTCCTGTACCTGAGAAATACTTCCTGAAAAAGCCTGGTGGGTGAGGCGTCTGCCCTGGAGCCACCACCACTAATTCCTTCAGGACGGGGTTGGGGGGGATGGGGCAAGGAAGGAGTCAGATAGGTGGGGGCACGGATGTTCTCGCAGAAGATAAAGACCAGGCAGGGCTTCTGATAGTGCTGAGCAATTACTGCTATATAGGAAGCAGTTTCCCAGATTTTGGAGCTGGAATGTCCACGGCCATTTACGTATGTTCCTGCGATTTTTAAAAAAATACCTGCCTGTCCTGGCTCACCTGCCTAGTCAGTCCAGTCATTGGAACTTGTGGTCTTTGCCTTAGAACAGTGGTTTTTCAGGTTGTGGGCTGCAACCATGAGCAGGTATTGAAAATAATCAGCATTCTGGAAGGAAGGAAGGAAGGAAGGAAGGAAGGAAGGAAGGAAGGAAGGAAGGAAGGAAGGAAGGAAGGAAAGAAGGAAGGAAGGAAGGAAGGAAGGAAGGAGCTGGGAGGGAGGGAAGAGGAGATGGGAAGGGGGAAGGAAGAAATAGTATAGATCAGTGGCTTTCAATCAGAGATAATTTTGGCCCCCAAAGGACATGTGGCAATATCTGCAGGCATTTTTGGTTGTCCTAAGGAAGGTATGGGGGGAGGGCGGAGATGCTACTGGCATCCGGCAGGGAGAGGCTTGGGATACTACTGCAAAACATCCTACCATGCACAGGACACCCCCTCATAATGAGGAATTATCCAGCTCCAAATGTTGGCAGTTCCAGGTTGAGAAACCATGTATTAATCCCATTTCACTGATCAAAGAAACTGATGCTGAGACATAAGTAACTGGCCCAAGGTCTCACAGAAGCCAAAGGAAAAACTAAGAGTCAAACCTCTGTCTGATTCCAGGTCCCTGCTCATCACCTTCTAAATCTCAAAAGGCACAGACTGCCAACTTTCACACACGCCAGTGCAGGCTCCCACCTTCCCCTGGGCTCAACCCTTACCCACACTTCTCACTGGATTAATCCCCACTTAGTGTCTGCGGCCACTTCTCCTGGGTTTTTCACGGGCTTCAGCTCCTCAGGAGAGTCTGCGTTTCAGCAGGCAAACTCCTACCCCCGCAGCTCAGCCTCTGCAACAACTCCCCTGTTTTTATATCACAAAATACTGGCCATCTCCTTTATTCTCCGCTTTGTAAATCAGGGCAGGCAGGCTCGGAGAAGTGACTTGCGCAAGGCCACCACGGCTGGCGCACAGCGGGCCCGAATTCGAACCTGCGTCACTCTGGGTCTCTGCTCTTTCCATGCTTCCTACCAATGCCGCTGCAAGGATCACACTGGCTGATCCCAAGAGGAGCTCTCGTCATTCTCCAGAGCCTGAAGGGTTAATCCTCAGCCCCCCCACCTCCATCCCACGAAGGGGCCACTCACCCCAGCCAGCAGCAGCAGGAGGAGGGTCAGCGGGGTCAGCCTGGAGGCCATCTGGGCGGCGACGTCAGCCCGGACCTGCGGAGCCAGTCGGCGGCGTCAGGGCCAGCTCTGAGCCCCGGGGTCCAGGGCCCCCACCCTGGGGCCCGCCCCCATTCCATTCCAGGCCTTAGCCCCTTTCTGCGAAGGCCCTCCTTCCCGGCTCCGGGCCACCTCCTCCCTGGCTCCTCCCTCTGTTGTGTTTTCCCCAAAACGCTCCTTTTTCCCGGCACCCGCTGGCCCAGCCTTTCCCGGGACCCTGCCCCGGGTGTCCGTCCATCTGTTCCATTCCGGGGGTTCTGCTCTAGCCAAACAATGAGGCCAGAGGCTGGGGGAGGAGGGGAGGTCCAGAGGGTCCCGGGCACGACAGCCCCAGGAGGGGAGAGGAGAGACGGGGAGAGGAGACGGGGAGAGAGGAGAGGGGATAGGGGAAGGCAGAAGTCTCGAGTGGAAGCCTACAGACAGCAGAGATAAAAGGGGAGGGGAAACTGGGGGAGGGAAAGAGAGATGTGGAGACCCTCCCCCTCCAGACCCCCCTCTCCCCTCTCAAGAAGCAAACCTGCTCCCACCTCCTGATCACTGGGCAGTTTTAGTGCAGACTGAGTGGACAGTCCCACGGGGTCAGGGAGGGGTGGGGTGTATGTGTTGGGGGGGGGGTAAGTCTTCTCTATTGGTTGGCCCAGGACACTGCCCAGTTACAAATTAAGGATGATTGATCGCTGGTGTGAGTTCCCGTAAATCAGATGAGGCTGGACCACTTGATGGAGCTTTGTGGTGGCTGAGCCAGGGACTTGGCCCAAAGCCCCCTGGGAGCGCGAGCGTGGGGAAGCTTGGGAGCGCCTCTTAGCTTTACACAACGAAGCTTCCCCCACCTTCTTCTTGGGTCATGATAAAAACCACACAGACACAAACTGTGCTCCATGGTTCACAAGCAACCCGCTTTTGCTCATCTTGGCTGGTCTTCCAAGTCACCGTTTGGAAACAGACCCCACTGTGCGGGTTTGATAGTTAAGAAACAGAGTCTTGGACCACTGAGGGTCTGGCCCATGACCACCCACCCTGGAGACAGATATGGACCAATCTGCATCTCCAGATGTTTCAGCCCCGCCCCTGCTCCCCCCTGGGCTCTGCGGAGGGCCGTTTCCCCTCTGGGTGATCTGCAATCAATGATTCTTCCTTTGTGATACAGACCAGGAGTCCAAGGCACCCAGCACAGCAAGCATTAGCTTTAAGTTAAAAAAAAAAAAAAAAAAAGCGGAAAGCTGGGGTGTCTGTGTTGGTGGGGAGCAGTCGCGGTGGCCTGCGAACCAACAGGCCAGGCTGTGTGACTCCAGCAAGAGCTGCCAGATAAAATACAGGAAGCCCAGTTAAATTTGAATTTCAGATAAACAAACACAGTTTTCTGAAGTATGTTCCGTGCACTATTGGGACATACTTGTACAGGAAATTTTTGTTGTTGTTGTTATTTCTCTGAAATACTTACTTAACCGGGCATTCTGTATCTTATTTGCTAAATTTGGCAATCATATCTCCTTTAAAAACAAGGTGGGCTCCAATGACCTAATCCAGATCTAACGTTTGATGATTGTCTCGCTGCTGGGCTTGTCCTGTTTGGGACATTAAAGGAAGTTATTGGCTGCCAGCTCCAGAACTGCTACTCTAAGGGATTGACCAAGGGCAGAAACGAGAGAATGTTTGTGTGTCTCTTTGGGAGTCCTTGGAAAAGACCTGTAAAGGTTCTGCTCCTGCTTTGCCAGTGCTTCATTCCCTGTGGCCTTTTGGGAACCTCCTCGACTGTGGAGAAATTCTTTCGCCTCAGTGCCATTTGAGGAATAATAGAGCGAATAAAATAAAATGGAGGCACTATAGTCAAGCTGCTAAATTACTAAAATCAAGTAGGTTGAGGTATGAGGATACGATTCTATTCGTGTTTTAACCAGCCTAGGAATTTAAAGGTTTGAACTTCTCAGTTCTGAGTCGATGCCTGGATTTGATCAAGTCTCCAGACAACCCTCTGATTACCTCCTGAAGAACTCACGCATCCACACCACCTGACATCCACCTGTCACCCATCATCCAGATTGCCTGACAGCTGACTAACAGCTATCCTGGACCAATCCTAGGGCTAAGAGTGCAGGACTGATTATTCTCAAGCACTTTTTACTATAAGAACTCAACTTTTCTTTCTTCTTTGGAACGCTCTGGGTATCATCTAATTGCATTTCCAGTTTGTAAACTTTAAAACTCTTGAATAAATCTTTATCGTTTATTTCTAGACAAGCTTTGGGACTCCTTTTGAGTTCATTCGACACATGGTTAGATCAGCGCCACACACTATACCACTTCTCCATCCCCAGGGCCCAAGATGAGGGCCCTGAAGGCACATTGAGCTTGTGGGTTCTGGGAAATGGGTCAGCTACACAAAAAGAAGGTGGTGGAAAACAGCCTCACTTATCCTCTCATTAATTCTCACAACACCGATGAAGTGGGTGCTAACAGGAGTCCCATCTTAAATGAATGAATAAAAAAAGGAGAAAGAAATTAACTGACAGAGCTCATTAGTGACAGAGCTCGTTAGTGACAGAGCCAGGATATGGAGCAAATCTATTTGATCCTGAAATCTTGTACTAACCCCAATAAATTACTAGCATACACTCATGGCTACCCCGAAGCAGGCAGCAGAGTGAGCATCCTGTGCCCAGGTGCAGAAGTCTGATGCTCTATGGACAATTCTCAGGGTGGACAAGGCCTAATGGGGAGGTTTTCCCAGCCTGTGGGTCTGCTGCCATTAGCCATCTTAGCTCTCTGACCAAAGCTGTCTCTGCACAATAGACATTTAGAGGAGAGGGTGTCTGCTCCGTGCAGACTCCCCCGCCTGAAGAAGCTGGCGCTGAAGCTGAGGCTCCCCTCTACTGAGGCACTAGCACTTTCCCACTGGTGGTTGACTTAACTGAGGTGTGTGGAGAATTTCTCCCTAGTCCATCAGATAGATAGTCAATCAGCCGGAGGCTGTGAATTCAGTCCTTCCCCACCTGGGGCAGGTCTAGAGTTTCTCTGCAATGAGAACCCGCCCTTCTGGTGGGTGGGTGAGGACAGATAAGCCCAGAGGGACCTCTTCCTTCATGTTGTTTGTGTACATGGCTTCTCCCTCCTGTGGGTTAGACGAGGTTCAAGTTCTCACTAAAGCTCTCCGTACTCAAAACAGAGTTTATTGTTGTTGTTGTTGTTATTATTATTATTATTAGGTTTTTCTTTCAGGTGAGTCCTCAGATACTAAACATATAAGTTGCTGTCAGTGAATGCTTTCACACAATCTACATATCTACAGATTCGTTGACCCTCTAAAGAAAAATTATACAAAACTTGGGAAAAAGGCAGAAGAATTAGGATCAGCTGATTCTCAGAACACAGAGAATGCTTCAAATGATGATTTTCTCAGTTCCCATTCAGGCAGAAGAACTCAAGCCGTCCCACTCTCGTTGCACAGAGAAACTGATTACGAAGAATGCCTTGGGCACATGGAGGCTAAAAAATAAAAATAAAAATAAAAGTAATAATACTTTTCCTCCCACCTTCTAAATTCTTCTAGCTGGGCTAATAATCAAATTAACAGAGACAGATTAACAAGTATTTCAAACGTGTAATACACGTGCGAGGGATTGTCACATAAGCATGAATATTCCAAAGAAAGTGAGACAACATTGGATATATAAGACATTTTTGGACAAAGGAAAAAGGGAGGGGATAAGGTGTTAGATTTCAGAAGTTAGAATGGGTGATTTATAGGAAGAGCAGAACATACATTCCAGGAAAAGTCCTCCTGGCCACCCAGAAACAATGGGGCCCGGGGTGTCCAGCTAATAAGCTTGGGGTCTCCCTGACTAATGCTAGGGTAAAGACTCTTAGGGTGACTAAGCCCAGGCTCCCTCCCTAAAGGAGGTTTTTTGTCTGAATCTCTTGGGGATGTATGACGGGAAGGTCACAGTTTCTTTCTCAGTCTTTGTTTCTTAATAAACGGCTTAAAATCAATATCCCAAAAAGCAGCTTTGGGGTGGCCAAATTTTGGTTCTCTTCAAGCACTAGGGCCCAGTCCCCTTTCTGAACCCTGGCTGAGAAATGACTTTCCAAGGGAAAAAAATTCTTTGGCTTCTTACTTAACTATGGATCAGACGCAAATGTTTTTCTGTTTGGTATTGATGAGGGTGAAATAGAAACATTTGGAAGAGACGATAATAATGACACCAAAGGTTTTGCTCTCTTGTCCTTTAGGGCAGTAGCCAGTTCTGTAGCTAATTTAGCTTTGTTATTCTAGCTTTTTTTTTTTCCCCACGGGGTACATCACTTCCTCCACACACACCGTTTTCTTGCATTATTCCTTGAACCAGCTTTGTCATCCCGATGCTTGTCTCATTCATGCTCTCACTGTGTATTTGTGTAAGAATGTCTCTGCCATTCTGAGAACAGTGTTGTGGCTTTCCCTTTAGTGGGGTCATAGTTGGGTTCTGTAACCTACTAAACCTTGTCTCCTGTTCCCACATAGTCCTCCCTGAGGGAAGGCACGGGTTTGGCAGCCATGAGTGAAGGCGCTGTGTGGGTTCCTGCTGCCAGCGTGCCCCAGACATCTTCACTCATTCCCTTTCTCACCAGTCTGTCTCACGTGGGCTCATTCCTGCTCAACTCTCCAGGGATCAAGCCTTCCTGGGAACCCACTGGAGAGTCTACATTCACAGAACCTTTCTGCTAAAGACCGTCTTCTCAGATATCAGTACTCCCATGTCCATTGCAGCACTGATCACAGTAGCTAAGGTGTGGAAACATCCTAAATGCCCACCGACAGATGGATAAAGAGAATGCGATATGTATCTCAATGGAGTACTATTCAGCCTTAAAAAAGAAGGAAATTCTGCAAATATATTCTATCCTGTGGTTTGCCTTTTCTTTCTATTTTAGATACTGTCTTTTGAAGAATAAAAATTCTTCATTGCAATGTAGTCAAATTAATTACTCTTTTCCTTTATGATTAGTATGATTTTGCATTCATTCATAAAGCTTTTCCATCTGTGGTTAGGAATGTATTCTCTTGTCAGCTAAAATTTTTTGGGGAAAGGGCTTTCATATTTAAGTTCACAATCCACCTGGAACTAATTTTTTTCCTATGGGGTAAAGTAGTGTGGTATAATTTTTTTCTTTTTTTTCTGTGTGGATGTCAAATTGTGACAGCACCATTTATAAGTTTTGATATCTGGTAGACCAAGCCTATCCACTTTTTTCTTCTTCAAGAGTATCTTTGTTCTTTTTGATCCCTGCATTTCTATACATATTTTAGAATCAGTTTGTCAGGTTCTGCAGAACAAAACCAACAAACAACAAACAAAACCATTGGGATTTTGACTGGTATCACTTTACAGCTACAGATTTTGTGAAATAGAATTGACAATGTCACAATAGCAAGTCTTCTAATAAGTAAATAGATTATAGCTTTCCAGTTATTTGGGTCTTCTTTAATGTCTCTTAATATAGTTGTATACTTTTCTATGAAGCTGTTTTCCACCTATTTTTGTTCATTTTATTCCTAGGTACTTGATATATTTTATGTTAGTAAATATAGTTTATATTTCAGTTTGATCTATATTATTAAAAATCATTTTTGTGTCTAGTTCCCCCTTTCTTCTGTTTGTGTACCAAGGCCTAGTTCTACTATTGGCCTAGTGGTCTTAGATGTTGTACTTACTTTTCAGCTCCAGGTACATTGAATTTGGCTGGCTTTGGATCTTCAATCTTAGATCTTAATCTGAACCCTGTATTTCCATTGAAGTCAGTGTGTGAGGACAAAAGGTGATGGAAGACTAGTTAACCTCTCACCCAGAATGTCTAAGGAAGATTGAGCTTACCCTATACCCAGCCAATTAGCAGGCTTTTCAGTAATATCCCCGAAACCACTCACTTCTCTCCTTCTTTGAAGTATGAACCCCGTCTAGCCATAGTCATCTCTCACCCCGACCACTAAATAGCTTCCTAACTGTTTTCCATGCTTCCACTCTGACCCTTCTGTGCATTCGCCATTTCAAAGCCAGAACTGCAAAAAGATAAATTGGGTCTCAGCTGTGCTACCCTGAACAAGCCCGATCCTGTCTGATCTCGGAAGCTAAGCAGGGTCAGGCGTGGTTAGTACTTGGATGGGAGACCACCTAGGAAGACCAGGGGCTGTGGGGGTAAAAAAATAAATAAATAAATAAAGGATAGTAAGTTGACAAGTTCCTTGCAATCTGTGAGGTGAACCAAGGGTTGCCTCGCCTAAAAAAGAAAAAGATAAATTGGTTTTCCATGAGCTTTCTCACCACACGTATAATAAAATCTAAACTCTTTAGCTTGGCCTATGAGACTGATCCAAACTGACCTCTGCCTCCCTGTTCAACCTCCTCTTGTATTACTCAACCCCTAATGCCACCTATACTGCCAACGATGGTTTCTAGGAGATGTTTGCTCTTTCTTGCCTTTGCCCTTGTGATTCCCAGAATTGCTCTTTCACTTACTTTGCATGGCTGGTTCATCCTTCAGGTTTGAACTTCTAAATGTGCCTCCTCAGAGACCTTTCTGATCACTCTCTGTACTATTCTCTACAAGAGTGTCCCTTTGATTTTTCTCATCACGTGTATCACAAGAGGGACAATCATTTTATTTGCTCGTTGTTTATTTGATTATTATTTGTCTTCCCCATCACACTGTGAATTACATGAGGGCAGGCACCCTGTTTGTTTTATTCACCATTCTATTCCTGGTGTTACCAAAGTAAAAGGAATTCATTTGTCTGTGTGCATCAAAGCCAAA
Source organism: Macroglossus sobrinus (assembly GCA_004027375.1). Taxonomy (NCBI): domain Eukaryota; kingdom Metazoa; phylum Chordata; class Mammalia; order Chiroptera; family Pteropodidae; genus Macroglossus; species Macroglossus sobrinus. Next base: position 343,836 of record PVKZ01000871.1, read on the forward strand.
CAAGACACAAACAGAGGTTTGCAACAAAGAAAGTAAAGATTTATTTAAGGAAATGGTGCCAAGTCTGGAGACACAGGTGAGCTAGTGCTCAAAAACCTGGATCCCTGATGGCTTGTAGGTTACAGATTAGATAGGACAAAATTACAAAACACCGTGGGTTAGGGGTTCGGGGTTGTGCTTAGAGCTGATTGGTCAGAGGTGAAGTAAGGGTAATAAATCATTTCTTTAGATCTTGAGGACAGTTCTGAGGTCTTTTCCAAAATCCCTCTGTCCAGTCACATGGGAAAGTAGCCAGGGTGTTGATCCACCTTAGGTCTCAGGAACTGAAACATAACTTAGGTCAAGATGTTATCTTTATCCTGCCAGAGGTTCAGAACATGTGACCATTGATCAGATCTGGGCTCCTGTCATTTGCTGCCTTGGGGATTGCTGATTATCTGTGGGAAAGGCTAGGTCACTGAGGAGTATATATAGAAAGAGTAATATGATTTCTAGAACTAGAGTTTAAAAGTATTTTTAATCAAAGTCATAAGGACTCTCAGCTTCATGTGTTCATGGTATACATGTCTAGGTGAGGAGGTGGGTGCATTACTTGGGAATGATCCCAGTACAAAAGTTCTTTACCCAGTTATAGGCAACTTGGAATTTCCACCTGTTCGTCTCTAACAATTCCATCTTTCTGATCCCTCGCCACCCTTCATCAGAGGAAGTGAAAGGAAGAAGACTGCCCATAAACAGGAAGAGTGGGTGTTATTGATTGACTGATTGATTGATTGCTATTTTTAATTTTCATTTTTTTTGAGGAATAAATTTTATTTCTAACATTTTAAAAATTAATTAACTTACTTATTTAATTGAAGAAATGATTTAAATTCTCCTCATCTACCTTCCCGCCCCCGGGAACCTCTAGTCTATGGTTCATGTCCATGAGTTTCTGTTTGTTTGTCCTGTTCATTTGTTGCTTTAGGTTTATATCTCACATATAAGTGATAGCATGTGATTTTCACCTTTTTCTGTCTGGTTTATTTCATCTGGTATGATTATCTCAAGGTCCATCCATGTGGTTGCAAATAGCAATATATCATCTCTTCTATGACTGAGTAATATTCCATTGTATATATGTACCACAGCTTCTGTAGTCAATCATCTGTTGTAGGACACTTCAGTTGCTTCCATGTCCTGGCCACTGTGAATAATGCTGCTATAAACATCGGTGTGCAAATATGTTTTTAGATATGAGTTTTCAAGCCTTTGGGATAAATGCCCAGTAGAGGGTTATGGTACATCAATTCTTAATTTTTTGAGGAAACTCTATACTGTTTTCCACAGTGGTTATAACAATTTGCAGTCCTACCAGCAGTGTATGAGGGTTCCTATTTCTCCACATCCTCTCCAGCATTTGTTATTACTTATCCTATTGATTATAGCTATTCTAACAGGTATGAGATGGTATCTCATTGTGGTTTTGATTTGCATTTCTCTAGTAGCTAGCAATATTGACCATCTTTTTATATATTTGTTGGCCATTTGTATGTCCTCTAAGGAGAAGTGTCTGTTCAGGTCCTCTGCCCACTTTTTTATTGGATCATTTGTTTTTTTGTTGTTATTGAGTCGTATGAGTTCTTGTATATTTTGGATCTTAGGCCCATATCAGAGGTGTTGCTTGCAAATATATTTTCCCATTCAGATGACTGTCTCTTTACCTTGTTGATGATTTCTTTTGCTGAGCAGAAGCTTTTTAGTTTGATGTAGCCCCATTCATTTATTTTAGCTTTTACTTTTCTTGCTTTTGAGGTCAAATTCATAAAATCCTCTTTAAGCCCAAGCTCGTTGAGTTCAGTTCCTATGTTTTCTTTTATGCATTTTATTGTTTCAGGTCTTATATCAGGTCCTTAATCCATTTTGAGTTAATTTTGGTGTGTGGTGATAGAAAACAGTCTAGTTTCACTCCTTTGCAGGTGGCTTTCCAGTTTTCCCAGCACCATTTATTGAAGAGACTTCCCTTTCTTCACTGTATGTTGTTGGCTTTTTTGTCGAAAATTATTTGCCCAAGTAAATATAAGTTTACTTCTGGACCCTCAATTCTGTTCCACTGGTCCATGTGCCTGTTTTTCTGCCAATACCATGCCATTTTAATTACTGTTGCTTTGTAGTGTAATTTGAAGTTGAGCAGAGTGATTCTCCAGCCTCATTTTTTTTCTCAGTATGGCTTTGGCAATTTGGGGTCTTTTGTACTTCCATACAAATCTGATGATTTTTTTTGTTCCATTTCTTTAAAAATACCGATTGAATTTTGATGGGGACTGCATTAAATCTGTATAATGTTTTAGGTAATGTGGTCAACATCATGTTGCTTTTTCCAATCCAAGAAGATGGAATATCTTTCCATTTCTTTGTATCTCCTGCGATTTCTTTTAACAGACTCTTATAGTTTTCATTATATAGATCCTTCCCATGTTTTGTTAGATTCATTCCTAGGTATTTTATTCTTTTTTGTTGCAATTGCAAAAGGAATTATTTTTTTCACTTCTTTTTTCATTATTAGAGTATAAGAACACTATGGATTTTTGAACATTGATTTTGTATCCAGAAACTTTACTGTTTTGGCTTATTGTTTCTAAGAGTAGGTATTAAAAGAAGCACACCAGTTGCAAACTTGTGTCCCCTGCTAATTTGTGGGTGGCTGGGGCTAATGTGGCATCCTTCTAGGGATGTCCTTGTGGTTCAGAGTCCAAATTCTCACCTGCCATGTGAAAGGCTCAGATTCCACTTTTAGTCCATGTAACTTTCTTTCTGCCCACCACTGGCACACAGCAGAAACTCAATAGATATTTGTTGAATGATTCAGTGAGCAAGGTCCTTTGCCACTGGCCATCAAGGACACAGATGAAATCATCCCACTGTGCCTCCTAGAGGTTATTTTCTCCTATACATCCATCAGACACTTCTGGCAGCTGCTACTAGGGGACTGGTGGTGCCTGTTACCTTCTCTAGAGAACTGATCAGACTAAGTGAGGAGAGAAACAAAGGTGTTCCCTGGAGGTGGGTGTGAGATAGGAGAGAGAAAGCCCTTCCCCAAATTCCAGGAGCACAGTAACAGTTTAAGTCTAGGGCATGTTCTTTACCCTTCCCCACCTCTATACCCTAATATACAACAGCCATGCTTTCCTTGTGACTGCTAGCCCTGGGTTACTCTCATTTTTCCCACTAGAATCACCACTGTATTCAATAAGTAGAAATTTACATTAGTTGCCCACATTTATAGGCTACAAGAAAATGATCTTTTGGTGAAAATTTTTAAATATTACGAATAGGGCTGGATTGACACTTTCTATCTAACTCAGCTCTATTCTATCATCATTTCATCCCTGGAGTGACTCATTCTGCCTAGTATTCATCTGGGATTTCAGCTGTAACCTAGTCTACACATGTAGCCTATACAGGTAACCTAGCATAGATGAACCTTTGTTTAGAGTTCATGACTTCGCCTCTATCCATTTATAACCCCACTTAGATCACCCTAAAATGTGTAAGGTTTGCGCAATGCTATCTTGTAATTTGCTGAAAGTTTCACGAAAGACCAAGATTTAGTCAGATGTTAATCTGTAAATATGCCAACCCTAACATTGCTGAAAAATGTTAGAACTGTTTTTCAGTGAAAAAAAACCCAGGATGTTTTATAGGACCAGGGGGCAAACCAGCTGAAACTGCCTGGAAAAGGCTAGAGCATCTGGAAAGACCCTTCAGTGACCTCCTGGTGTGCTGTCCTCATTACACATTTATTATAATACTAAAATCTCCATCCAGGGGTAGAAATTATTTTCTGCTGTTTTTGAACAGGCATATACGTATAGCCATGTATTCTGACTGCGCGGGTGCTGAAACATCCCATGGCGAAGTCTACCTTGATGCTGATGCCCGATTTCCCCTCATAAAGGTGGATGTGACGCTTTGTTCGGGGACACTTGGCTCTGGGAACAATCCCCAGAGTGTCCTTGCTCGCTGGCTCACAATAAAGCTCCTTCTCATAGAATCATGTCAGAGTTGTCTCTTGGCTGGAACTGCTGAGTGTGCAGACTGGTTCCGTCCAGTAACAGAACGTGGCTGAGTCTTTTCATTTAGTCGGAAGCTCCCTGGGGCCCCTCTGGGCCCTGCTTCGGCCCGCGGTGCAGCTCGGACTAGTGGCAGAAGCTCCCAGCTCACAGAATTACACTTTCATCCCCCGCTGCCTTTTTCATTTGCCATCCAGATAGATGACACGAAAAGCTGACCCAAAAAGCTGGCGCGTTGGTGGAGTTGGCTCTCCTGCTTCGCCGCTGGACTCTCTCCCCAGCGTCTTCTCCATTGGGCTAAAATGGAAAAGTGAGGGAGAACAAAACCCCGGGGAGATGGGGTCGCTAGGGCCCCTTCTTTTCACTTCAGGAGGTGTCCTCTGATCAGGATCTGGTTACCTGGGTGACAGGAGTCAGTCCGCAGGCCTTTGAAAAGGCCCCCAGACAGAATGCTAATTTACTCTACTTCAAAGCTCCCTCATTTCTTTATTATTATTATTATTTTTTTAACAAGGTGCTGCCGCCTGGATTTAAAGGGACTTTGTCCTTTCTTGGGCTTTCTGAATGTTTTTTAGGGCTGTGTTCTTCTGATGGAAACAAAGCTCAGTTCTGGTTGGGCTCTCTGGAAGCCGACTCCCCAGACCCCAAGGGTCGGCAAGAACAGGCTGTAAGTCCCATACCCCTGTGCCTGTGTAAGGCCAGTGGGAAAGGGGTCCTCCCATTCCCAGGGGTGTGTTGCAGGAGCCCCGGTGCCTCATCCCAATGTGCCCCGAAAGGTCCAGAAGACTTAGGAATTCTAGTCGTGATTCCAGGGGCCTTTATAGCCCTAGACTCCTCTTCAGTAAAATGATGGCTTTCATTTTTGTTATATTCTCATACACCCATGTACTACTATGAATTATCATATTTGCTATGGACTGAACTGTGTCCCCCGCACAATTCAAATGTTGAGGCCCTAACCTGCAGTGTGATTGTGTCTGAAAACAGGGTTTTTAGGAGGTAATTAAGATTTATTGAGATTGTAAGGACGGAGCCTAGATCCACTAGGACTGTGACTTCCTAAGAAGAGGAATAGAGAGACACACACACCTTCCATATGAAAACACCAAGGGAAAAGGCCATCTGCAAGCCAGGAAGAGGGACGTTCTGAGAACTATGCTAGCACCCTGATCTCAGACTTCCGGCCTCTAGAACTGGACGACAATAACTTTCTATTGTTTATGTCACCCAGACTACGGCATTTTGTTATGGCAAGCCAAGATGACTAATAGACTTGTTTTGTTTACCTGAATACACTTATTTATATAAGAAGGAAATTCGACAGCTTCTCTGTAAATGGAAAGTCAGTAGCCCTCACTATTAATTAAATGAATCAGGGCAGACCAAACACAGGGCCTCAAGCCTAGGATACTTTTAGGGGCTTGTGAAAATGCTTTAATTTTAATTTCTTTTTCAATTTACAAAACAATTTTAAAAACTAAATACAGTAATACATACAGCCTGGATTATATTATTTATGCTGATATAGTCAAAAAATTTAATTTTTAATATTTTTTTTCTTTTTTTAATGGGAAAAGGGTCCCCCCAAGGCCAAAGTACCTAAGGACCCTGAAAGTCAGAATGTAGCCCTGGAATGAAAGTGCCTATAAAGAAACGCTACGAGGAATTCAGTGCCAGAGAAGAAAGTCTACATAATCATATTGGATTGACATAGAGAAGGGCTACGACATATTGTAAACCAAATTCATCATTTGACTAAATTGTTACTTCCGATGAAATTTGTTTACTTTTCCTGCCTGTATATTGTTTTCTGTAAAGTTGCTTTTATACAGATTATTTAGCGACATTCAGGTTTCAGACAATTGCTTTTGCTCGGTCAATTTAGGTTCCACTGTTTTCTGTTTCCCATTTCTTTATCTGTGAAAGTTATGATATTATAAAAGCAAAGAAATATGCTGAACAAAGCTACAGAATTTGAAGTTCAGTCTCCTAACTTAGTCACTCTAACATGATTATTTGATCTGGGCTGGTTGCCGTGGTGCTGCTCCAGCCCTGTGCATCTTGAGCTTTGTGTGATCTGCCTCAAGGCTATGATCTGAGCAAGCGGGAGAATACACTGCGTTCTGCATTGAATCAGAAAAATGTCCTTTGGTCTATGTCTGAAGGACAGGACTGACCTCAGACTCTCTAAGGAGCTGGCCACAGAAGGTCTAGGACACTGCTGCCTTGTAGGCAACACTGAAGTAGATTTTCAGCCTCTTCAATACCAAGGGCATCCCCACTGGTGGAGAACTATGTGGTGGGAGATCTTAATGGGACCTTATCAGCAAATGGAATCATAGGAGTCCTCTGTAATGAGTGATTCTGAAGAATTCCTATCCTAGCATAATAATCTACCTGGAGAAAAAATTTACATATAAACATTTATATACATACATACACACGTGTATGTAGACCCTTATACTTGAGAGGCTGTCACAGCGTAAATTAGAAATAGCCTTCTTTTTATTGGCAATCCCATAATAAAACTCAGGAACCAAGACAAAAGGAATTGGCTTTCAGGGATCTGAACTTTGCTGCCTATACAAGTGTTGGTTCATTTTCATGCTTTTTATGATTTCTGCTTTGGCAGAAATTTTCATACTTTCGATGTTTTTTTTAAAGACTCAATTTTTTATGACTAAAAATAGCACAGTCGAGTACATTTAGAAAATAGAAAATGTAGAAATCGCTATTAACCTTGTGCTTTGAATGAGCAAGTAATGGCATCTCAATCATTTTCTTGATTATTGATGAGGTTAAATATTTGTGTTTTTTGAGTAGCTGTGTTTCTCTCTTGTCAAATGTTTATATCCTTTGCCTTTGTAGTACTTATTGGAATTGCTTTGTTTGTCATATCATTATAAGATTTCTTTATATAATAAATATAATTTAACTGGCAAAAAAAAAAAAAGAAAAAAAGAAAGATCACCATGAAACAGAATGATGTTACTTAATTCTAGCTGATTCTGCCTGCTGAAATCTCTATATCTCCTTCTTTCTATGCCTCTTCACGCCTTGTTAAAAAACAAAATTAGCATGTGTTGGGTACAAAAAACCTCTAGCCCTAAACTGAAACTTTGTCTTTGAGAAATCAATAAGGGCCAGAAAAATATTGAATAAGGAAAACCTTTCTTAATCTGTGATTTAGTACCACCTAAAATTGCTTGACATCTCGTTGGTGTGTTCATTCAGTACTTGGAAGACACTGGACTTGTTGGTGATGGAGATGACAATGATGATGTTGATTATCATCACATTATTGTGGTCCAGGTTTGTTATGAGTGCTCACTGTGTGTCAGGCCCTGGGCTAAAATTTTTCATTTTAAAAATCTCGCATAATCCTCACAAAGATATTGGGAACAAGGTATAATTATCTCCATTTTATAGATCAACTAAAACTTAGGTTAAGTAACTTGCCCTAAATCACTTAGAAAATGTCAGAGCTGGAAATCTAGGTCGGATTGACCTTGAATCTCATGTTCTTTTTTGCTAGGTTATGTGTCCTGTTTTTGTTTCCCTCTTTTTGATTAATTTTCTTTAGAAAACATGGTGTATTTGTTTATAGTTTTGAATGGATAGTTATTCACATGGTAGGAAAATTTAAAAGTACAAAAGAGCTCCATCCTGGGACTCATAGTTTCCTGCACCAAGTGGGTAAAACCACTTGTCAGTTTCTTAAGCGTCCTTCCAGATTAGTCTACAACTCAATAAAGAGAATTTTCAGAAAAAGTCAAAATCACAACTCTTGTATGGATATAAAATGGATACATATCTGAGATTTCATTCTATTCATTAATCGACAAGAAAGCGAGGCAGATGTTAGAACCAAAGAGAAAACAGGCACATTTCTAGATAGATCAAGAGTATTGAAATGAACATGTAAATAAAAGCAAAGCTGATTTTTCCATGGGGTGGGAGAAAGGAAATCAATTAAACTTCTATTGGGCAGAAATAATTTGCATGTCTATGAGAGTTATTTTGCATGCCATCACACAATTTACAGAGCGTACAATAACTCAAAGATGATGAAAGACAGAACATCTGATAAGGGTGTGCTGTATACAAGCCGCATTTTTTCCCTCCCCTCTGATAACTACTCTATTGGGTTCTTCAGCGTCCTCCAGCTTAGTCTCTAACATGCAAACATAAATGCATATGCTGTGGTCTTTCAACACACGACTGACATGCCACATTGTCTTCAGTGCCTGAAAAGTATTTTTTCTCTTTTTTGTTCAGATGGTCTCTGTGACCCCGGCTGCTCTCCCGGCAATGACAGAGCTGCCAAGAGTGGAAGATGACAATGTTTTCCCTGTGAAGTCCCTGGAATGGTTCTGACCGGGAACTGGGCACCGTCACAGCTCCCAGTTACACTTCCCTGTCTGCAAAGGCCACAGCCCTCATAGGGTATGAAAAACCCTGACCCTAGGAAAGAAAGAAAAGAGAGGGTTCGAGAGATAGGAAGTTAGCCAGTGTAAATAGACTCCAGACCGGGGATTCCCTGCAGGATTAGGCAGCTAAAAAAGCAAGGGAGGCCGGCCAGGCCGAGAGGAACAGGGAGTGGTGAGGCTCGTGGAAAACCAGTAAACTGGCCTTCATTCCTGCTTTAAAGAAGCAGCCCCAACTCCAGCTGGCAAACATCCCCATGCGGGATCACGGGCCTAGTCCTGCCCAGAGTCTTATGTTCTTAGAGAAGCCAGGAATAAACATTTTAATGTAAAAAAACCTTCAGTTTTAAAGATAGAAAGTTGTTAAATTTAAAGTTATTTATTTTTGAAGAGATAGCATCTTCACATTGTTCAAGAATTTAAAAGGAAATGGGATTAGTAGTGGAAAAACTTTCCTGCCTCTCCCATACGCAGTCACCTAGCTACCTTCCCCAAAGACGGTCACAATATCATGTGTCCTTTTAGACGTACTATGGGCATACAGAGGCAAATATTATAATAACTATCACTTATTGTCCGAATATCAATTCATTACTCTTCACATCCACTATTCTTCTTCTTTTTTTTTTTTTTAGGTGAGGCAACCCTTGGTTGACCTCACAGATTCCAAGGACCTTGTCAGTTTACAATCCCTTACCTTATTTATTTATTTATTTATTTATTTATTTTTTTGCACCTACAGCCCCTGGTCTTCCTAGCTGGTCTCCCATCCAAGTACTAACCAGGCCCCACCCTGCTTAGCTTCTGAGATCAGACAAGATCCAGCTTGTTCAACGTAGCATGGCCATAGACTCACCCACTATTCTTAGTCCCATTTTACAGGTGAGGACATGGGAGGCCCAGACAGTTTAAGTAATTTGCCCAAGATTACTCAGCCATTAATAGTCAAGCTGGAACTGAGTCCTGATTATTTCTAACTAGAAGTTACAATTTTCCAAGTTCCTCCACTTCTGTGAGCTTGGCCTCACAGCGTTCCTGTGAAGCAGGTGTGGGGTTCCACAGCCCACCGGAGGCCTCGCTGCATGGTGGCGGAGGCGGGAGGGCGGGGGGAGGTGCATATGGAGGCCATCCTGCTCTGGGGGTCGGATGTAGAACTAGAGTTCGAATCTCCTGGGGGCTGGTTCTGACACACAAAGGCCTGCACTGTGTGAAGGTACGAAGATATGCATGTGAGTGTCGCAGCTGTAATGGGTGGTTAGCATACATCCCAGGATGGGAGACTGGGCTAAATTCATGACTCTGCATTCGCTTCTGGGAGGCAGAGTTTCTCTAGCACGGCACAGACTGTTCCACAATGTGGAACTGCTTTCAGTTTCCATACACTGCACCTTCGTTCTCTCTTCTGGGAACAGCCTAATCCCACGTTCTGACTGTAACTAACTCACAGTGCTTTGCAGTTCTCTTGGATTTTTCTCTTTTCCAGGAAACCTCTGCCCCTCTCTAAGTCTGCGTCAGGTGACTCTTCTGCAGGCTCTCACAGCGCCAGATGGTTCCCTGTATCCTTACCCTACATGCTTATCACTTTGTATTAAAAATGCAGAGGCTGTATTCTTTCCATTCTCAAGGACAAGGACCCCCACTTTCTCATTGGGCTGTTCCCTAAAGCCAGTGCCTGACAGTAGTAAATGCATGTTAACTGAGATGAATGACCAGAGACAGAGTCAAGTGCCTGGGTTGCCTCATCGCTACCTGGATTAAGGGATTGTGGACAGTGTCCTATTCATTTCTGGAATATAGAAGATGCCCACTTACAATTCATTGAATTGAATTAGACAGAATTAATCTGTCTACGAATACATCCCACATCTGAACGGAGAAGTCATTCGGTCCCAAAACACTTGGATGAAAACGACGGGAGGTTGTGAGCCTAAAAGCGGTGGGGGTGAGGAAGATGGGTTCGGCCCTCCGGAGGAGTCTCGTTATTACTAGGACATTCTTCCTCAGATGCTGCTCGGCGCTCAGCGGCTGCTTTTCCACCGCCGCTTCAGCTCCGGGCTGGGGAGAAGGGATCTCTGCCCTTGCACTCCTGGCTAAAGTTTGTGGGGGCAGACGGTACGCCCGCAGCACCTTTCAATCCGTCGTGGGGCCGCCCCCTTCAACTGTTTCCCTATTGGGCACATAGTAGGAACTCAACTAGATGCTAAACCGAAAGGACCCAAACCCTAAACCAAGAGAGAATGGGTCCAACGGCGCCCCTTTGCGGGGTGCTTTTCGCCATGCAACCACACAAAGGACCTCAAACTGCTAGGGGAGAGGTCTTTGGAGGGCGTAATGGGGTGTTGGGCTCAGAGAGGGGAAATGACGGGTCTAGGGGGCTTGAGGAATTCGCGGGGGGAGTTTAGGGCGGCGGTCTGTTGGTGGAGCCGCAGGGCAAGCTGTCGGGAGCTGCGACAGCATAGCTAGCATCCAGTAATGACTTAGGGGGAGTGTCTGTTTGGGGCAGCGGGGTAATGGGGGAGCCCCCACACGGCCTCCGGCGGCGGAGATGGAATCAGAACCCGGATGGGCGGACCCCAGCCTCCAGCCTGCGAGCGCTCGTAACCTGGTGCACGGCGCCCCCCAGTGGGATATCGGGATCCGGCCACACCGCGCGCTCGGGGACCCGCCCGGTCCCCCCACAAAGAGCGCGAGTTCCTCTGCGCCGGGGCCCCGGCCGCGGCCGGGGAGGTTCCTTCCCTCGACCGCTTCCCAGTGTCAGCGGAGGAGGCAGGGAGCAGGTCCACACCGCCGCGGGCGCGCCGGTGAGCGCAGCGCGGGCGGGGCTCCCGGAAGCGGGGTCCCCGGGGCGGGGCGCCACCAGGCCGCCGGCCAGCGCATAGTCTCGCTGGAGTCGCCAGAGTTCACACTCCATCCCGAGATGACGGCGAGCAAGCGAGTGGCGAAGGTAACTCTGTGGAGGTGACCCCTTTCTCACGGGTCCCCTCGCCCTCCCCACTCCCTCCTCCATCCTCCCTTCTCCCGGGCTCGCCCTGAGCATTTGTTTGTCCCGGTTCCTGGGCGGCCTGAACCCTGTTATCCCGGTCCACTCCCAGAGGAGGAGTGGGTCTTCCAGAGGGGCCAGAGCTGGAGTTTTGGGGGGCAGGGGTATATCCGGTGGGGATGTCTCAGGCTCCCTGAGCTGTGCTGGAGATAGGGATGAGCCAGGTTCTCCCAAACTGGTTTCAGTTTCTTTTCTTCTGCCAGAAACTTGTGATAACAATTGTTTGCGTCTCAGGTGCCCAAGCGTTCAAGGAACCGGGGCTCGGGGGCGGGGCGGGATGGTTATGAACTGACATAACCAGGACGCGGTCCTGGCCTCGGAATAGCTCAGGATCCGCATTACTAGAGTCCGGAGAAGTCTGGGATGCTGAGTAGGAGTCGCGAGCAAAGTTCCCTGAGTATTCTTGGGAGGAAAAGCTGCCGAGGTAGACCTGGAAGGCGTCCTGGAGTAGGTGGCGCGTATTTACTCGTTCTACAGGTGTCGAATGCCTGTTATGTGCTGCCTCCTGCTCTAGGAGATGGGGAAGCAGAGATGAGCAAAAACCCTGTCCTCAGTGAACTTTCTTTCCAATTAAAAACACAACTTGAAATGCGGCCGGGAAGGATAGGGAGGGGACAGTTCCCCCCCCCCCCGCCCCCCAGGAGGGAAAACCCAGAGTGTTTGCAGGACTGGAGTATAGCCAGGAGATGGAGACAGGAAGAGATGGGGAAGGAAGAGCAATCCTGGTGAAGTGGGTCTGACACCTCCCAGACTTTGAGTATCTCAGAAGTTCCCCTTCAATGTGCAGAGTGGGGTGCAGTCTTGAGGGGAATATAAGGGGGTGCCTGCTACCCTCATCTTATGAGATGAAGATGGTCGCAGCTTGGGGCAGCCAGAAGCAGGTGCAGCCCAGAAATGGAGGCTGGCAGCAACACGGGGCAGAGGGTCTTTCCAGCCAAATGGGAAAGAGCTAGGAGCCGGTGTTGGGTGTTTATCCTATTGGCACCATTAAGTGCCAAGCAATTTACATTAGTTATTTTATTTTCTTCTCGCAGCAGTCCTGTGAGGTAAGTCACATACTCCCACTTTACAGACGAGGAAGTTGAGGCTCAGCGATAAAGACTCAGATGTCAGGGTCACCCAAACGGTAGTGAGGGGGCTGGGATTTGAGCCCAGGTCAGTGGAGCTCCACCCAGCAGGTCTTTCAGTGGCCTCTCTACTTTCATTTTCTGTCCCTCTGAGTCGAGTGATTTCCTAACAGGCATTGGGGAAGAGCTGTGTGTCCTCACCAGGCTTTCGACATCCTCAGACTTTGGGAAAGTTTTGGTGGAACTTGCCTATAACTGATGAAAGTCCAAGTATTTCCAGTTATAGTGAAGTCGGAAAACATCCACCCCACAGCTTCTCTCTTCAGCCTTGGCCTTCATTCCTGCCAAAGAGACACAGTTGGTATTGGAACTAGGACTTGAAGTAGCAGATGTTTCTAGTTTGAGGATAGTGTCTAACCACTATGCTGTTACACCCAAAACTAATGTAATAGTTAATGTCAATGTTAACTGGGGGGTGGGTGGGTAAAAAAAGATAAATGAGTGCCAGAGAGTAGACTCTGGGCAGAAGGATCTAGAAGCAATTATTGGTATGGACAGACACAGAGTATGGGCAGAAAGCTGGGAAGTGGGGGACAGGGGTGTGGGGTGTAGAGAACATTTAGGTGGTCCACAGTGTTAAAGGACCCTCCCCATCCGTGGATGGGCTGTGGGAAGCTTTCTCTCTGCCTTTGTTTCCACCGGTGCCTCTCAGCCTCGTCACCATTGACATTTTGGGCCTGATCATTTGTTTATCAGCATCCCTGGCGTCTACCCACTAGATAACTAGTGGCACTCGCCCATTGTGACGCCCCAAAATTGCCCTAAGTAGAGAACCACTGGTTGCACCTTCGGTGTTTCAGAGCATATGACCTGCCCTTGAATATCTTCTAATCTTTAATATTGTAATTCTTCCCACCCTCCCCCTCCCCCCCAAAAAAAGTCTGCACCCTGAAAGGGTTCCTTGGTCAGATACGTTTGAGAAGTGCCACATGCCCTGGGTACTCACATCTTGAAGTCTGACGATGCACAATAGCATCTGAAGGCTTTGGGAAGTCCTGCAGACAAGAAGTCTGTTCAGCCTGGTGTTTCCCAATGTACTCGACCGTGGAACCCTTTTCCTTTAATAAATATTAACTTCGCATGGGACACACCATACACAGTTGCTCTGATGGGCCCTTTGCCTTGGTCCCTCCCCCTTCTCTGCACAGTGGGCTCCTTTATTCTGTGTGGCCCAGCCCACTGTCACCCTCTGCGAAGCCTTCCTGCTTCTCCTTCCCCTCCCCGTTCTGTCTCCACACATTAGCCACATAATCCCATTCCTGTTTCTGCCATCATGCCAATGCAGTTCTTGAGAGCTGGGCTCTGCCTTAGGCAAGTGTCCGTAGTGGATGCTCAGGAAAGGGCTGTCGGGAGAATTTAGCGATGTCTTGGTGATTGGGTCACATTTCTGGGGACGCGAGTCACTCTTATCCCCTTGTTTCTCTGCTTGGTGTATAGTGTTGTGCTTTGCCATGGTCCATCTGAGTCATTCCCCTTCCCCAGCCCTGGGCTGGAGGAGTCTGACAGGCACAGGGTAATGTCTCTGATGCTATGGGCCCTGTCAGGGCGTGTCATCATGCTGGACACTCAGTGGAGGCTATGGGAGGAGGGAGGGAGAGTCAGGATCTTGTGACTCTCTAGGAAAAGGACTAGAGGACAGAGGTTAAGTACCTTGGTTTCAGGATAGAAGGCTCCAAGGAAAGTTGACTTCTAAGTTGTGACACGGTGAAGCAGTGACTTTCGTTTCCCTCCACCTAGCACATATAGGGTGATGCTGAGGCTGATGCTGGAGAAGTCACTTAAAGCACCTGGCGCCACACCTGACACATACTAAGTGCTCAGTAAATGGGGGCTCTGACTTTGCCAGCTTCCGTCCCTTAGGGTGTCCTGTCTGGGACTTGGGACAGCCTGTGCAGAGGTGGGGGCAGGCAGCTGAAGCTGGAGAGACTCATCAGCTGTCCGTTCGCTGTGCCTCCTGTAGGAGCTGGAGGATCTTCAGAGCAATCTCCCCCCATACCTCTGGGAACTGTCCTGCGATGACAACAACGTCCTGGTGTGGCATGCAGTCTTCCTGCCTGTGAGTATGCCCAGGATCATGGCCTTAGGTTGAGGGGACTGAGGCTGGAGACCTGGGCAGGGAGGGTTAGGACTGGGCAAGAATGTTTCCTGCCTTAGAGCCCTTTGTTCACTGCCCCTGTCATTGGCAGAGGGAGTCTCTCTCTGGGTTGATTATTTCTGAGGTTGAAGCTGACTGATGAAAAAGCTACCAGACTTTTGGACAGGGTAGGAGACTGCCTTTGAAAACCAGTAGCTGCCAAGCCCACCACAGAAGATTCAGCAGACAAATGGCATCCAAAAAAAAAAAAAAAAAAAAAAAGATCTCTTGGATCTTTATCAAGGGATGGGGATAAACTTCCTGTTTCCCACAGTTGGTAGAGGGTAAAGATTAGTTTCCCAAATTTTGCCAGCCTCAGAGTGTTATCCAGACATTTGTTATATATCAAGGCCATCAGTGAAGCTAACATATGGAACACAAGAAGGATCAGTAAAAGGTTGTCAAAATAAAGCATATTTCATCCAATATCCTGAAGGGGTCAGGGAAAATGGATACAAAAATGAGCAAACTGAACCGAGAATATTTTATTTAGGAGAGGTTCTCCAGCGTTGTTACTGCTTAGTTATTCTGGAGTAGTGCTGTTCAGATTTCAAAGCTCACAGATAAGAGGCCAGTGTCTTTCAGCCTTTTGCAAGGCCAACCCTTGGCCTTGTCTCTGCTGTCCAGGTCCCAGTCCCTTGCTATCAAGGACATGAAGCTGATACATTTTTTTTTTTTTATCTGCCCTGTAGTTGCCTCATTTCCTGTTTCAGACACATCCAAGTCCACTATAGCTTCCTTTTTGCCTTCTGGTGAGGAAGAGGACCTCTCTCAAATCCGTGCCTCTGTGCTTTAATACATATGTCATTCTGTCTGTTTTCTCAGCAACGAAGGTTTCGAAAGAGTCTGAGGCTTTGGAACCCGTCTGGAGGCCCTTGTGCTCTGCGTTGGGGTCACCCAGTTTCTGAGGTTCTTCCCTTCTAAGAATGGAGAGTGGTGCTCATGTGTAGAGATATAAAGTTGACAGCGTTGGTTTCCCATCTGGGCACTGCCACTGTGCCCCTGGGCAAGTTAGCTACACACATTGAACTTCAGTTTCCTCAATCTGAAAATGGAGATGCCGATAGTTGTGAGTTTTCATAATAGTTTTCATCACAATAGCTGACATATACATAGTGCTTGCCGTGTCCCAGGCCCCGTTCTTAGCATAAATTAACTCATTCGATCCACATGTAAATCCTATGAAGAAATCTGCTATTATTCCCATATGAAAGCACAGAGAGGTTAGGTTACTTGCCTGAGGTCACACAGCTAGTGAGTGGCAGAGCTTAGAATCACACCCATACAGGCTGGCTCGAGTCCTTGTAACTCCTACACTCTGCAACATGGGCCACTGTGTGTCACGCCCAGCACAGAGTAGGTGCTCAGGAAAATCTGCAGGTTGCCCAATGCCTGGAGGGTTTCCTACCTGATCCTGGAAGCTCCCAACCCTTGGTCATTGCAGCCACTGGGTTCTTTATTTATTTACATGATGGTAAAATACATGTAACGGTATATACTACCTTAACCGTTTTTAAATGGACAGTTCAGAGGCACTAAGTGCACTCACGTCATTATGCAGGCGTCACCACTACTCATCTCCACAGCTTTTTCATCTTCCTGGACTGAAACTGTACCCATTACACACTAACCCCCTAGCCCTCCTTCTCCCCAGCCTCTGGTAACTAACTTTCTATTTTATGTCTATGAATGTGACTATTCTAGGTACCTCTCATAAGTGCAGTCATACAAAACGTATCCTTTTTTGTCCACTTATTTCACTTGGCATAGTGTCTTCCAAGTTCGTGTTGTGGCATGTATCGGAGTTTCGTTCCTATTTAAAGCGAAATAATATTCTGCTGTATGTATAGGCCGCATTTTGCTTATTCGGTCATTCATCGATGGACATTTGGGCTGTTTCTACCTTTTGGCTACTGCGAATTGTGCTGCTGTGAACATGGGTGTGCAAATCCCTGTTTGAGTCTCCGCTTTCGATTATTTGGGGTGTCTACCCAGTAGCGGAATTGCTGGATCATATGATGATTCTGTGTTTAGTTTTTTGAAGAACCACTGTATGGTTTTCCACAGCGGCTGCACCATTTTACACCGCTAATCCTCTGAATAGTTATGATTTCGTCATTTTCTCCATTATTTCCTCGCCCGCGATAATTAGGTTCTCTGGCAGTTGCTAACAGCTCCAGAACAGATCTTCTCCTCTCCCATAATTCTCAGCAAGACTTTAAAGCGGAGATGACCATTTGTGACAATAGGGGTGGACCTTGAAAGCAACCTGAGAAAGACAAATACTGTATGATCTCACATATATGTAAAATCTAAAAAGAAAAGAAAAAAAAGACACCAATAAGCTGCTAGAAAAAGGGATCGTATGGTTACCACAGGCAGAGAGGGTTGGGAGTGGGGGGGCGGGGAAATGAGCAAGGTGGTTAAAAGGTATAAACATCCACTGGTAAGATAAGTACCTGCTAGGGACACGATACCCAGGCTGGGGACTGCAGGTCACCCTGCTGTACAATACGTCGGAAAGTGGTCAGAGAATGAATCCTAACAGTTCTCGTCACAAGGAGACGTTTTCTCCCTGCTTTTCCTTTTTCTTTTTTTATTGTATCTATCTGTGAAGATGGGCAAATCAAACTGTCATGCCGTATGCCTTAAACTGATACAATGGTAGATGTCATGTATTTTTAAATAAAGCTGGTGTGTGTGTGTGTGTGGCGGGAGGGAGCTGAGATGGCCCTTAGAGTTCATCTAGTCAAACTTTACCCGTTTTTCAAATGAGGAAACTGAGGCCTGGAGATGGGAGGCACTGGCCCATGGTCACACAGTTAGAGCCAGGATCTGAGGCCAAGGAGGAAAACCATCTTTTCAGAGCAACCTCTTCTGGTCCACAGAAAAAGCCGCCCTACGACCTCAGGGCCTTCAACCTGCTCATCAACTTCCCCGAGGATTATCCATTCAAGCCGCCCACGGTGACGTTCACGACCAAGATCTACCACCCCAACGTGGACATCAGCGGCCGGGTTTGCCTGCCCATCATCAGCAAGGAGAACTGGAATCTTCACACCAAGACCTACCAAGGTGGGGCTGGGCCTCGCCTGAAGGGTGGGACCAATGCCTGAAGGGTGGGACCAATGCCGGGTGGGGCTTACGGGTGGGGCTGATTTTGAGTTAGAGACGCCCAAAAGAGAGGAGATGAAAAATTGCGGGTCTCAGCTGAGCCTGTGGTCGGATAGAAGGGATGCCTCTTGAGATCCGAGGCTGGCCGACCTGCTCCTGCCTCTGTTCTTACACCTGTGCAGGTATGACAAGCAACGTTGCCAGGTTCATGGGAGAGAGAAGCAGTTGGGCTGTAGTGTGGAGGGAAGGGTTTGGGATGGGAAGGCCTGCTGCTCTATCTGTGGACCTCGGTGAAGGATTCGCTCCTTCCCGGGGCTCCGTGCCCTACATGATAGTTGAGGGGACTGGCCCCCAAATGATAATAATACACACCACTTAATTTAGCGCATTTGGCACTGTGCGAAGAGCTTCACACACCAGCTTCGCTTAATCCCTCCGGCAACCCCACGGAACAGTGCTCTCAGTAGCTCTGTTTGAGAGATGAGGACACTCAGGCAAATGAGAGGTGAAGCACTTGCCGACAGTCATACAGCTGGCAGGTGGCACAGCTGGGACGCGAAGCCAGGCTTGGCTGACTCGAGAGCAGCCTGTCGGGCAGACCCGTCTGCCGTGATGGGCATGTTCTTTCGCTGTGCCGTCCGATTCCATGGTCACTAGCTATGTGTGGCTCTTGAGCCCTTGACGTGTGGCTAATGAGATGGAGGAACTGAATTTCTAATTGTAGTTCGTTTTAATTCATTTAAATTTAGATACACATGTGGCTAGCGGCCACTGTTTTGGACAGCGTGTCCCTTCGAGCCTTTGGGTGTAATCACTGTGTGCGATTCTGCCTCAGGACCCGCTCGGGAGATATTACCCCAGGAATAGGGATCCTGGGAGAATGGGCAGAGCGGCCTTTGGATGAGATTCAGGGGCTCTGGGAATGTTCTTAGCTCAGAACTGCGTGTTTGTGCGTGTGCACACGTGCCCGGGGCAAGAGGTCACTGCCTCACACATTCCCAAGGGCATCTGCGAAAGCTCAGAGCCACGGGGCAGTAGGGGTGTCCAGTCTCTAGCCTCAGAACTCTTTTTCTCCAAATAAAAGTTTATTTGGAATCCTAATACCAAACAGAGGAAAATGGCATGGTAGTTGTTAAAAGGGGAGCGGGACCCAGACACCCGACTCATCCCACCGACCCCTCTTATGAAAGTGCCTCTGAGGCCACAGAACGTAGTTTGAGAACCACTGATCAACCAGTCAGGGCTTTGGGCGTCATCAGCCAGGAGTGAGAGGGCATTCTATTTGGTTGGAGAGTCATCTTGAGCTACGGAATCTCCTTGGGGGTCTGCCAAGGAGTGCATGTGGAGGTGCAGGGGGTTCCAGGAATGAGCAGCCACTATGCCCTCCCTGGGTTCCTCTGTTTGTACTGATGGCCTGATCTGGCCTCTCCCAAGTCTTGGAGGTCCTCAGCGTGCTGGTGAATAAACCGGATCTGGAGCAGCCTGTGCGTGTGGACCTTGCCGACCTGCTGGCACAGGACCCAGACCTGTTCTACAAGAAGGCCGAAGAGTTCACCCTCAAGTTTGGAGAGAACCGGCCCTCCTAACTCTGCTCCCCATCCTCTGTGCATGATGGACACACACACACACATCGACCGGGGTCCAGAGCCCGTTCGTGGCCCATTCCCTGCTCATTTTTTTCCTTCTTAGGTTGTGTGTGTAGTGTGTGTGGACTCAGTCCCAGGTTCACCTGGCCACAGGTGTGCTTTCCCACTCCCTCTCTCTGAGCCAGAGTCAGGCAGTTTAGGTTTGCAGAGTCATAAGCCAGCTCTCCAGCATTCTCTGACATGGGGATCCTGGTCTCACTAGTTGTTCCATCTTAGAGATGCAGGTCACCTTCCAGGCCAGCTCACAGGAGATGAGCCCAGCAGCCAATCAGAATCTCCCTAGGGCCCAGGCATGGTGTGGGGGAAGAGAAGGGTGGGAAGTGGGGAGTAGGGAGTCGCTTATGATTGGGCGATTGGTTGACTTTGTGATTAAAATCAGCCAGGCTGCTGATAGACATATAGTTTAGGCTCTAAACCTTTCTGTTCTACTGATGAATCACTAAATGGTGAATATGATCTCTATCCCAGAAATCTGACTACGTGGTTGCAAAGCCACTTGCAGCCTCCTTAGGCTGCTCCTTACTGGGGGCCAAGCTTCAGGCTGTGGGGAGTGTCCCGTCCAGGGGGAGTCACGGAAACCATGTGTCTGTGCAGCCATTAAAGTCACAGATGTCTATGGCCATGCCACCCCGAGCGTGCCTGATCTCATCTGATCTCGGAAGCTAAGCAGGATCAGGCCTGGTTAGTACTTGGATGGGAGACCACCTAGGAAGACCAGGTGCTGTAGGTGTGAAAAATTTTTTTTAATTAATTAATTAATTAAATAAAGTCACAGATGAATTGTGGAATCTGGCTCAGTGTTCACTGAATGGATGGGGTGATTTCATCAGGAGAGGAGAAGGCTGAGGACTTAGCAGACACCTAATAAAAGGTGTGACCTTGTTTCCCATGAACTGATGGCCTCAAGCCTCATGTAACCCCGGACATCATGGGGCCACGAGGGACTCGGCCATCCTGGCCAGAGGGGCCGTTAACGCATCCAGAAGGGTAATGTCCCCATTTTATAGATGAGGCAACGGAGGCACAGTGGGTCACTTCAGTGGATTGCCAGGTCCACTCTGCCTGTCAGGGCAGAGTCCACACCTGCCGCAGTGCCAAGCTGGCTGGGTTTCATTTTTGTGGTTTTGTGTTTTTCACATCAGCACACATTCTCTGAGTGGCTGATGAAGCCAGACAGCATTGTTAGCGGGACATTATCATCAGCTCAGCGGTTCATCTCTAATGGGCAGTGGAAAAATAAAAACAAGCCGAAACTTCAGCCAGAGATGGAGGGATTAATTTAACCCAAAGGAAGAACTTTCTCGGTGCAGTGGTTCTAAGCTACTGGAAAAATACCTGCTTTGAAGAGACAGAATGTAGAGTATCTTTGAGCCAAAGAAATCAGCATAGGCCCCACCAGCCTGCTTTGGGTGAGATTTCTAGGGAGTCCTCGATTCCAGCCCCTGCCTTGGAACTCCCTAATCTGGGAGGAGTGTGGAAAGCGGGAAGAGAATTGGGAGAAGTGCCAGCAATGGCTCGCAATGTAAGATATGTTCTTACTTTTGGCCACCGCTTATCGAATACTTATGTGACAGGTACCAGGTAAGGTTTTTTTTTCCTTTTCATTATCTCATTTAACCCTCACAACACCTTCATGAGGTTTGACCTCCTATTATCCCCATTCCGGTGGTAAACTGAGGCTCAGAGAAGTTAACTCACTGGCCCAAGGTCACACAGCTGGTTAGCAGTAGGACCCGGGCCATTGACCTTTCCCAAATGCCTCTCATGGTTGTTGAGAGCATTTTTCAGGTGAGCAACCCTGGCAGCCGGAGTTTATTCAAGTGAGAGAGGTTCCTGGGTGGGGTAGGGAGGGAGCACTGAGGGGCCGGACAGGATTTTACAAAAGTACTTTTAATGCTGTTAAGACTGGTGCCACCTGCCCTTTGCCTGAGCCCCAACTCTCTCGTCTCCATGGAGCAGAAGTGAGCTTTGGGGCCGTGGCTGGCCAGCTGGGCATCCTGCCCACCTCTGCCCACAGGCTGGGTCAGCTCATTTCTTCTTGGTCTTCACCAGTCCCTTCTGCACAAGGCTGCGATACAGCTCTTGGATGTAGGTGTAGACGCACTTGGAGTCGGGCACTGCCAGCCGAACCATATCCTCCACCTCCAGCAGCTGGGCACAGTCAGCCAGTTTCCTGGGAGGCAGGGGTAGGGCGGGGTGAGGAGCAGAGAGCCAAGGGCGAAGGACATGGGAGCTAGGGGAAAGGGTGGGGGCAGCTCGGCAAGGACGGATTGTGTGTGTTGAGAGTTGGGACGTCGCCAAGGCCAACCATCCCACTGTACAGGTGAGGGAACGGAGGCCTCGACCGTTAAAACTCAAACTCAGCTTAGTCTGAGCCCCAAGCTCGCATTTCCACTGCACTGTGTTTTCACGTGGGAGCGAGACCCTCCGGTCTGCAGTTCTGCATTAACCCGCCCCTTCCGCATGCTCCCGCATTTGTCCTCCGGAGGGCCAGGCCCCACGGGAAGAGCTTAAAGGACAGAACCCCGGCCCTAGCCAGAGTGTTGGCTTGCAGCTGCCCTGTCTCCGTCTTCACTCAGTCTCCGTGTATTTACTGAGAGAACTTCTTGCGCTCGTGTCACTGACATTCTCGTGGTGGGAGACAGTTATCAAACCCATGACATAGACGGCACATTGGATGGTGAGGGGTGCTATGGAGAAAAATGAGGCAGGAAAGGGAGGCAGGGTACATTCTCGTATTGTGGGCATTTTAAACAGGGTGCTCAGGGAAGGTCAAAAAGAATAAATCTGGGGAAAGAGGATCCCAGGCAGTGGAAGGAGCATGTGCAAAGGCCCTGAGACAGGCCTGCTTGATGTGTCTGAGGAACTGCATGGAAGTTAGCCCCAAGTCCTCTTTCTCTCACTTCCCAGCTGCCCTTTGGGGCAACATGCCACTCCTAGCTTCGCTAAGGCTGATAATCTGAGTTAACCACAGTCATGGCCTCACTCCCCTGTGCCAGGCGCTTTATAATGTGCTTCTGCCTGAACGGTCTCATTTACGCCTATCTTCCACCCTCAACCAGCAGAAGAGGAACTGGAGACTCAGAGCGGTTTGGTGATTTGCCCAAGGTCAAAGTGAGTGAACCAGCTGGTACTCTACCCCAGATTGGCCTGAACCTTTGGCATCCTTGCCCTGGAACCAGGTTCCAGCAGTCCCAGCCTGCCAGGTTGCCAGGGGTGCTGGCAGTAGGAGAAACTAGGGTCCCGGTAGAAATCCTTTCTTGGGGCTGAGACAGCTGGGCCGCAACCCAAGCCACACTGGCCTGGGCACAAGGTCGGGAGGATCACAGGGCTGGAGGATTTCGAAGAATGGGCCAAGCTCCCTGGAACCAATGTGGTGATCTCGGCTCCTGTGGGCCCTGTCCCTCCACACCGGACAGGCAAAAGCCTCATTCCCACTGGCCCTGCGGAGTGGGTCCGACTCCTCCAGCAGCATGGCTGATCGAGCCCTCGGGGGCTCCAGCACCGGCTGCTCCCCTCCCTCATACCAGGACTCCAAGGAATCAGAGGACAGCTCTAGAATGGGCAGTGGGGCACAATGGCCAAAGCAGGGGCTCCCTTACTTTGCACACTTAATCTTTACACCAACCCCTGAGAGACATGAAGTCAGCTGCCAAGGGTCACAGAGCTGGGGAGGAGGCAGGATTCAAACCCAGCACCTCAGCCTCTATTCTCCACCCTCCAGCCCCACGGTCCCCACCATATCCTCCCCTTTTCTCTGCTGCCTGATGCCTCCTGTCAGCCTGTCGTTATCACTGACCATTCCTTCCGCCTTCTTCTGGTTCTGCCTGGCTTAGAACCAAGGCAAGGCAGCCACGGGACAATGGCCCATGCCCCATGGGACAGGGAC
The DNA here is from genome assembly GCA_004027375.1 of Macroglossus sobrinus. NCBI lineage: Eukaryota > Metazoa > Chordata > Mammalia > Chiroptera > Pteropodidae > Macroglossus > Macroglossus sobrinus. The sequence goes on from PVKZ01000871.1 coordinate 367,265, forward strand.
ATCTGGTCAGGGTAGAGCCACATGATTTTTGCTTGGAGCTCTCAGTCCCAACTAGGAGTCCAAATCCCGGTTCTGCCACAGCCCTCCCATACGACCCCGGGGTGTCACATACCCTCTCTACTTGTGCCCACACTCTAGGATCGCCGTGAGCATCAGGTAGGACGATCCAAGGAGAGCACTTAGCAGAACGCCTGGCAGCTAATCCCTCTCGATTCTGGGGCTTGTCATCAACACTAAAAGTGTTTTTGAGCCCAGAGCGGGGTGTGTGCTCCTGACCCTCTCAGCTGCCCACCCCCGGGGCACTCACCCATTCCCTAGGCAGGACCCCGTGAAACTGGGAGGGACCTTCTGGAACATCAAGCCTGGTGGTTTCGAAATGGCACTGTTGGTGCCCTGGGGCCCTTCAGACATGCCTCCAGGGCCATCTTGGGAAGGGAGGTTGGGCTCTGAGCTCCAAGAACCTCTCCCAACCTAAAAATCTGTTTTAGTTTTTTTTGTATGTTGAGCATTCACTTAATATTTGGTTTGAGGAATCTGCTGAATAAAAGCAAAATACCATCTGAAAAGCGCAGATCAATATTCAGTCCTCTCATTTTGCCGGTGGGGACACGCAGGCCCAGAGAGGAGACGGTTGCTGCCCCAAGCCTCCCTGCGAGCTGGTGTCCAGGCCCAGACAGGAGAGAGCTCAGCCTCCCAGGCCAGGGCACTGCTAACATCCCAGGTGGCTTCTCTCCTGTCACAGGGCTTTAGAAATGCACCTGGAGCTGCTCTCATTGGACTTTGCCCTCTCACGGTCCTGTCTCTACCAACAAGTCCAGCAGCTTCTCTCTGGGGCCAGAAGAACCGGGGCTCCCTACATGAGCTCCTCGGAGGCCCGAAGGCCATCAGGGTGTTTGGGCCTCACAGGTGGGTAGAGATGGAGGTCTCCAGCCGAGGCTGGTTTCGGTGCTTTGCTGGTGAGAGAGCCTCCCCCTTCTCCACCAACCGGAAGTCTCATCTTTGCCTCTCAGATTCTTCCTTGGACCACACTGTTCCTCCCATTCCTCCTGCCTTTCTAGAACCTCCCCTTTCTCCATCCTGCCCCCAACCGAGCGCCCAGCTATGTGAATCTCAACAATAAAACCTCCTCCAGGTTCCAAAGCAAATAACAGTTATCATAACAGCTGTGGTACCATTCATTATAATACAGGGACAGCTATTAAGATTTTTTTGAAGCATGTGCCACAGGTTAGGCACTGTTATAGGGTACTTGCTTAGTTACTTCCTTAATTCTCACAATACCCCTGCGAAAGAAGAAACCTCAAACCATTTTAATGATCAGAATATGGAGGTTCCGTCTATGGCCTTCCCACATTGAATGTGTGCGATCTCGTCTGAACTTGGAAGCTAAGCAGGGTCAGGCCTGGTTAGTACTTGGATGGGAGAATATAGAGGCTCAGATCGGTTGGTAAAGGAGCCTAAGATCACACAGCTGACAAATGGCTGAATCTGAGTCTGACCCTGACTCTCTGCATCAGCCTGTCTAAAGCAGCAGATGCGACCCGCCTCTCTTCTGCCCCTCCCCCGAATGTGTGGCTGCAGCCCCCTCCCCAAGCAGTCCCCTCCCCAAGCGCTATGCGTGAGGCATTGGCCTTAGGCGCCCGAGCCCCGCCTACCCTGCGGTCTATGTCTGGGACTGCGCTTACTCTGCTGTGGAGAAGGCCAGCGTGAAGTTGTGTCGCCGCTCTGCGGGGTCCAGCCCCGCGTAGTCGAAGGCGTCAGGGAAGAACTTGTGGATGAGGGCGCAGAAGGCCATGCCGCTGCTCCAGCTGGAGGAGAAGTTCTGTATGTCCACGTGCTGCGGGCGGGCAGGCCGGGGCAGGCCTCGGTGAGCCTCGCTTGCTCCGGCCGCTCCGGGCCTCCCGCCTGCTCAGACCCCCACGCTGCGGCCCCGGGGAAGGGTCCCCGTCCCGTGCCCACCTCGTAGTTCCTCGTCATGGCCCGGCACCACTCTAAGAGCATGTTCTTGACGCTGCCGATGGCCGCCCCGGCTGCCTTCGTGTTCCGGAATAGGGCCGTGGGGCCCGAGGCTGCCCTGTGAGGGGAGGGATGGGCACGCCCGGGCCAAAGAGGTGGGTGGCCGTGGTGGAGGCCCCCTCGGGGGGGAGCCCCAGCCCCAGTATCAGCTGTCCCACCTCGGCCTGGGCTGTTCCCACCGCCTCTCAGGCCTCCCCCACACCGGCCATGGTTCCCGGAGAAAGCCCAGCCCAGCCAGGGCTGCATCCTACCCGCCAAACTTGTCCACGATGGCTTTGCGGTTCTGTGCACGGGGCCCTCGGGGCCGGGCAAGGGCTGACACCCTGCGTTCTGGCGCCTTCTCCTTCTTCTTCTCCTGCGGGGGCGGGGGCTCCGTGGGACTCTGGGGCACCTCGCTGGGCGAAGACTCACTACGTGGAAAAGTTCAAAGACACGTAAGGGGGTCTGGGACCGGCCAGTACAGGGTGTAGGGTGGGGGCGGGGCTGGCTGGGGTGCGGTCTGAAGGGGCATGCACAGTTGTGGCACCCACTTCCTCCAAGGGGCACTGGGAGGGGGCTGAGAAGGAAAAATGAGGCTCAGCTAACTTGGGGAGCATGTTAGTCTCGCAGGATGTGAGGGCAGGACTAGACAAGCCCGAGTTCTGACTGGAGTTAGAATCCTGGCTTCGCCTCTTATTCGCTGTGTGATCTTGGGACTGTCATGCTACTTCTCTGAGCCTCAGCTTCCTCATCTATAAAATGGGGACAATACCTACCTACGAGGTGGTTCTAAGGCTTGGGTAAGAAGGGGAATGGACAGCACCCCACTGTGTCTGTCACATAAGTGCCCGACTGCTCAGGGAATAGTCACTGGTTATCTTTCCCCAGGAAAGCGACAGGGAGGTGGATTTCCGGTCAAAATAAAGGAAGATTCTTCTAATGACTAAAGTTGGGCAATGGCAAGAATAAAGCTCTAATTTATCTCACACCCACCAGGCACCAGGCACTGTGTTAGGTGCTTTGCACGCATTACATAGTTTAAGCCTCACAGTAATCCCGTGAGGGAACCACGGTGACTGCACCCACATCACAGATGAGGAGCGGCGGAGTGACACGGCCAAGGTCACGCAGCTGGTAAGCGGCAGAGTCCTCGTCCAAACTCAGGCTTTCTGCCCATGCTCTGTGTATGGTGCTGAAACCTGGAAGCATGCTGAGCGGCAAGATGAGGGTCCCTATAAGACCTGTCAGGGATGCCGAGATGCCTCAGCCGTGAGCGAGAGGCGGACCAGGTGTGCCGCACACGCCCTTGGCTCTGGTTCCTTTGGTTTCCTGGGCTCTGCCCTGGGAAAGGGCCTGAATGCCAGGAATTCTGGAACGTCTAGAGGTCAGGTGCTGGGGAGGCCCAGGCTCAGGGGAGGGTAGACTCTGAAGGGAGCAGGTGGTAGGGGAACCTGGCACTGGGGCCCCGGGGTTGGACGTTACCTGGCTGAAGGACTGGTCTCTCCAGAAGCTACAGTGTCTGGGCCCAACCCATCTGGAGGAAAGGAGCAGGAGGGAGGGAAGTGGAGCCACCAGCAACGGCGACGTGTTCCCTGCATGCCCCTTTGGGGTGGCCCCGGTGGCAGCCCCTGGGCTCCTGGGCTCTCACTCACCTGGGCTGAGGCTGTGGCCCTCCTCCGTGGGGCTCTCAGGCCACTCCTCAGGGGAGCTGGGGGTCACCCCTGCCCCTTCCTCTGACTCTCTCTCCACACCCTGGTCCTGCTCTTCCTTGGGACTGCCTGGCTTCTGGAACAAACGTGATCTGTGTGAGCGCACGGTCACACACGAGCCTGCCCAAGGCTCTGTGAGGACTTCAGGAAGATGGGAAGGCAGCCTGGGACCACAGTGCTGCACCCCCGCTCCCCAGGCTCTTGATCTCAGTGGGGGGAAGACTGGCCTTTCCCCAGGGAATAAAGCAGGGGGCTTGGGGACTCCAGAAGGGGTGGGGCCCTCTCCCACCTCTGCTCCACCTCACTCACCTCTGCCTCTTGCAGGTCGCCCTCCTGCGCCTCGGCCTTGGCCTCAGCTTCCAGAGCAGCCCTCCTCTCGGAGTCCGACTCGGCCTCTGGGGCACCAGCCTTCTCCTGCGCTTCGGCCTTGGGCCGCTCTGTCTGGTGGCTCTCCTTCTGAGAGGCCGCTGTGGCCGCCTGCTCCCCAGCGGTCCGCTTTGGCTCAGCCTGGGCCTCGTCACCCACCTTGCCTTTCTCCCTGGCTTCGGGCTTGGCAGCTTTCGCACCAGCCTTCTGCTTCCCAGAGGCCTGGGCTGCCTCCTCTTCCCCCTCAGCCTGCTTGGGTTCAGCTCTGTTCTCTTCTTTCCCATCACTCAGCTCCTGAGAAGCAGCTGCGGTCTCCTCCTCCCCACCGTCCTTCTCTGGAGGCTCAGCCTTCGCCTTGGGCTCCACCTCAACTTTACCCAACCCATCGGCTTCCGCCTGGCATTCAGCTGCCACGCCATCCCCGGCTGGAGCTCTTTCCTGCCTTCCTGCACCATTGGGGGGCCCTTCTGTGAGGGTGCTCCCCGCCGTGCCTTTAGCCTCCTCCTCTGTGGAGGCTCCACTTCCCAGCGACCCCGGAGTTCCTGCAGTTGGGGAGACAGTGGTCCCATCCTCAGAGGGCTTCTCTTCCTTCTGCTCCATCTCTGGGAAGAGAAGACAGGCTGACTCGGTCACGCTCTGTGTTTGCGTGAGGTAAAGGCCCGCCCTCAGACAGCACCGGCCTGGAGTCTGGAGGCCTGCGGTTCCGTTCTGGGTCTCCCTTACCCGATCATGTGACTCGAGCACCTGCCTTCCTTAGGGTGAAATGAAGAGGCAGAGCGCTGCTCCCCCAGAGGTGGGGTGTGGGCCCCACTGACTCGAGGTTGGGTGGCGTTCACCTCCTGGTCCTCCGCAGGTTGTGACTGGGGTCACAGAACGTTAGGTCGCATGATACCTTTTCGAGGATTTTGCCTCTTGGATCAAGACAATGAGGCGGCTACAATGCCATAGTGGCATCCAGCAAAACCTGTGGAGCAGGTGCTACTCTTCCCTTCTGAATGGAGGTGGCTAGACTCAGACTCAGCCAAAAGCAGGCAGGAGCCTCAAGACAGAGTCTAGTAATACTGTTTGGTCTCCATTGTATTTATTTTTAGTTACTTTCTATTTCTGGCCAATGATACTGAGTTTCCATTTCCAATAGTGATATAAAGTTTCATTTAAAAATACATGTATTGGTCTACAGCCATGCCACCCTGAACCTGTCCAATCTCGTCTGATCTCAGAAGCTAAGCAAGGTCGGGCCCGGTTAGTACTTGGATGGGAGACCACCTAAGAATGCTGGGTGCTGTAGGTGTTAAAAATAATAAATGAATAAAAAAATAAAAATAAAAGTGCATGTATTGAATTTAAAAATAAGTTAAGTCAGAGGAAGGCATTCAGGAAAGCACAATGCAGGTGGTACAGATGTCACTAAGTCATGGAAGTGGTGGGAAAATGCCTGAAATTTGGGAAAGCCTGGGCTGGCTCGTCTCTGGGGCTCTGGCATCCTCTGCCAGCCTTTGGTTCTAGGAAAAGGTTCACCCGGGCATGGAAGAGTTTCTGTCGTTGAAGATTAGAAATGTACTCTCCCTAATCTCTGCAGGGAAACCTGACCCCTCAACTGTCTGCGGGTGGCAGGAGTCGGGGAGATTACGACACCCTAACTTGGGGTTTCCTATTCAAGTACTGTATTTACTCTAGGATCTAAGAAAACAGGTGGGTGGGGGGACAGGGCCAGCTCCTGAATCCCCTTGCCCTTCTCGGAGGTCTGTTTACAGAGAAATGAATCCCCAAATAGTGTTCAGGGCATGACTCAGGCAGAAAGAAAAGTAGACACTCCTGTCACTGGCTAAAAATACCTCCTGCCCTCTGCAGTGCCATCGTTCTGGGTGATAGTACCCAGGCCACCTGGGTAATTGGGACAGAGGCAGGAAGACAGGCAAATGAGAGCCATGGCTCTGTCCCGCCACTGATGTGGGTCCTACTGCCCCCAGACCAGAGTCCTGGGGTTCCTGGATTCAATGCTCCCCCTGTTTCCTGGGAAGCAGGCCGGGATTTGTAAAGAGGCTCACGCTGTCCTCCAGCTCCACCCCTCCTGCCAGGGCCCCTTCACCGTTCAGCAGGCCTCAGAGCTAGAGGGCAGCAAATGAGCCAGGATGTGGAATGCACATCAGCAGGGAGCCAGGAGGCGGGGAAGCTGGCCTTGACCCCTGTCTCCCACTCACTCACACTAAGACCTGAACAAGTCCTTTGCCTCTCTGGGCTTCAGCGTCCACTGACAATGACAGGATTGGCCTAGATCAGGTTTTCTGAACTGTGTTCTGTAGAAAACTAGGGTCTCCTAAGACATTCACAGGGGCTCGGGGGAGGGGATTTATTCCCTGGCTAAGGTTGTTCCAGAAAGAACCTACTCTTTACCCTTTTAGAAATATTCTTCGTTAGCATTTAAAAGATCTCCCATAGTAAAGAAACCTTAACTTTGCTTAGCCTTATTTAACTCACTTTTCTCCACACCTGTTTGACCATAAATTATTATTATTATTATTATTATTATTATTATTATTATTATTTGCTTTTTTTCCTTTGTTGCTATTTTCCCTGAGAAGCCACTACTACTACCCCCTTGAGCAATGCCATGTTTAGCAGAAGAGAGGATGGCAAATGCTGATCCAGTTGCCCCACACAACCCTTTCCTGCCCTGCGCTCTTGTTTGGAGGATGGTGTGGAGCAGTGGGAGGCTTCCTACGATGGGATCCCAGCTCCCAGAGTTGACTGTGTGACCTTGAGCAAGCTACCTGCCTTCCTGGTGGATTGATTTCTGGAGGTAAAAATAGGTCTCACTGCAGCGGGGTGGTGGGAGGTTAGAAAGCCAGCGAACAGGAAGTGCTTTGTGGCATACCTGGCAAGGAGGGAGCACTCAGTACATACCGGCTCGGACAGGGTAGCTTGGCCTCTGCCCTGCCTTGTGGCAGATTAAGGCCCGGACCCAGCCATGAGGGCGTTTAGTTAGTAAGACAAGGCTAAGAGAACTGAACGCCAGGAAGTCAATAACAAGCCCTTTCTATACCTCAGAATGTGGTAGTAACTGGCTAAGACATAGCAGAGAGCTGCAACCATCTTTTCTTTCATCTACATGCTACACACTTAGCGTGCTGGAGGGGAAGGGCAGGTGCGCACGCACACACACATGCACACACACGCGCACACACACTCCTTGGCCATCTTGCGTGTTCATCACCTCAGCTTTCCACCCTCCAGGCTTGTCATAAATAGACAAGGAGTGAAGAAACTCAGAATGGCTCAGCAACCAGGATAACACCTCCACCCCCAGCATTAACAGCTCTAGAGCAGTTTACAGCTCTCACGCAGTGCCCTGCTTTACCTCACTCACCCCCTCCCACCCTCCACCACTCCCACTCCCCCTCCTCTAATCCTAGGGAAGAGGTATGCAGATTAGGAATTCGGAGCTGGGGGAGTTAAACTCCCTTGACTAAAGCCATAGGACAATTACATGGCCAGATCATTCCTAGAACCCCTGACCACCAGTCTGGAGCCTGTGGCAAAGATGCTGCTCCAACCAGGTCCTTGGCCAATGTCTGTTTAAAGGCTTCTGCCCCTAGCAAGGGGACCCCTGGTCGGGGAGGACAGACAGACAGACACGTCTCAGGAGTTCAGCTCTCTCTCTTCTAAGGGCACAGCAGGCCCTCTCCTTCCTTAGTTCCTCTCCACTCTCCTTCCTCCTTCCTTCCCCAGGAAGTCCGCGTACCATTCCTGTTTCTGTTTCCTGTCTGAGGCAGCACTGCAGACAGCTCCTCGCTCCCTCTCTCCCGGCTCTTGGCAGCAGACCCAAAGGAAAGAAACCCAGGAGCCCGAGTTCCAAGCCCCAAATAGTATAGATGACATTTGATGGCTCTGCTGACACCTCCAGACCCACTGTCACTCTGTCTGTCTTCAGGTGGTCCTGAGGCTTCTACTGTCCTTCGCCTCAGCCTGGGACCCTTCCTGGGAGAGGCCACTCTTAACCGCTTAGGGAGTCTGTCTTCCTACCCAACTGGACTGGCGAGACTCTCTACCCTGTCAGGTCCCTGTCAGGTCCTTGTCAGATCCTCTGCAAGGTGGCCACCAGCAGGCTGCTCTGTAGGTGATCTCAAGCTGTTCAGCACCCCAAGGCTGGGTCCCTGAGTCTGGCCTCTAAAGACAGTTGACATAGTAGTGCAGAGAATTAGAAAAAAGCCTGGATTTCTCCAACTGTGGGGCCCACTGCTTGGAAGCTCTCACTCTTGGAAGGTGGGAGAGGGGTTGGCAGATGGGGTAGGCGGGGGAGGGGCTTAGAAAGGGGCCCAGGGCTTCTCCTACCTGTGCGGCCTCTGCCTTCGGACTTGGGAGCTGTCTCCTTCTTCTAGCTGAGCGGCCTCACTCCTGGGCTGCCTTTAAGCCCCAGAGGTCTCTAGCCCCCAGCTCCTCTGTCCCTATCCCCCCTCTACCTTCCTCCCTCCTTCCACTCCACCCCACCCCTACTTCAGGAGCCTTGGGCCTCAGAAGAGCATTGTTTATGCCCTGTTGGTACAACACTCTCCTTGGCCTGGGAGGCTCGGGTTTCCCACGGAGACCTGACAGGTGGTACCTTTCAATCACAGCTCGTCTGTCCCTCTCGCCCTGACCCCAGCAGCATGCATCCTGTGGTCATCTTTCTTCCCAATGTACTTGCCTGGCCCTGGAGACCTGAAAAACCATCTGCAGGCCCATCTGGATGGTCACCAGCCCTCTGGCCTCCCCTGTTCACCCAGAGCACAGGCGAGGCTTCCTTTCCTCCCCAACCCCCTTGTTTCTTTAAATAGTCCCTTTTACTCTTCCTCAGACAAAAGCAGCTGCTGAAGGGTGGGCTAAGGAGGGAGCGCATGGGACAGCTGCAGACTGGACCCAGGGAGGATTGTCTCCCCGCTTCCACTGGACAGAGAGGCATGGCGAGGGGCGGGTAATGAGGAGAAGATTGATGGGCAATGCTGATGGATCACTGGGTTTAGCGTTTAGAAAATACTAAGCTGAGTTCCATTTTGAGTGAAGGGACTGATACAGCAGTAGGCTCTGTACAAATATTTGTACTAAATGGAGATTTTGCTCAGAAAAAAAAAACTTCACCTTCTCTACGTGTCCTGTGGTCTAAGAAAGGCAGCACTGTGGCAGAATGTGTGCAGGGGACACCTCCCCACCACTTGGGGAGCTTGTGACTCCCCCAGGCCCCTCCCCCAGGCCCCCAAACTCCAACCGCACTGGCCTTCTTCCTGTTCCTCAGATAAATCGATCTCTTTCCACACTCAGGACTGTAACCTTTTTGACTCTGGTCTTTGCAAGACTGGCTCCTTCTCATCCTCCTGCTCTCAGCTCAGATTTCATCTCCTTAGAGAGGGCTTCGTGACCTTTGGTGCCTCACCATCGTTTCAACCTGTTTTATTTTCTTCACAATATTTATTTGAATCTGAAATTACCTTATTCATTTCCTTATTATCTGACTCTCTCACTAGACTCGAAGTTCCATGAAGCAGGAGCTTTATCTACTCTGCTCATGGCTATGTGCCCAGGAACTAGCAAATTAACTGGTTCATTTGAGTCACTTGATAAATATATGTTGAATAAATGAATTAGTTAACAGAAATATGGAATTTGAACTTGGGGATCTGTGTTTGGGGATGATTTGAAAGCAAAGGTTGGGTACCAATGGTTGAACAGTCCAATATTGATGGTTGCTGGCTGCCTCTAGTATTAGATATCTTTTTCACCCATCTAGAATTTATCTGCTCAAGATCGTGAGCTTTTCCATATATCTCTCTGATTTGCTGTCCTTTTTAAAAATTAAAACTTATTTCTCTTCTTTCCCTACTGTCATTAGGCGTGGCAAATAGCAAAAAACAAAACCATCGTATCACTCATTAAAACTTCTCTTAGACAATTCATGTATTCATTGATCAAATGATTTTCGAACACCTAGTACTTGCTGGGAATACAGCAGTGAACAGCAGATCTTAGAGCTTACATTTTGTATGGGGGAGATAGACAGTAAGCAAATCAATAAATAGAACATGTTATGTTAGATAGTGATAAGTTCCAGAAGAAAAAATAAAGCAGAGAAGGAGATGAAGAAATGTTTTATCTGGGGGCCGCGGGTGATACATACTTAGAGGGGTCAAGGAAGGCATCCCTGAGAAGGTGATACTGGAGTGAAGACCTGAAGGAAGTGGGAGAATGAGACATGCAGTTATCTGGGGAGAAAGCATTCCAGGCCCAGGGAACAGCAAGTGGAAAAGTGGGAGTGCCTGGTGTGTTTGATTGATAGAAGGGAGACCAGCATGGCTGGGGCAGAGTGATGGAGCTGGATAATAGTGAGAGATAACAGGCAGTGGGGGGCCGAGTCATGTGGGGCCTTATGGGCCTTTGTAAGGACTTGGGCTTTTGCTCTGTGATTGGAAGCCCTTGGAGTGTTTTAGGTTGCCAAGTGACATGATCTAACTTGAGTTCTTAACAAGATCACTCTGGCTGCTGTTCTGAGGACCGCCTGAAGGGGGAGTATGAATGAAGTGGGCAAAACCAGTGAGGAAACTATGACAATAACTCCAGTGCAAGATGATGGTGGCTTGGACCTGACAGTCAGCAGCAGAGGTGAGACGTGGTGAGGAACAGCGATAGTGGATAACAGTGACTAAGCCTGTGCCGGCTTTCTCTTCCAGGTCACAGAACAACCATTCTGTTAAAGCCCTTGATATTCTTATTCTCTCATCTCCTACTCATCTCATGAATGGAAGGTGGGAGCTATGTAAACTGTCTTTTATAAGAAGAATCTTAATAGGAAGGAAAAGAAGCAGTCTCATAGACAATAATTATAATAATGTCATCATCAATAAGAACGATGATTTCCCAAGTACCGGGGGGAGGGGGAAACGAGGAGTTGCTGTTCAAAGGGTGTAAAGTTTCAGTTATTCAGGATGAATAATTTTAGAGAGCTGCTGCTGCACAACATTATGCCTAATTACCAATAGTGTATTGTGCACTTAAAAATGTTAAGAGGGTAGATCTTATGTTAAGTGTTCTTGCCACATTTAAAAAAAAAACATTTTTGAGTCTACAGCCATGCCCGATCCCATCTGATCTTGGAAGCTAAGTAGGGTCGGAAGCTAAGCAGGGTTGGGCCCGGTTAGTACTTGGATGGGAGATCATCTGGGAAGACCAGTTGCTGTAGGCATAAAAAAAATAAATAGTAATTAAAAAAAGAGATTGTAAGTCGACAAGGTCCTTGCAATCTGTGAGGTCAACCAAGGGTTGCCTCACCTTAAAAAAAATAACATTTTGAGAAATTGGGGGAAATTGAGTATGTGCATTAGATGACATTAAGAAATTACTAAAATTTTGAGAGTGTGAAAATAGCATTGTGGAAAAAAGACTTGATCTGATAGAGATAAAAATAGATGAAGAAAATAGGGCTAAATGTTAACAATTGTTAAAATCTGGTGATGGGTATATAGAAGTTCAATACACAGTGCTCTCCATTTTTCTGTACATTTTAAATTTGCCCTAATAAAAGTGTAAAAATAAAAAAAAATAAGAACAGTAATTTCTTTTTATTGAGCATCTGCCATGAACTAGGTGCTTTAATTACATTACTTTTTTTGCTTGTTATCTTTTTTTGCAATGATTTAAAAAACTTTTGGTTTTGAAATAATTATAGGCTTTCAGGAAGTTGCATAAATAGTACAAAGAGGTCCTTGTGTACCCTTCACCTAGATCTACTAAAGGTAAATTTTACATAACTATAAGCAATGAAGGAAATTGGCACAATTTGACACAATTGGCACAACTGACACTGGCACAATGGTGTGCATAGTTCTATAACATCTTATCACATGTGTAGATTCAGGTAACCACCTGAATAGAGAACCATTGTATCACCATAAAGATCTCCTTTGTGCGATGCCTTTGTGGGCATACCTCCCTCCTTCCCCCCACCAGCTCTAACCCTGGGCAACCATTTATCTCTTCTCCATCTCTACAATTTTGTCATGTGGAGAATGTTATTTAAATGACATTATACGGTATTTAACTTTTCATTTCAGAAACCCCATCTAGGACACAGTTTCTTTTTGTAAGAACCCATGTCTTTTTTTTCATGAAATTTCTTCATAATCTACAATATGTTGACTGTATTCTCAAAAGCAAAAACCAGGGTAACATATGTCTATTTAAACATATGGACAATAGTATTCATAACAGCATTATTAATAATAGCCCCAAACTGGAAACAACCACAAAGTTCGTCAACAGGAGAATGAATATACAATTAAATGCTAAACAGCAATAAAAAAGAATAAATAATAGATATACAAAAAATATGGATAAAATCTTAAACATTACACTGAGCTAAACAAGCCAGGCACAAAACAGAAAATAATGTATAATTCCATTTACATGAACTTCATGAACAGGCAAAATGGGTGGTGATAGAAGTCAAAATAGTGGTTAATTGCAAGAGAGGGGGTATTGAATGGGAAGGAACATGAAATAACTTTTCAGGGTTATATTCTGGAAATATTCTGTATCTTGATCTGAATGGTGCTTATAAGAATGAATATGTGTTTTAAAATTAAATGTAAGATTCATGCATTTTACAGTTTACTGTATGACTGTTATACCTCGATTTTAAAATATCAGGGAACAAGGATTAAAGAAGATGAGTCCTTAGAGCAGTAATGGGGCTCAGTGTTGAACATCTTTCTTGGACAATTAGGAAAGCATATGGTGACCAACCATATAAAGAGTCCAGACCACCTTCTTCAATAGGCAGCATGTCTTACAGAAGATGAATAAAGCATAAGTGTACATGTCTCCTCTTTCTACAAGCAGGAACTGTGTCTCTTTGCAACCCCAGAGAAAGTGCAGTGACCTGCATGCAGGCAGCTGTAGCCACACAAAGTTTCTTGGCGCACTGGTTCCCAAACTTGGTTGCAAAAAGGAAATGATGTACTATTTATTAAACTTCCTGTAAACCTATAATTATTTTTAAAAAAATTTTTAAATCTTGACCCCCCCCAAAAAAAAAAGCACAACGTCATTAAAGCCCCTTAGTCCATGGCAGATGCACAATAAAAGGAAATCATTCTTATGTTTTTTAATTTTTAGAATTTTATTAGGCCAAATTTAAAACGTATGGCGAAGTGGCAAACACAGTATATTGAACTTCTAGATACCCATCACCAGGATTTAACAATTAACATTTAGCCATATTTTCTTCATCTGTTTTCACTCTAAGTCTTTTTTCCAGTGTCATTTTTCACTCTCAAATTTCTAAATGTCATCTAATGCACATTAATGTATATCTAATTCATCTGGGGAGTTAAAAAATTTACTGATGTCTATGGCCATGCTACCCTGAACACGCTTGATCCGGTCTGATCTCCGGTCAGGCCTGGTTAGTACTTGGACGAGAGACCACCTAGAAAGACCAGGTGCTGTAAGCATTAAAAAAAATCAAAATAAAATAAAAATAAAAACTTTTTTATTTTTTAAAAAAGAGTCTTACTCCAAGAGATTGCTATGTTATGAGGTGAGGGGCTGGGCAACTGGATTTTTTTAAAGCGTCCCAGGTGACATTAATGAGCGGCACAGACTACTGTCTGGGTACTACTCTTTGGGGACCTACTGTTCGGGAGCCTTCTTGCTGCTCCACGCCTGATTTGTACCTCTCCGGGGGTGGGGACTAGGTTCTTTGAGCTCTGACGCCCTTCTACAGAACCAATACACTCAACCCTCTTGGTCACATCCCCAGAGATTTGACAACCAGGCTGCAGGCGCTCTGTACGCCACCCAAACCTCTATGATATTTGGGTGTCCTCTCTAGCATTTGCAAGTCGCCTCCACCTTCAGCTATAGCCCGCAGTTCCTTCTCTATGGTAGCCGATTTCCCAGCGCCGCCTCGTTCGTACTTCGTTCCGGAAGCGAGTCTGAATCAGAGAGGAGGCGGGACTTCCCTCCCGGAAGTGGCCCCACGTGCTTCCCCTTTGCTCTACCTGGGAACTGGGTAAGTTTCTAGCGTTTTCCTGAAGTTGGGGACACCGGGGCATTGTGACTGGCTTCGGGCCTTGGTGAGTGACCTCTAACATCAAGGTGACCCTGACGGTGGCGCCGACATTTCTGAGGTGCAGCCCTCAGAAATGCGTCCGGGACCCGGGAGCATTAATTCCGCGTATTATCGAACTCTCGGGGCCTTGGAGGTTCAGGCCGAAGGTTTAGCGTGTTTTTGTTCCCGTCTTTGGATTTTCTCCTGGATAGAAGTGATCTAGAGGCAATGGGCACCGGGACCCCAAGGCTCAATTTCCAGCCCCGCTGTCGACGTGCTGTGTGACCTTGGGCTAGGCAGTGTTCCCCTTTGGGGCCTCAATTTCCACATCTGTGAAATGGGGTGGTTGAATTCAGTGAGGTTAGTGGCCTTTGCCAGTCTGATGCCCTCTGCTATCTCCTCATCCGCTAGCCCCTGGGTTGGGAAAGTGAACGGGAGGGGTGGGTGCTGACGGTGATGCGATGTCCACTCCAAGGACCAGGAGGACAGAAGGAGATATCCACGGTGCGGAGCTGAGATGGATCCGCTCAGAGCCCAGCAGCTGGCAGCGGAGTTGGAGGTAGAGATGATGGCTGATATGTACAACAGGTAAGAGCCTACTTTGTGCTAACTTGTCTTAGAATCATGATCCTAGTTCATCCTTTCTATTCCGAGAATAGAGGTGGACTTTTGAAAAATGCTTTCCTCAATCTAGAGGAGTCTGAGGCCGGTGCTTACCCTTTTCCCACGCCCACTGACGCCCTCTCCTTTCCCATGTTTGAAAGCTAATGCAGACGCAGTAGGAGTCATCAGAACCAGTCGGGCATTTAGACTGGGATGGATCTGCTGATGAAGGAACAGGAGGTGAGGGAAGCTCCAGTCCAGGTTCTGGTTAGATTCCAGGGGCAGTTGAGCATTTGCCTTTTGGCAGATAGCACTTAGCCCGCTTAAATAACATTTCTTAGACTCTTACTCCACCTCAGGCATTTGCTTAGCATTTTGCATGAATTATTATCTTTTTTAAATCTTCTCAGTAATCCACTGGGTTAATTTTAAGGTGAGTACATTGAGGGTTCCGGAGTTAAATAACTTTCTCAGGCTCCACCTCTGGTCAGTAGCAATAGCAGGTCCAGTACCTCAATCTGAGTGTCCATAACCATGTAGCAAATTTGGGAACAATTTGTACCTCCACCAGTCACCACTAGTATGGCCTTGGGCAAGTTATTTGAACTGTTTGATTTTTGGTTTCTCCATCTATCAAATGGAGGTAATACTAGTATCTGTTACCTCCAAGAGACATTATAAATATTAAATGTAAAAATGTATGACCAACTCTTAGCATCAAGTCCAACACATAGTAAGCAGTAAATGTCTGCTATTTTTATTGGCTTAAACCCTCTGGTATCCTCTTTTGATTAGTTGGTTGATGCTGAAGGCTATATGTTAGAATAATTTTTAAATGTATGCTGTGAAGTCAGAGGGTAGAGGCGGACTTTTGAAAAATGCTTTCCTCAATCTAGAGAAGGCTGAGGCCTGTTCATATGTGGTCCTGAAGCTCTCTGTGTCTTAATTTCCTTAGCTGGAAAATGGGTATAATGATCATGCCTACGTTGTAGGATTATAAGAATTGTGTAACAATCATTTCAAGCATTTAACGTGATGCCTAGAACATAGCCAGTACTCAGCTAATGGTTCCTGTTTACTTAGTGTTAGACGTGGGTTTAGACAGGGTTCCTTAAGGACCTTGCAAGATGGTTGAGGTGCAAACTGAGGATTTACACTGCCTTCCTAGGAGGTGAGTCAGTATAGCAGGGCAGGGATGGTTGAGAGTTCCTTGTGTGCCATGGGATGCTGCTGAGCTAACCTTGCCCTTCCTTTCCCCCAGAATGACCAGTGCCTGCCACCGGAAGTGTGTGCCTCCCCACTACAAGGAAGCAGAACTGTCCAAGGGCGAGTCTGTGTGCCTGGACCGGTGCGTCTCCAAGTACCTGGACATCCATGAGCGGATGGGCAAAAAGTTGACAGAGTTGTCTATGCAGGATGAAGAGCTGATGAAGAGGGTGCAGCAGAGCTCTGGGCCCGTGTGAAGCCCCCAGGCAGGTGTACCTGGCCCCTTCCTACTTGCCTAATTAAAGTGCTCCCATTGGATGTCATCTGTGAGATTGCCAGGCCTAGGCTCTCTCTCGAGTCTCCAGGAGCCCAGACTATGGTAGTGCTATCTCCTGGTTGAAGAAGGGGTATTTGTCACACTGGAATGTGACTGTGTACATGTGCGTGTGTGTGTGTGTATATATATATATTATATATATTAAAAGAAGTTTGTCAACACCTATGTGAGAAGAAGTGTGCCTGGCACCTGGGACTAAAGGCAGCAGACACAGCCTCCACCAGCAGAGGGAGCCTGATGTAGCATTTAAAATATAGACTGGTACAACGACTTCAGTTTTCACTCTAGGTCAGCCACTTGATGTATGACACTGAATGTGTCATTTCACTGTACTTTAGCTTCCTCGTTGTAAAGTGGGGAGAATCATAGCACTATTGTGAAGATTAAATGAGTTGATATGTGTAAAGTATTTAGAATGAAGACTAGAGTATAAGAAGTATTCAAGTATATTTAAATATACATTTAAATATACATATTACATTTAAACATAGTATATATTTCAATATACATGGCTAATATATATTATATACTTAAAATACATAAACAACTGTTATATATTATAAAATAACATTAATTATAAATTATAATTTATAAAATATATTAAATTTACTTGTTAATGATTAATAAAAATTATAAATTAATTAACAAAATAAGTAATTAGTGATATACATAAATATATATTTAAATAACAAAATTAAGTGGAGGCAGGCATTTTCACAAATGACATAAAGGAATATTTAGAGGAGTGAGTGAAAAGCAGATGGGATTTAAGAAGGAAGCAGCCAACCTCTTGGTTCTAAATGGTGATTTTGAACACGTGAAGGGACTCAACCTCATTCATAATGTGAGTGATCCCGGCAGGGGATTGAGTGATCACTGCCTTTCACCTGAATTGGACTGTGCTCCTTGCTCTTCATACAAATATCCATCCATTCTGGTCCAGCCAGCTGGGCCAAGGGTCCTATTAGGGACTGGAGGCTCAGAGGAGTGATTGCTTGTTGGAGGTCACATGCTTCGAGCAGTCACATGGAGGCCAGGGCTGACTGCTGCGTTTGCTGTCTCACCAAGAAGAGGCCATCATGCTGAATTCCTGCCCTGAGGAGTGCCCTTGGGGAATTGTGCAGCCTTCAGGGTGTGTGGGTTCACTCCACATGGATTTGGGTTGATAGCAGTGCCACTGATAGCAGTGCCTCTACAGTGCGCCTTCACAGTAGAGGGAGGTGTCTAGGATGTAACTTCACCAGGTCACTGAGTGTGGAGTGAAGGAAACAGAATAGAGGCAGTGAGTTCAGTCTTAAAGGTGAAGGTTCAAGCCAGAACGCCCGAGGTGAAGTTTTCTAGCAGTGTGATGTTGGACAAGGCACTTAACTGCCTCAGTCACCCTATCTATAAAATGGCAATAAAGGTTATCTACCTCATTGAGTGTGAAACTCAATGTATTAATAAACTAAAGCATTTGGGCGAATGCTTGCTCTCTCACATTAAGTACTCAATAATGTTAGCGCCTTTTTTTTTTTCACTGCTACTTTGGTGTCAGGAGACAGTGAATAGACCCCTGGAAAGCTTCAAAACCATTGTCCATCTACCTTGGTGGACAGCACAAACGCTCCTTTCTAGGTACTGAAGTGCAAGTTTGGGTCAACAGGTGGCGCTGTCTGCTCACGGAATCAGCACTGCTGTGGCCAATTCTGCAATTGTATATTTGCCTGTTCTATGCGGGGGTTGTGATAAGAAGAGGGGCGTGGTGAGGAAAAATAATATTGTACCTCTCCTCAGGTTTAGCAGGGAACATCAAGAATTTTCCGAGCGCATAGCTGGAATATCTAGGAGGGGTGGTAGGAGTGGAAGAAGAAATTCCAGCTGGAGAGAATAGCACTTTCTTTGAAGTGGCAGAAAGTATGGAGCTTTCAGGAAAGCTTGGGTGTGCCTGGAGCACTGAGTGTGGAGGGAGATAGTGGTGAGAGATGAGACTTTAGGACTGGCCAGGCACAGCTCCAAAACATCCTGGTGAGCTGTTAAAGAGTTAGGATTTTCTCTACTAAGGGGATCAGCAAGCTGTTGAGGGATGTAAGCCCTGGCAGTGTGAATGACAGCTGTTATTTTAAGGCTCCCTCTAGCTGCCAGCCAAGTAGATAGTGGTAAATGATGGTTTAATGGATTAAAGGAGCCATGCCAGGGAGCCAGTGAAGAAAGAAGGGTTAATGTAAGAACCCTATTGAATTGCTACACTGTGCTAATAAGTATACTTATTTCAGTTAATCCCTCCCTATAACAACTGAGGCAAGCATGATTATTCTGGCTTTATAGATGAGGCTCTGGAAAATTAGTAACTTGCTAAAGGTCACACAGCCAGCAAATGATAGACCCAGGATTCCAACCTACTCAGACACCAGTCCCCTAGGATTGGGGGGAATGCTCTATAATGAGATATAGGTCAGCAACCTCATGTTTCATTCAACAATCTTTACTGTTGGCCTGTTGTTACATGCAGAGAGCTGTAGAAAGTATCCAGAGTGAATTCTCTAGGTCCCTGCCCTCAGCGAATTAAGTGTAAGGGGTGAGGGGTGGGTATAGCAGAGATGAAACAAACGTAAAAGGGTATTAGGATGGCTTAAGTCCTTTGTGCCATAGAGAAGAGTCAAAAATGAATCCTCAGATGTGTTTTTGCTAGCTCATCATGTTTTTAAAAATCACAATATGTCTCATCAAAATCTGGACGTTGGCTTCTTTTGAAAATTTAGAAGATCTGACAGATCAGCCTGCATTCCTGCTTGGTAGCAGTCTGCTGGAGGATGGACAGAAGCTCGGCTGTCCACCACACCTCCCACCACTAATTTCTTCCCTCATCATCGTCTGCTTGACCTGTAGGCATTTTTTCCCGTAACTTCTGCCCTGGGTGTTCAGATGAGCCGGATGCCATATGAGAAAACGTTGGTAAATGTTCTGATGTAGGCAGCCTCTTGGATGGCCCCCAATATTCTGTCTGCTGCTGTTCATACCTCGTATAACCCCCTTCCCATGAGACCTAGAGACTTGCTTCTAATGGAACACAGCAAAGGGGATGGAATGCCACTTCCAAGGTTAAAGTACAAAAGACTGTAATGGCCATCTTGTCAGTTCTCTCCCTCTCTCTCCTTCTGCTTACCCCAGTGAAGCAGGCTTCCATCTTGTGAGCTGCCCTGTGAAGAGGCCACATGGTAAGGAACTGAGGGCAGCTTCCAGCTGACAGCCTGGGAAGAACTGAATTCTGCCACAACCACAAGTGAGCTCAGAAGCAGATCCTCCTTTGGTCAAGCTTTCAGATGATTATAGCTCTGCCCAGCACTTTGCAGCCTCATTAGAGACCCTAAGATAAAAGGCTCATTGAAGCCGCACCCTGACTCCTGACCTAGAGAAACTGAGTTGATAAATGTTTTAAACTCTTACATTTTGGGGTGATTTGTTATGCAGCAATAAGTAACCAATACACACCCAGTTCTCATAGCTGTTAAAATGCCTGACACTGGTCATTCCACAGCTACACCGAGCATGAGCCAGGCGCCATTCCAGGTATTTGGGATACATCAGTGAACAAAATGGATAAAGACCCTTGCCTTCTTGGAACTTATATTCTAGTGGGGATGGTTCACATAAACACATAGGAGACATCTGGGTTGGCAGTATGATTCTGAAGGAGAGACGGCTCCCTCAGCTCTTTGAGAGAGGTGCTTAACCGCTTTCCAATCTTAGACCCCCTTCAAAACACCAACGAAAGCCACGGACTGTTTTTTTGAAAAATGTACATGCATGTAGAATTTTCCATGCAATTTTAGGGATTTTCATAAGAATCCTTGCGGTCTGGCCTGTGAGGGGTCTTGTGAAGAGCATTGTTTTTAAGTGCTACAGGGGATGTTCAGGGAGCTGTGTGGAATGCACCCCCAGACCTGGGTGCTCAGCGCGGGCTATCCCCCTGAAAGTCACAGGCGGTTGAGATTTGAAGGATGGGTGGGAGTTTGTCGGGCAGGGGACACAGTGGATGGTGGTTTCTGACCTGAGCAGTGGAAGGACAGTGGTAAGGAAGGCGGGCACAGGGTCCTGCCCTCCAGCCCATGCAGTCCATCAGAGGAAATGGGTCCATCGGGGTGAGTTTTGTCAAAGGGGAATTCGGATGTTATGGAGGTCACACAGCAAAGGATTATATTGTTGGAGACAGGCAAGGAGGCTTTCCCAAGTAAGTGACCATTAGAAGTCAAAATCTGAAGGTTTAGCTAGGCCAGGACAGGGGAATATTCCAGACCCAGGAGGAATTTGAGGCAGGCGAGGACATGGAGTATTAATGGGCAGGAAAGCACAGTGGAGGAGGGAGGCCAGAGGGAGGCTGGGGACAGCAGGTGAAGCCTGACAGACTCGGGGCACTGTTAGGGGCTCGTACATTTCCCCAACCATCGTGGGAAGCTTCCTGGGGAGTGGCCGGATCGAATCTGTGTTTCCAGTAGGTCATTCTGACTGGCCGGTGGGGTCATGTGCATGGTGTGATCGGAAAGGCCAGGTGGAAAGTGTTGCAGGGGTCCAGGTGGGAGCTGACGATGACTTGGGCTTGGGGGATGGCAGTGGATGGAGATGAGTGGTCTTTCAATGGAGGAACCACAGGCTCACTGGTAGGTTGGACGTGGAGGTGAGGCTAGGAACAAAGTCAGGGGGATTCCAGTCCCGTAGCTTAAGCAACTGGGTGGAGGGTGGTCCTTTTAAACCAGACAAGCAACAGTGGAGGAGGAGCAAATTAGGGAAGGCGCGGGTCATTTTGGTCCTTACTGAGAACTTCTTACTCTTAGAGGATCCAGTACAATTGGCCCATGTCTGCTTTTCCAGTTGCAACCTCACAGTCCCCTCATTCTGTGTGCTCCATCCACTCTGGCCCTTGCTCAGTTATCTGAAGGTCTCAGGCATCTTCCTGTTGTAGGACTTCTGCATATACTGTGTCTTTCTCTTAGGAGATGATAAATCTGACTGAGATATAGAAAGCTATCTTCAGATCTTAGCACAAACAGCCTCCTGATGGACTCCTCCCTGACCTCCGGTCTGGGTTAGCATCCCCCCGCCCCAAGGACATGTTCTCATAGCACCAGACCTGTTTCCTC
The DNA here is from genome assembly GCA_004027375.1 of Macroglossus sobrinus. Taxonomy (NCBI): domain Eukaryota; kingdom Metazoa; phylum Chordata; class Mammalia; order Chiroptera; family Pteropodidae; genus Macroglossus; species Macroglossus sobrinus. The sequence continues at coordinate 388,676 of PVKZ01000871.1, forward strand.
CATGGCACTTCCTTTAGATGGGACTGCACTGCCTATGTGACCGTTTGATTTGTCTGAGTCCCTCTGCCACTGGACTTTGTGTTCCCTGAGGGTAGGGTCTGTGTTTATTTACAATCGAATCCCTCATGCCTGACACATGCAAAGGTGTTTTTAAAATTTTTTAAATTGAGATAGAATTTACATGTCATAAAATTCATCCTTTTAAAACGCATACAGATGTGGAGAAAAAGGAACCCTCATACACTGCTGGTGGGACTGCAAACTGTTATAGCCACTATGGAAAACAGTATGAAGGTTCCTCAAAAAAACTAAGAATTGATCTACCATAGGATCCAGCAATCTCACTATTGGGCATGTACCCCAAAGACTTGAAAATTCATATCCAAAAAGATATTTGCACACCAACATTCACAGCAACCTTATTCACAGTGGCCAGGACATGGAAGCAACCAAAGTGTCCTACGATAGATGATTGGCTAAAGAAGCTGTGGTACATACATACAATGGAATATTACTCAGCCATAAGAAGAGATGAAATACTGCCATTTGCAACAACATGGATGGACCTCGAGATAATCATGCTAAGCGAAATAAGCCAGACAGAAAAAGTCAAAAATTATATGATATCACTTATATGTGGGATATAAACCTAAAAGCAACAAATGAGCAGGACAAACAAACAGAGACTCATGGACAAGGACTACAGGCTAGTGGTTGGTTACTAGAGGACTATAGACTAGTGGTTACTAGTGGGATGGGGGAGGAGGGGGGAGGTAGACAGGGTAAAGGGTCAGATATAGGGTTTAGGGGGAGGGTGAAGTGGATAAAGGGGATCAAATCTATGGTAGCTGAAGAAAACTGGACTTTAAGTGGTAAACACACAATAGAATATACAGATATCAAATGATAATGTACACCTGAAAATCAAATAATTGTAGTAACCAATGTTACCCCAATAAAACTTAATTAAAAACAAAAAAAAGCATACAGTTCAGTGGATTTTAGTATATTCGCAGAGTTGTACAACCATCGCCACCATCCAACTGCACAACATTCTCATTTCCCCAAGAAGAAACCCATGCCCACCCACTAGCAGTAATCTAGTAACATGTTTCTCTGAGTTCCGTGAACCGCTCTAGCAAATTAATGGGACCCAAGGAGGGGTTCGTTGGGACCTTCAGTCTGTCGCTGGTTGGCTAAAAGCACATAGAGCCTGGGCTCCTGGCTGGCATCTGAAGTGTGTGTGTGTGTGTGTGTGTGTGTGTGTTTGGGGGTGGGGGCGGTCTCATAGGATTGAACCCTTAACCTATGGAATCTGAAGTTATCTCTAAGTAGCTTGTGTCAGAATTGAGCTGAATTCTCTGACACCCTGCTGGCATCCTGTGAATTGTTTGTCGGAGTGGGGGGAAACTTCTCCCACCAATGTTGGAAGGAATCCAATTTGCTATTATTTCTGGCACTTAACTAGAAGAGTGGAACTCAGGAAGCCTAAGTGCCTTGGGCATGGCTAATCACCTGCAGAGCCAGGATCAGGACCAGCCCCATGTCACTCCTGAGCCAGGACTCCTGTCCACTCAGCTGTGTTCCAGCAGGGAGCCTACAGGAGGTCCAATGTGATGACTCTGTGCTACTCAAGTTATAGGTCGTGCCAGGGGTTCAGAGTCTCCTTTCCCACATATCCTCCTCCACTCATTGAAATCACAAACCCGACCATCAATTCCTTTCCTTCAAAACAAACAAACAAACAAACAAACAAACAAAGCCAAAAGAAAACAAGAAAACAAAATTAAGGGTTTCCAGTCATCTATCTCACCACATTGGAAGTCATTGGCCTCACAGAGGTCATTGAAAATGAACCCGGCCTGCCTTTTCAGCTTCACTTCCCATCATTTCGTTTTATTTATTCAATCAATGTTTACCATGGGCTCATTACACGCCAGGTCCTGTGATAAGTAGCAGGTATACAAACCACCTACAATGTGATTACTGCCCCCAAGAGATTTGTATCTGACGGGGCGAACGGCAGGTGTAAACTGATGATTTGAGATCAGGAATTCAATAGAGACTAGAATAGTGTTTTGGGGGAGTACAGTACATGGGCAGGGCTCTTCAGCCGGCCTAGGAGATCAGACAGCTTCCAGAAAGAAGTGAAACTTGAGGTGAATTGTGGAGGGATGAAATGAAGAAGGAACTCTGTCATTCACACACGAAGGAACAGGTGCAAAGGCAAGGAGGTGTGAAACCAGCTGGCTTCGCATTTCATTCCACAGGTGCTTACTGAGCTAGAGTTTGAGCTTGAACTGGCAGTCAGTGATGAATTTTAAGAAGTGAAACCATAAGAGCCTGACCCTGTACTCTCGCCAGCGAGAACCCCTTGTGCCTTTTCCGCTGTGATGACTTCGCTCGTGATCTCCTCCCAACCGGGAGGGATGGGAAGGGCCATGCTTAAAAGCCAGACAGATTTGAGTTTGCATCCTGCCTCTACTCACCTTGTCCCAGTTGCTAGCTGCCTGCCTTTTCCCTCTGTGAGGTTTAAGTGAGACTGTGATATTTTGAGGATTTAATAATAATTTGTTGTTTGGAAAATGTATATAATAGCCACTTAGCAAATCTTCATTCCTCGCTTGGCTTGGTGGCTCAGCTGTTCAGAGATGTCCTCTTGTCTGACGTCTTCTTGGAACTTTCTGGGCAGTTGCTCACATGCCCAGAGAACTTTGTGGTTATCACCAGTTTTGCTTTCAACATACTGTATTAAACTTCTCTCTCTATTGATTTGCCTTTGTCATATCGTTAATCCATACCCCAGTCCAAGCAGTGACACCTCCCCTCTTTTACAAATGGGTAAACAGGCCCAGGAAGTTGAGAAATTGACCAGGAATAATTCAGTTAATAAGTGTCTGGAAGCATCCCGTCACAAGGTGTTCTGAAAAAATTACGACAGCAGCAACAAAATGAACATTATGCTTACTAGGTACCAAGCACTGTGCTTGGCATTTTCCCTGTGTCATTAACACCCAATTCCACCCCTCACCTCCTGGCTCAAAGAAGTAAAGCAAGTTGCCCAAGGTAACCCAGGCCAAGCCAGTTTCCAAATCAAGGCTCAGACTTCGATCTGACTTAACTCCAAAGAAACCTGTGTCATTTTGCTCTTGAATAACAAACATTACGCTCAACTGCACAGTTTAAAACCCCACCCAAGCTTGTCCTGCGTCGCGATCTGTCAGCTGCAGCCCAATCTTTGGTTGTTTTGATCGAGGATACACAGAGGGCGCTGCCTGATTGGTCTGGGGGCCGACGGAAAGAAGTGGGGTAAGGTGAGTGTAGAAAGTTTAGGTGCTGGAGCACGTGCGGAAGACCAGGCGGCGAGTCACGTGCGTGTGAAACTCGACCTAGGAGGAGGGGATGGGAGGGAGCCCCCGCCCCTACCTCAGGGTGCTGCCCCGGATGGGTATAAGTAAACTATCAACTCTGTAGGTCCACTTCGTCCCTGTCCCGCTTCGCGGTCTGGTGTCTGCCGGAGGGTTCCCAGCGAGGGGGCAGCGGAGGCCAGAACACCTAGCTGTCAGGCCGAACCCACCCAGCAGAGAAGTGCTGAGCGCCGGTGCTGGTCTGGGCTGGGTCCGCAAAACACGGGACACTTGGAGTGTGGACGCGCCAACAAGGAGCTGCGCTCCCAGAGGCGTCGGTGCGGCAGAGGGGCGTTTGGCCCCCAGCCCAGGTGAGCAGAGGGTGGGAGTAGGGGTCCGCGGCCCTGTATCCGCTGAGAACCACCCGGGCTGCATGACACCAACACACCCAGGCTCTACAAAAAAAACCCAAACAAACCGTTACCTGAGCCCCTGGGTCCTGCGGCACCTTGTCTCGTCGCCCCAAGCGCGCCCCTCCCTCCCCTTTACTCCGCTCCTTCCGACTCCCCTCCCCCTCTCGGCCCCCTCTGGCTGCAATTCCTCAGTTCAGAGCGACACTCCTGGGGGGTCGAACGGACCTGCGGGAGCGCCTGAACCCAAAGCCCCATTCACGGGTGAGGGTGCGGCGCCCCCCACCCCACCCCATGCTTTCCTTCCCCGCTCTTGCTCTTCCTTGCCCGGCTCTTCTTTCCTCGCCTCGGCCTCACCCCTCTGGCCGCCCCTGCACCGCGCGCGTCCGGTCTCCTCCCGCCGAGGCGGCCGTGACCACGGCCACAGCCGCGGCGGGGGGAGCTCGGGCGCTTTCTCGCCTGGTAAACACAGCCGCCCGCCAGCCCATCCGCCGCCTCTGCCCTTATAAAGTCGGCGGTCGCTGGACTTCCTGCTGGAGCCCGCGCCCCCTACCCCGGCAGGAGCGGGTGGGCGGGCTCCCGAGCGTGCGGTGTGGTGCTCGGAGCCCTAGGAAGTGAGTGAGGGGCACCCTGGGGCGCCAGGGGCGCTGGAGGGCCCGCTCTGGGTCACCGTCCACGTGGCAGCTGTTGCCTTGCACCGAGAGACTGTAGGGACACGGGTCAACGGGTGTGCAGAAGGGGAGGGCTCGCTGTCATCCAGCCCCAGAGGAGAGGAGTGGTCTTATAGGGGCAACAGGAAAGGGGAGGGGTTCTTAGGTCAGCCTCGGACTTCCCCTTTCTTCCCACGCTTGCTTCTGGGGGTTCTTCCTGGCGCAGGAGGTCGGTTACTGGCTAGCTAAGGCTTCAGAGCGCGCTCTGCCGCTTGATGACCTTTGGAGACTTAAAGAAGTGCCGGTTGGCCCTCCCCCTCCCCCCCAGAACGGGGTCTGGCCGGGGCGGAAGAGCCGGGCAGCGCACCAGCGAGATGTTGCCAGCAGACAGGACCTGCCTTATCTCCGACAGTGGCCCGGCGGGAACTCAGCGCCGCGTGCGCCCCTGGCACGGCCAGTGTGCCCAGAGCCGGCTCAGCCGCACCCGCTGGGAAGCCCAGGGCTCTAGGGGGTCTCCATGAAGGCCCCCTCGTGGGCAGGCTTGAGGGGTCTCAGGAGCCACCACGATGCAGGACCCTTCCCAGGGGCTGCTGGGGGGCCCTTCGCTCAGTGCTGTGTTCCTGTGCAGGCTCGCGGCCAGCATGGCCCCCACGCTGCAGCAGGCGTACGAGAGGCGCTGGTGGATGGCCTGCACCGCAGTGCTGGAGAACCTCTTCTTCTCCGCGGTGCTCCTGGGCTGGGGCTCCCTGCTGATCATGCTCAAGAGCGAGGGCTTCTATTCCAGCCTGTGCCAAGGTATGCCCGAGAAGGGGCCAGTCGGGCTGGGGGAGGGGCAGCAGCGGGGTAGGTGGACACCAGAGAAGGACAGGTGGCCGAGCAGACAGGAAGCAGGGCCTCCTACACCTGAGCACACACCGGGCAGGGGGTTGGACAGCCCACCTCCTGACCCCTCTCAGACTTTATCCACAAGTTGGGACGCACTCTGCCCTCTCTGCCTCCTTTATCTGATCCAGTCTTCGCTGAATGCCAGGCATCCTGCAGGGCATCCGGGTCCTGGGACTGACCTGCGAGTCCTAAACCTTTCGCAGCCTCAGGCCTAGGGCAAGATGGAGACTTCTAGAAGGGGAAGTGCTAACTCTTAAGCTGGTGAAGGATTTCTGACTAGGGCTCTGGTAAAGCTAAGTAAGGCCCAGGAGAGCCTGCAAAGGTGATTGTAAAAAAGCAGTTTGTTTTCAGAACCTTTTGGCTTCCAGGTCTTCAAATCACCCATTTGTACAAAGTTAATAGCCTCATTTCCTCTAGGCGGGGCATTAGGGAGAGTCCCCTGTTCTATTTCAATTTCTGTGACACTCAAAGAGGGAGTGGGAAGTCTAATGCTCCATATCTAAGTTAGCTTAACCGTATCTAACCGTTCCTCACTGATAACTGCCCTGGGCGGTCTGTTGGAAGGGTGTCTTCCTTTTCGGGGGAAAGAGAACTGTACTGCTGACAAGCTCTGGCCAAGGAGCTGGATGGATGTGGAGTGTGGCATTTCCCCCTGCTTATTCTTTTGCTCCAACCTCCATATTGTGAAACAGGCTCTTGGAAGAAGGCCAGCTTGGGTTCGAATGCCACCTTCCACCAGTTTTACCAGCTGGGTGAGTTCCTTAAAACATTGGACCTCAATTGCCTGGTCTGCAAAATGGGAATTATAGTATTTACCCCATGGGAATGCTGTGAGAGTCAATGGTGCGTGATAAATATTAGTGACCTTCCACGCTTTACCTAGCTCCTCAGCCCAAGTCCCTAGGGGCACCTGCTTTGGCTGTGGGAAGAGAGCTGAGGCCTCAGGGGAGGACTTAAACTCTGCTCTGGGCAGCACCCACTCCACCAGGGGCTGCTCCGCCCCTGCTAGGGTTATCTGTAAGGAAGCAGCAGGTGGCATCAAGAGATGGCCCCAATGACAGGGCGATGGGGACCAGAGGAGGTGGAGATTAGAGTTGGCAGTTGGCCTGGGGAGGCAGGTTGGTTCAGGAGGAGTGGGCTTGGGGTGAAATGATAGGGTTCCAGGGTGGCTGCAAGAACCAAGCAGAGAGCTAGGAGGGCCTTGGGGAGCTGTGTTTGCAATTGGAGGTGGGGCGTCCAGGTCCCATCTGAGTTGTTTACCTCGGAGACTAGAGAGGACTTGTCCTAATGGCCTTGATGCCTGCCACCGCTGATCCAGTAGCTCCTTCCTGCCTTTTCCACGTGTCTTATTTTTTAAATCAACTTTATTGAAGATTATTTTACACATTTTGATGAGGTGTGACAAAATTTTTACACCTCGGGAACCATCAGCAAATCAACATTTAGAATATTTTCATCACCCCCAGAACTCCTGCTTCCCTTTTGCTGCCTATCCCGCCACTTGTGCTTTTTAAAAATGTTGATGAGCGTTATTAAGATATAAGTCACATACCTTACAATTCACCCATTTAAAGTACACAATTTAATTATAGTTATGGGCATGTAAAAAGTAATATAGTCAGCATAAGGAATATAGTCAGTAATATGGTATTAACTATGTTTTGTGTCAGATGGGTCCTAGACTCATTGGGGTGATCACTTTGTAAGTTATATTAGTATCTAATCACTGTGTCGTACACCTGAAACTAGTATAATCTTATATGTCAACTGTAATTGAAAAATAAAATTTAAAAGACCTATTAAAAATAAATAAAGAAATGGTCTTTGAGGAAATAGTTGCAGTTGAATAAATGTACTTAAGACCTGCAAACAAAACAAAACAAAACAAAAAGTATACGTTTTTATAGTTTTTAGTTTATCCAGAATTGTGCAACCACTACCACACAATCAATTTTGGAACATTTTCTATACCCCAAAAGGTACCCTGTACCCATAAGCAGTGCCTCCTCTCCCCACTCCTCCTTCTACCCATAAGTACTAGGCAACCACTCATCTACTCTCTGTCATAGGTCTGCCTGTGACAAAAATAGATTTGCCTATTCTGAGCATTTAATACACATGATATCATGCAATATGCGGTCTTTAGTGACAGGCTTCTTTCATTTAGCATGGTGTATTCAGGGTTCCTCCAGGATGTAGCATGTGTCAGGACTTGGTTTCTTCCCATTGTGACTAATACTCCATTGTATGAATCTCCCACGTTTTATTTATCTATTCATCGGTGATGGCCATGTGGGCTGTTTCCATTTTTTGGCTTTAATGAATAATGCTCCTATTAGGGTACAAATTTTTCTGTGGTCATTTGACTGCCTTTCCCTTTATGTATCTGTCTGGGAGTGGAGTTGTTGGGCCCTAAAGATAATTCTACGATCAGCATTTCAAGGACCTGCGAGATTGTTTTCTAAAGCAGCTGCACCATTTTGCATCCCCACCAGCGGTGTGCGAGGGTTCCAATTTCTCCACATTTTCACCAACACTCGTTGTTGCTCTTTTTTTTTTTTTTAATTTTAGCTGTTCTAGTGGATGTAAAGTGTTGTCTTTTGTAGTTTTGATTTGCATTTCCCCGATGGCTAATGATGTTGGAAATCTTTTCTTCATGTGCTTCTTGGCTATTGGTGTATCTTTGGAGAAATGTCTGTTCATATCCTGTGTTTATATTTAAATTTGGTTATTGGCTTTTTTTCTTTATTGAGTTGTAAGAGCTCTTCAAATTCTAGGTGCAAGTTCCTTATCGGATAGTGATTTGCAAATTTTTTCTCCCGCTGTGGGTTGTCTTTTCACATTCTTCATGTTGTCCTCTGGTGCACAAAAAGTTTTCAATATTGATGAAGTCCAACCTACGAATTTTTTCTTTTGCATTTGTCTTCTGGCGTCACGTTTAAGAAAGCATCGCCTAACCGAAGGTCACAAAGATTTACAGCCGTGTTTTCTCCTCAGAGTTTCAGAGTTTTAGCCCTTACATTTATCTCTTTGGTGCATGCTGAGTTAATTTTTGTTTATGGTGTGTGATATCCACCTGCTGTTTCAAGTTGCCCAGAAGCGAGTGTGCATCTGAGCCTGGTTGTTTGGGGTCACTAGAGGTGACCAAAGTGAACCCTCCCCCAATTCTCAGTAATTATTCATTCATTCTTGGGAAAAAGGGCACGACATGTCTCTCTTTCCCCACTTCTCTTTCACTTGAGGTACTCCAGCCTCAGTCCTTGAGACATCAGGATGATTGGGGTGCTATACCCCATTCCGTCTCAGCCATGCTGCCCCGTTAAACACACCTATTCCTGCTTCATGAAGCCTCATTCACTGAGGTCTTGGCCTCCCTCTGCAGGGTCCCAAGAACACAGAATCAGCCCAGAAGTCTGTGTCCCCACGGTATATGGAAATGGTTATGCAGCATGACTCCCAGCTCTGCTACGTGCTGGCTGGCTGATGGGAACCAGATACTTACCACTCTTAATTCTCTCAGTTCCCCCTACATAAAGAGGGACCAATAATCCTTACTTTGGGACTGCTGAGAGAATGAAATGAGAGAGCAGGACTGCAAAATTCAGACAACTGGTGGGGGTTGTTATGTTCTGGACCCAGGCTTTGCTGTGTGGCCTTAGGCAAGTCACCTGTCCTCTCTGATTTCCACTTCTGAGTCTGTACAGTAGAGGGGACAGCCCTCATCCTCTGTACCACAGAGCAGTGATGTGAGGACCAAATGATGTCACTTTTAACACACGTGGAGCTCATTATTGAGGTGTTCATTGGTGTCAGCTTTGGGGTTTCCTGTCCATACCCCCTGTCTCCTCAGTGCTTTCTGCTGTCTTTCTATTGAGGTACACCCTGGGGTGCATGGTTAACTCACCTATAGGGCTGTCAGGACTGAAGGGGGCCCTGTGACTCAGAATTTAGGCAGGGACAGTTCACTTTAACATACCATATTGTATATCCACATAAGTGCCGAAATATGAAAACAGGGGCTCAAGTTCATTAAGCATTTACTGTTTACTAGTTAGATTATTAGTCTTTCCAACAAATCTGTGATGTAAGTGTTATTCTTAATCTCATTTGTAGAAGACAAAGCTGAAGCTCAGACAGGCTAAGCAACTTGCCTGAGGTCCCACAGCTAATAAATAAGGAGCAGAGCCAGCATCCAAACCCAGATCTGACTCTGAAACCTTTCTTTTAGGCCTCGTGCAGACATCGGTCCCTAACCTTCAGTTTAGGGTTCTCCTGGGGTGGTGGCCAGACATAGACAGGACAACCAGCTAGAGCCCAGTTCTTTGGGAGTTTTGGTGAATGTGACCACATCAGCTGCAGGATAGAGAAGCATCAAGGTCTAAGGAAGATCTCTCTGACAGGGGAGTGTTTGTGTGGCGATCCTCAGAGCCAGCCTCTCAAGTGGCTGCCACCACGACCCCCATTTCACAGATGGGGTAATAGAGGCTCAGGGTTGCAGCAGCACAGCTAGTGGAGCCAGAATTTAGCCACGTTCCTGGTTTCCGGCATTTCCCAGACCTAGTCATTTATAGCTCACCTTCATGATGGTACTATTTCTGTGTGTCATAAGTGCTGTTATTTACTTAATACTTTCTTTTAGATCAACCCACTTAAAAAAATTAACCTCATTTTAAAGTGTAATATCCTTAGAATCTTGGGTTTGATGTTACTTATGCACACACATCATCACATGTTTCTAATGCACCCACATGTATACATATGTATTCCTAACAAATACATATAGACACGTGTGGTATACATGTATATTCGTATGTCTATATATATATGCATATGTGTGTTTTTGATGCCCGTCCAGAAAGCTAATAACTATGAAACATCAAACACCATTGCACGTGCCTCCTAAGCCCATCTGGAGCTGCCCACCTGCTGTGTGGACCACACTTGAGGAAACACTGTTTTCTGTGGCTCCTAAGCCTAACTCTGTCACTAACCCAGTATGTTTTCTCTGTCCCACCCCACGCCTCACTTGACTTGTCTGTAGAAGGGTTGGACTTCGGAGACGGCTTCTGTCGTCTCGATATCAATAGAGGTCGAAGAGGTCTCTGCATCTTGGCCTGCTTCCCTGTTGCTTCAGGAGTCTGGCCTTATCCAGACACGCAGAGTGATCAGGTCTCAGGAACTAGCTCATATTAGTCACACTCACAAGAGGCTGATCGATGAACTAGAGAAACAAATGCGTTAATTGACCTGGAGCTCTTAGCCACTTAGGTGGCTGGGGTCCAGCACCAGTGGAAGGACGTGTTTCCTTGCCAGCACTCAAATCAGCCAGGGAAACTTGCTAAGCTGCCCGTTCAGGACAGAGGGGGCTCTGTGGTGCAGGGGAAAGCTCCTGGCTCTGGAGATGGTCTCGAGCCTGTCTGGAAGAAGCTGTGTAGCTGTGAGCAGCTCTGCTTCTCGGAGCCTCACCATCTATAACATGGCGATCATACACTCGCTTTTTACGGTGGTCGTGAGAATTAAATTGAGATACTACATTAAAAAGCCTGGCACAAAGTAGGTGTTAATTAATTGAGAGCTAGTGGGACTGTTCATAGAGGAAAGTGTCATTTGATTGTCAAAGACTTAGGAGCAGGGACGGTGTCTAAAAGTCACAGGCTGCACATTGAAGTGCTAACAGAGGTCGGGCGGTTACTATTGGTGAATCGGGGCAGGTGTAAGATGGCTAATGTCTGAGAGCTAAAAGTGAGGTGAGGACTCGGGGGACCCAGAAAGCCCTGCTGGAGAGGGGGGGCCTCCACTCAGCTCCAGCGATGGCCCGATCTTCTGACTTCTTAAAGAGAAGCCAGATTTCTGGGTTTTTATGTGATTTTAAACTGGCGCCCAATTAAAATTTCCGAGCCAAACAAAACTTGTGTGTGGGCCATGCCTGGTCCCCCGTGTGCAGCCTGTGGCCTAAAGCATCTTTGCATTTCTTCCTGCATTGTCCACTGTGCCAGCACGGTGCCTGTCATCCAGTAGATGTCCAGTGAGTGTGTGTACGTAGGAGAAATGGATGCGGACAAACCCGGTGGAGGAATGAAGAGTGATCATATAATCCCTAAATTATGGGATTAGCCTGAGCCCCAAAGGCCATGTGGTCTAAACCTTTAACTGCTTCTTCCAGGTGCCTGAGAATCCTCCCCAGTAATACCGACCAGTGGGAAACTCCCCATGGCCCAAGGCACTTCCTTGCCTGGTTGGCTAGCACTATGATCTGAAAATTTGTCATGTTCTTCCTGATGTTAACACTTAGGTAGCTCACTCTTCGGCCACCTGCATGCCCTTCGGATATTAGAGGTCGGTGGTCATTGTCACCATTGAGGGCAGATACCACTCCCCCTCCCCCAGCATTCAGGTGCTATCACATCCTCCTGTATAGCACCTGTCACTCTTTAAATCAGCATCTGCTCTTTTCCTTGTTTATTATCTAATGTAAGCCCCACAAAGCCAAAAGCTTCCTGCCTTATTCACTGTGAGATCCTTGGCAGGCTGACCACACAGTGACCCTCAAGGTGGCCATCATCTCCCCTTCATCAGCTTTTTCAGGAGCACCGTCTCTGGGCCAGGCCCTGTGCAAAGGTCTTTGCTCACCTTCAACTGAATTTCCTAAGGAGCCTGTGGGCTCCTTTTACAGACAAGGGGACTGAGGCTTAAAGAGAGGAAGTTACTTGTCCAAGCTTGCACAGCTAGTGCATGGTGATAATTTAGACCCCCGCCTCTCTGCCTTCCAAGTGCACCCTGAGTTTGCCCTTGGCAATGATGCCTAAGTAACAAAAAGGAGGCAGGGAACAGCCACCTCAGGAACACTGAGCAATGAGTGAAGATCACCCTCTTTCCCTCACCACTGTTCTTTTTCTTCATCTTGTCACAACTCCAAGTTGGCAGTTTACCCAGAAGACAAGCCCTCCAGGTTAATGTCTAAAGGGTATCGGAGGGCAGTGCCATGGTCCTAATTCTGTGCCCCAGTTTCATCATCTGGAGAATGGAGAGACTTCATTAGCTGTGAGTTAATACAGTGACCATTGAGAACAATGCCTAGAACATAGCTAAGTACTCAAATAATAGCTAAATACTAGCTATTATTTCATCAGATTATCATTTATGGGGAAAGCATCCTCTGAGTTTTAAGTGAATTCTTGTAACATCAAGAGAGCATCATTCACTGACTTTGTCCCCAGATTCGAGGGTGCTTCCTGTTGGGGGTCTACACACCCCCCCCCAAGCTTGGACATTAAGTGAATGTTACATGTTGGTAAATACTTTGATGTCCGTGAGCACATTTAAACTAGTTGAGGCCTCCCATTGGGTGTAGGACTTCCCTTGGGTCAGATACTAGTTGCCGCCAGTTATAGAGCGCCACCCCCCGACCTGACAGGCAGTAAATCAGAGGCATGGGATTTGAGCACAGGACCCCTGATCTCAGGCTGCTCTCTGCTGCTCCTGCTGTCATGTGCTCAGCCCTCCCTTCCCCCTCCTCAGTTGAGAACACCACCAACATCACTCAGGATGCAGAGTTCCGGTGGCCTAGCTGTGACCGCCAGGAAGAGATGCTCAACCTGGGATTCACCATCGGCTCCTTTGTGCTCAGTGCCACCACTCTGCCCCTGGGGATCCTCATGGACCGCTTTGGCCCGCGGCCCACAAGGCTGGTTGGCAGGTGAGGTGGCTAGGCCGGGCCTTGGGGACCTGGAGGGCAGGGTCTGATGTTGTGGGGGGAGGGGAGGCTCAGAGTGTTCAGTCGGCTCCTCCCCCTCCCCCTGCATCTCTACAGCGCCAGCTTCGCTGCGTCCTGCACCCTCATGGCCCTGGCTTCTCGGAACACCAAAGGTGAGAGGTCTGGCCTCTTGTGCCCCCACGAGAAAAGAATGAGTGGGATGAAGGTGGATGTTTACCCCAGCTCTCACCCTTGGCCTCCCACAGCTCCCAAATGTCCTCGCCTACCCTTCTCCCCTTCCCAGTTCTGTCTCCGTTGATATTCCTGGCGCTGTCCCTGAATGGCTTCGGTGGCATCTGCCTAACGTTCTCTTCACTCACGGTGAGTACGACTGCCTCTGGCTTGGCAGCAGGGTGCCCATGAGTGGGGTGGGGGTAGGAGTGAGTGAGGGCAAGAGTGGAGAAGGGACAGTGGACACAGATCAAATTGGTGTGCGTGTGTCCTGAGCTCACGCTGTCTACTGAGGTCTGTTCTAGGCATTGGGGCTGCAGTACAAACAACTGAATTTCCTCACCTTCCTGGAGCTGGAATCCTGGGGTTAGGGGAACAGGCAATCCCCCAAGCAAGTAAACTAATACATTATGTCCGTAGTCATACGTGCCAGAAAGGAAATAAAACTGGGTAATGCGATAGTGACAGGGAGGGAGCAGCTTGGGACAGTGTGTGTGTTTGCCTCGTTATGTACGTATGCCGCTGTCCACAGGAAGGCACATGTGTTACTTGTGAGTGTATTCATTTGAATCGTATAAAATTCCCAACACTGACCTTACTTGACCTGCAAAAAAACAGTTTTCACGTGGCCTGACCTCTCACGCACTTGTGCGAGTTTTGAGTGTGTTACTCTGGGTGTGTATGTTGACATATGTGGGTGAGTGTTACGTATGTAAGGGTTCAAGGCTTATGAGTGTGTGGTTGGGGGGAGTGGTTTCTGGCTGGAGCTGTCTTTTTTTTTTTTTTTAATCTCAGTCTGGGCTGTTTATCTCGGATGAGGGCCGCCTGACCACCAAACTGGGTGTTTTTGGCCGAATTTCACCTCAACCCTTCATTCCAGCCCAGGACATTTCACAACTCTAAGGAAGCAAATCTTTTCCTCCTGCCCCCCTCCGCAGCCCCTTCTCCAGGCTGTGTAGCTTGGCTCAGGGCCCTATTCCGTCTCCCCTCTCTGCCCAGCGCTGCGGGATGTGGGCACCGGCTCGGGCGCGGGCGCGGGGTCCTGACCTTGGACCCTGCTCTGGCTGTCCTGGGGGGCAGGCTTAGGGGGCCCCGCCGCGCCTTCCCCGGCTCCGCTGCCAAGGATCTCCAGCCAATCGCAGGGCCCGGCGCCGTCCCCACCCCCAAAAGCCTCTGTGCGAACTCGGATCCCGCCGGGACGGATCTGGGCCTGGACGTCCAGTGCTCCTCAGCCCTTCAGCGTAGGGTTAGCTAGTGGGCTGGACTTGCGCCCGCCCACGTGCTGGGTGGAGGCAGCGCCCTGGGACCCTTGGGTTGGGGGCGGGGTAGCGGGGCGGCTCCAAAGGCCTGGCTGCTCTTGGCCCTGGCACTTATCACTGGAGGTCTTGGCAAGGTGCCTTGCAGATACAGGGTGCCAGGGCAAACCTCTGCCAGAGCTGGGGTCACCTGGCCTCACACCCTCTTCATAGCTACTTGGAGGTTGGTGGTGGACTCAATTCTCTGTGTTTATCTGCCTTTCTTTCCAGAGCTATTTGGGGGTTTTCTTCTGGACTTTGATTTCCCCTGCGTGGAGAATAAACCATCCCAGCTGTGGGATCTGTTGGCGTGGGGAGGATGGTGGAGCCAGAGTGGGGTTTACGCTGAGAGTGGCCCGACTTTGCTCTCCCCTCCTCTGAGGAGCTGGCTCAGGCCGACAGAGGAGAACAGGCAATCAGTTAATCCTCCACTGGTGGTCTGTGCACGCAGAGCCACCTGGACACCTGGCCTCCCTTAGTCCCGCCCTCGCCTCCCTAGCCTGTCCCATGCGGGGTCCTGCACCCTCCATGGTCAGACAGCCACGGTCACAGTCTTGGGGTCTGGGCTAGAGCTAGAGCAGCTGGACGGGAGAAAGTTATTAACACGCTCTGCAGACCTGAGCACCTCTCATCCCCTCTCCGGGCCTCAGTTTTCTCATCTGCCAAATGAGTGGCACGAGATCAGTGTTTCTTTTTTTAAAGAATTAATTCACTTTCCAGTTACAGTCGACATACAGTATTGTATCAGTTTCGAGTATACAACACAGTGATTAGACATTTACATACACCTTGCAAAGCAGACGAGTGTTTCTTAACCACCCATTCCATGGGTTATTAAGAAGCGTCACACGATAAAGGGGGGATCTGTGAGCAACTAAAGAAAACCTGGGACTAAAAAAAAAAAATTGACAACATTTCTCTTCGAGGGCGCTTCTGGGGGCCTTTTAAGATGCTAGCGAGCCTTGGGCGTCTATAGGAGGGGTTAGAGCAGTTTCCGACATTGATTTGCCTTTGAACTCTCCTGAGGCGTCCCCGGAGGCTGGTGCTCCTGGAGCTCACGGCTGGGCTGGAGGCTGCCAGGTTTCTCTAGCGGGGCTGGGAACGGGGAGCCCTGGGTGGATGCGGGGGTCTCCCCTGCTCACGAGTGCTGTCCTCTCCCCTCAGCTGCCCAACATGTTTGGGAACGTGCGTGCCACTGTCATGGCTCTGATGATTGGCTCCTATGCCTCTTCCGCCGTCACGTTCCCAGGAGTCAAGGTATGGAGCGCCTACGGGGACAGTGAGGCCACTGGGTTTTCTTTTGCCTTAGCACAAGAACTGTGCGGGGTCTGGGTACAGAGGGGCTGGTGTCTGGTGACCCAGTTCCTGCCAGTTAGCGGTCAGTCTGCACCACCTAGGCAGGGGGGCGGGGGTGGGGTAGAGCACCGAGTCTAGGCACTACTGCCAACCAGCGGGTCCCATTTCTCTTTTCTCTTCCTCTCCCTTACCATCATCCCAGTCCAGGCCTTCATCCTCCCTCCTGGGGCAGTGCGGCCTTTCCCAGCGGGTCTCCTTGCCTCTGCTCTTTCCCTTCTCCCATCTGTCATTCACATGACTTCCAGCATGATCACAGATGCAGGACTCACTCACACACCCACTTCGCCTGCAGAATCAAGTCCAGTCTCTTCACATGCCTTCAAGGCTCTTGGTTCTCAGGCCTCCCCTCCACCTTTCTGGCCACTTCTCTCTCCCCTGCCCTGGAGAGGCTGGGTGGCTTGGCTCCAAGGTCATAAAACTAGTTCATGCCAGGCCAGATCCTAGACAGGTCAGCACAGAGGCCTTTGTTCTAGTCCTGGGCAACCTTGGGGCCTCATTCCTTCCTCTGATATCAACTGGTAACAAAATGCCCTTTCAAATGGGCCACGCATTCCAGCTCAGGTAGTTAACTTGGTAGCTTAGCAGCCACTTGCTCAGTGTCCGCAAAGGACTTTGAGAGTGTACATCAGTGGGGTGGCCTTCAGTGGGTGAGGCAGCAGCAGTCACAGAAGGTGGCGTTTCTCCCTTCTCTTTGGCTCAGGCAACTAAGTGTGGCTTGAGGGGAAGCTCTGTCCTGCCCCCAGGGAAGATAGAGCCCCAAGGCCCAAGGAACCCCCAGGGGGAGCAGTTTTCCTGGGCAGCCCTGGAGCTCTGAGCAGTAGCCCGAGGAGAGGCCAGTCATCCCAGGCAGAGGGTGGCAGAAAGGACAAGAGAAGCGCCAACATCTCACATACCTGGCTTCCCCAGTAGAAAGGCTGGCATATTGGCACAGAAACCCAGTCAATTCAGAACTTCCTTGTCCTGGGTTAGGAGATTGTGAGCAGAGCATTGTATGTCTCCCCTCCCTATTCAGTGTCGCACCTGGAAGCACCTGTGAAAGGTGAGATAAGGCTTGTCAGCTTGAGTTTGTCTTTCTACTGGGGAATAGGCCAAGAAGAGGCAGGATAAACAATGTAGGCCCTGATAAACCTAGAGCCTTATTTTCCTTTTGTACATAAAATGAAATGACATTTTTATGTAAAATCAAATGTGCACGGCGTCAAGCAAAATTTGTGTGTCTTTCAAGATAGTAACTGAGATTCGAAGACATTTTGAGCTTGGGGCCAGCAACTTCAGTACCTTGTGGGCACTACTTCATCCCACTCTAGGGGGCGCTGCAGTGAAAACGGAGGAGGTGGCCGGGTTTCTAGTCCTCTCAACTTCCAGCCTTGGTTTCCCCATCTGCAAAGGAACGGGGTGGAAGAGACCTTCCCTCGGGCCTCTGAGGTCTGGGTTCCACCTCTGGCTGGAAAAGGTAGGTCTGGGGCCGCGGAACCTACCCCACACGTCTGTCCTCTCCTCCCACAGCTGATCTACGATGCCGGCGTGCCCTTTGTGGTCATCATGTTCATCTGGTCAGCCCTGGCCTGCCTAATCTTTCTTAACTGTGCCCTCAACTGGCCTAGTGAAGCCTTTCCCGCTCCTGAGGAAGGCCGCTACATGTGAGTGGCTCTGTGGGGGCCCGGGGGTGGGAGGGGGACAGAATCAGCTGTGGAGGCAGAGAGACTGGATTTGCAAATCATCTGAGCACTCCGAGCTCTGCTTTCTCTTCTATACTGGGAGGATCCTACCACCTCCCCTCCCCTGGAGCATGACAGGAGGTCAAAACCTGGTGACTGTTATTATTATTATCCTTTCTGGGTTTGGAAGTTGAGATCGGAGTAGGAGGGACCCCCAGCAATTATGCCATGTGCCATGTGGACCTAGAAGGGGAATACAAAGGAATCAAATACCCTACACTTTGTGGGGCAACCTGAATGCCAACTTTTCTTGACCCCCTGTTTGTTCGCCAGGGCATGTGTGTGTGTGTGTGATGCTCCACAGCCAAGCACATAGGGTACCTATTAAACTGCTGGTGTTTATCCAGTCTCCTGTATGGCAGGCACTGTTGGGCCCTCACACCCTTCTCAAACAGCCCTAGGAGGTGGATTCTGTTAACTCCATTAATAGCAAAGGTACGGGGAACGAAGTCACTTTCCTAAGGTGATACCATTGAAAAGGGAATGAATCTAAGGTTAGAACCAGGCTCTCTGACTCCAGGCTGAGTTCTTGATGCTGATTCCATGGCGACAGCCCCAGTGGAAAATAGCTAGTCCACCTTCACTTCCTGGGTGCTAAGTTGGTCCCTGGAAGTGGGCCCTGCACAGAGAGCTTATCAGTGGGCATGTCAGAGCTGGGTAAAGGGGTGACTGGGACAGCCCCCTTCAGGCAGGCTGTTGAGGGAGGCTCTGCGGGTCTGGTTCCCACTTATCCCCGCCTGGCTGCTGGTAGGAAGAAGATCAAGCTCACCGGGCTGGCCCTGGATCACAAGGTGACAGGTGACCGCTTCTATGCCCATGTGACCATCGTGGGCCAGCGGCTGAGCCAGAAGGCCCCCAGCATGGAGGGGGATGGCGTCGACATCTCCTCCCAGGTCATTTGTCGCACCTCAGAAAACCCTTATGAGAGTGAGTGTCTATCTGGTCAGGGAGCTGGCCTTGGGGGATGAGGAGGGCGGGTCCTCACACCTAGTGAGCACGGATACCCCAGAGCTCGCCTCTCCCTTCTTCAGTTCTACCAGCACCCCATGATGTAGGTGAGTGGGAATCAGAACTTAGAGAACTCTGGGAAGTTCAGATTTAGGGGTGCTCTGTTAGATTCCTTGGGATGCAGGAAGGAGCTTCCAGAAAGGGGCAGGGTCTCTAGGCCTGCGGGCCAGCTGTTTTCAAGACTTCCTGCAAAGCCTGAGCCTTTTGCATCAGGTACAAACCTCCAACGCCTGGCCGGCTAGCGCCCCCTGCTGGCTGCAGGAGGAGCCGCAACCTGCCTTTCTCCGGGGCCACTTCCCAAGGTGTCAGCTCTGAGGTTAGTGAAGGAGCACTGGCCTTGGGGTCCTGAGATGGGATTTTGAGTCCCGTTGCCCAGTTACAGGCCACGTGACTTGGATAGGTCACTTACCCTGCTCTTACTTTCCTCATCTCTAAACCTGGCACTAACAACACCCACCTCTCTAAGGGTAGTCGTGAGGATTGGATGAAACCACGGTGACTGAAGCTCTTTATAAATTGCAGAGCCCTGTGCAGTTACAGTGTGTCATCCCCGCTGCCGGTCCTCTCATGGCCGAGTTGTGGGTGTGACCTGCAGCTTCCCAGCTCCGTGAGCTCAGGCAACTCTCTGAGCTCCCTGAGCCACACAGTCACCCCGTGTGTAAAATGCCGTAAAGACAGGGGTGCTGTGTGATTGGGTTAAACGGGGGTAAAACGTATCAAGCGTGCTTCGCATGGTAAGTGCTTAATATATGGTAGCTAGAGTTATGTATCACACCAAGCATAGGGTTTACAAATTCAGAGGTTACCTGAACATTTTCTATGGAGGTAGTTATAGAGCCAGGCAAGAACTTGGGGGCCAGTTGAGTCTGAACCCTTGTTTTTGAGGAAACCAGTCTGTACCCACAGTCACATAACATCAGAACCCTCACTAGAACAGCATCCTCTGGGACATTCAGAGGGAAATGGAAGATCTGGGGCTCAGGGATACCTCCTGCTGTGCCCCCAGAATCTGTCTCCTTGCGCAAGAGCCTCTGCTCCCCCATTTTCTTGTGGAGCCTCCTCACCATGGGCATAACCCAGCTGCGAGTCATCTTCTACATGGCTGCCATGAACAAGATGCTGAAGTACCTGGTGGTCACCAGTGGCCAGGAGCATGGTGAGGTGCTGCTGAGCCCACGGGGGTGGGGGGGGGCGGAGGGGCACAGCACAGCCACCCTGGCTGGCTTCTTACCCTGGCTTCTCCCCCCACCCCATCGTCCCCAACAGATACTGTCGACTTGAGACAGAAGGCAGAAGAGGAAGGTAGGGGGACAAAAGCTGAGGCCCTTGGCCTGTACCCACCCTTGCCCCCTTGGGCGTTTGGGAGAACTAAGGATCTGGGGTCAGAGGAAGGCTATTTTGGCTCTCCCTCTTCTTCACTGGAAGTGGGTGGTGGTGCCCACTGGGCTGCTGGCATCCCCTGTGCCAGCTTCTGACCCCGCTTCCCTTCCCACCCTGCCCAGTCGGATTCTACTCCTCCATCTTTGGGGTCATGCAGCTGCTGTGCCTGCTCACTTGCCCTCTCATCGGCTACATCATGGACTGGAAGATCAAGGACTGCGTGGACACCCCCGCTGAACTCACTGCCCTCCGCGACGCCAGGTGACCCACACAGGGATGGTGACAGCAAGTAGCTGGACAGTGCTTTTTACTTCCTGTGTGCTTTCACATCCAGCATCTTATTTCGTTCTCCCAAGAGCCCTGGGAGAGCAGAGGTACCTCCCCATTATACAGATGAGGAAACTGAGGCTAAGAGGGGACATGGCTTGCTTGTTAATAAGTATAGCTGACTGCATTAAGCACCTTGCATTGTCTTATTTAGTACTGCAATAGCTCTCTGAGATAACTACATTATCTTTATTTCACAGAGGAGGAAGCTGAGTCACAGAAAGGTTAAGTAACTTACCCAAGATCACACAGCTTTTAGTTATAAAGGCTAGGAAGAGATGGAGTAGATATATTGGGTATCTATTGCTACATAACAAATTACCCCAAAACCTGGCATCTTTAAACAACAAACGTGTATTATCTCATATAGTTTCTGAGGGTCAGGGAATGACTTAGCCGGGTGGTTCTGTCAGAATCTGAGTCTGTTCAGACTGCTATAACTAAATACCACAGACTGATGGCTTATAAACAAATTTGTTTCTCACAGTTCTGGAGGCTGGAAGTCTGAGATCGGGGTGCCAGTGTGGTTGAGGGAGGCTCTTCTTCTGGGTCATAGACTTGTCACATGGCAGAAGGAACCAGGGAGCTCTGAGGGGCCTCTTTTTTAAGGGCACTGATCCTGTGATGAGGGCTCCACCCTCATGGCCTCACCACCTCCCAAAGGCCCCACCTCCTGATCCCATCACCTCGGGCATCAGGATTTCAACATATGATAACAACATTCAGACCATAGCAGGATCTCTCACCAGGTTCCAGCCAAGCCGTGGGCTAGGGCTGCAGCCATCTGAAGTGCTGTCGGGGCTTGGAGAACCTGATCCTAAGCTCGCTCAAGTGGCTTCTGGCGGGAGGTTCGCTTCCACCCCACCTGGGCCTCTCTAGCAGGGCTGCTCAGGACGAGGCAGCTGGCTTCCCCCAGAGCGAGATCTAAGGGAGGGAGACCAAGACAGAAGCTGCAGTGTCTTTCCTAATGTAATCTCTGCAGCGACGAGCCATCACTTCTGTCATGTTCTGCCAGTTAGTTACACAGAGTAACTCTGGTACAGAGTGGAGGGGGACTCTACAGTGTGGGAATACCAGCAGGCGGGGTTCATTGGAGGCCGTTGTGTTGGCTGGAGACCACTGTCAGATCTTGAACCTAGGTCTTCTGACTGCTGTGTTCTTTTCGTGTTAATCCCGTAGTCCTTGAGAGGCTAGGAGAGTGAGACTAGGAGAGGGAGACTAGGAGAGAAGGCACCTAAGGCACAATGAAGTGCTCTCCCCAGCATTGGTGCCCTGGCACCCAGCCTTCTTCCTTTGCCCTCTGCTCCTGGTGCCCAGGGTCCATTAGCAGGGCCCTTCTGTCTAGGACCAGTGGGCAGCCTGCCCTCATCCTCGCCCCCTGACCTCTCTCCTGGGCCAACCTCAGAGCCCTTGACCCTGCCACAGAGAGGGGCTTGCCGGGCAGCCATGTTCGTTTGTCCTGGTGGGCAGACATACTTTGCTGGGGCTTCCGATGAGAGAGGGTGTGAGAGCTCCCCACTGTCCGCCTTCCTTCCCATCCTCGAGTCTCAGACGTCACTGTGCACGTGAAATACTTGGGATCTTTGTCCGAGTGCGGAAACTTGGGCCCCACTCCCGCGAGTCTCGGGTGAGAATGAGGCTCTGGAATCTGCATTTTTTAGGAAGGCCCCAGAGGCCACTGGCGTCATTGGTGGGGGAGCCACCCTTTGAGACGTGCAGGGCTGCAGAAGCGCTGTTCTCCTTTTTCTGCTGCCCTGATGGCAAAGGCAGAGGGGGAGGGGGAGGGGCCAGGCTGAGAGCCGAGGAAAGGGGTGTGGACTGCGGGGGAGGTAGAGGCAGTGGCCGATGATGGTCTTTTCTCCTCAGGGACGGCGTTGTCACCAAGTCCGCCAGACCGCGCTACCGCAAGATCCAAAAGCTCACCAATGCCATCAGCGCCTTCACCCTGACCAACCTCCTGCTTGTGGCCTTTGGCATCACCTGCCTCATTAAGAGCCTACACCTCCAGGTACCCACCCCCGGCCCCCCCCCCCCACTTTTCCTGCATTCTAGGACCCCTCCAGAGGGGCTGTTCCCCTGGCGCCTGCCTTTCAGGAAAGATGGGTCTTGTCCTCTGGGTTTTTCAGGAAGTGTTTCTAGTAGGTGGGGCAATGGAGAGGGTGGGCAGGTGTGGCCGGGCTTGGTGAGGTTCCATGTCCCCATCTCCTCATCCACCCTCTGTCCCGCCGCCATGCCCACTCTTAACCTCTTCCTTCCCCTTTTTTGGTTCCAGTTTATGACCTTTGTCCTGCACACCATGGTTCGAGGTTTCTACCACTCGGCCTGTGGAGGCCTCTATGCTGCAGTGTGAGTCAGCCCTTCCTGAGGCACCCCCATAACGAGAGGGTCCCAGAGCAGAGTCGAAAGCAGACACCCCTTAAGACACCCCTCCCACCCTGGGTAGGCGTGCCCTCCCCATCCTCCCTGAAATGCTGGCATCTCAGAACATGGGGTGGCTCTAGGGGACCGGCGGGGATCTCGGAGGCTGTCCGGTCCACTGCCATCTCCGCACTCCTCTGATGATGGGGAACTCACTCCTCAGAGGCAGCCTACCCTGCCCCCCGACAGGACAACCCCTCTGTCAGAGTCTTTCCTCGGAGGAAGCCGAAATACTTGTTTTGATGACACTTTGGCACTATATCTGCTCAATGGAATGGCCCCCAAAGTGGCCCTGTAGAAATCTCCAGACAGCTCCTGCTTCGTGTCGAACGGCGCTCAGTTCTCTTTCTCCTCTCTCTTCTGGTTCCCACTGCCAGGCGTTGCCAAGTGACTCTCCCTCGTGTGTGTGCAATGGAGCAGTATTACAATAGCGGCGACAAAACCATAGCTGATATTGAGTCCTTATTCTACTGTAGGCGTAGCCCAGGACACTTGACCAACACTTCTTCATCTAAACCTCAGTTTCCTTTATTTGCTCCAGCTAAAAAACCATGAGGTCATCCTTGGTCCTTCTCTTCCTCACACTCCATATCTGGTCTTGCCGCAATCCCACCAGCTCTGCATCCCACGTCCCACGTAGCCCAAATCCCTCCCTTCTTGTCATGTCTACTGCAGCCACCCCTGTCCTGGCAGCATCCGGATGGTTCCCACCGCTGCTGCCCTGGCCTCCCCTCAGGCTGTTTTGAACACTGGAGCTGGAGACACCTGTTAAGACATAAGTCTCTTCACGGCACTCCCCGCCCCAGTCTTGTCTCACTCAAAAAAGGAGCCGAAGGCTGTATTGTGCTTAAAAGGCCCTGCAGGGTGTGGTGCTGGGACCTTTCTTACCCTCCCCACCTCAGTCACTCCCCTCCCGCTGTGGCCTCCTCAGGGCCTGAGAAACAACAATGGCGTTTTCTGCTCAGGGCCTGTGCGCTTGCTATTCCTCCTTCCTAGAATGTTCTCCCTCCAGCTGCCTCACCTCCAGGTCTTTACCCAGCTGTCCTGTGTACACCTGCAGCCCCCTTGACACTCTCAGCTTCTTCCTCTGCCTAACCTCGCCCCATGGCCCTTGTTACCATCGAACACACTATGCCTTTATCTCGCTTATTGGGTGATTCCCATGCGCCACCCCGCCCCAGCTGTTTGGTTTATGGCTGACTCTCCACGTCCCAGACTGGCACCTGGCACATAGTGGGAATTCAATAAATGTTTGTGAAAAGAATAAACGGAGAGTGAAGTGAGGGCTTATCCCTGGTTTTAGTGGAGGAAGTGAGGCTCAGAGAGGTTGAATGACCTGCTATGACCACAGAGGCAGGAGGTGTGATCACGGAAGCAGCTCCGTGGCCCTGAAGTCGTGGCATGCACGCTGTCCAGGCCAGGGGCCGAAGAGCACCTGCCAAGAGCCTGAACGCTTACGCTCCACCGTGTCTGGCTGAAAGGGTGCAGGGCAGGGGAGGGTCACACGCCCTTCACACTTGGCCCCTCTCGTTGACAGGTTCCCATCCAACCACTTTGGGACGCTGACAGGCCTGCAGTCCCTCATCAGTGCCGTGTTCGCCCTGCTCCAGCAGCTACTCTTCATGGCCATGGTGGGGCCTTTGAAAGGAGACCCCTTCTGGGTGAGAATGGGGGGTGTCATGGTAGTTGCAGGAGTCCCTGCCCTGGGTGCAGCCCAGGAGTTGGAGGTGGGGCGGGGCGGCTTGGATGTGATGGAATCCCTCCTCTCATCTGAGCCTGGAGGTGCCTTGGAAATCTCTAAGCTGGGGGTTCCCAAGCTGGCTGCCCATCAGAACCCCTCGCTGAGTGTTAAAAACATACATTCCCCAGCCTTCTGAATCAGTGGCTCTTGACCTGGGCCCAGGAGTCTGTTTTTCATAAGCTCCCAATTGACATGTGATCAGGGCCCAGCCCTGATCCAACTCATTCCCCCCAGTGCAGAGACCCTGTCCAGCACCCCTGAGAAGGGGTTCTGCCAAACTCCCTCAGTAACAGACACCTCTTTTGCAAGAGGTGGCAGCCATCAGTACTGTTGGAAAGGCTTTCCTTACCTTGAACTGACAGCTGCCTCCCGAAAGTTGATCTCTTTGCCCACTGGAGTCCCCCACTGCTAACAACCCTTCTCCCAATGATGAAGTGACAGCTACCATTTATGGAGCGCTCACCAGGTGCTAAGCACACCGTGTACTTTTTTTCCAATTAGAGTTGACAATATTATTTTACATTATTTACAATATTATTTTACACTAGTTTCAGGTGCATAGTGATTAGACATTTACATAATTTACGGAGTCATTCCCCCAATTAGTCTAGTGCCCACCTGGCACTATACAGTTATTAATATCGTCAACTGCATTCCCTGTGCTGTGCTTTACATCCCAGTGACTATTTTGTAATGGCCAATTTGTACTTCATAATCCCTTCACTTTTATCACCCAGCCCCCCAGCTCCCCTCCCATGTGGCAGCCATCAGTTGTTCTCTGTGTCTATGAGTCTGTTTCTGTTTTGTGTGTTCATTTATTTTGTTCTTTAGAGTCCACATGGAAGTGAGATCACATGGTCTTTGTCTTTGATTTATTTCACTCAGCATAAAACCCTTTAGGTCCATCCATGTTGTTGCAAATGATAAGATTTCTTTTTTTTTTTATGGCCAGGTAATAGTCCATCGTATATATGTACCACTTCTTCTTTATCTAATTGTCTGTCCTGTGCACTTAGGTTTCTTCCATATCTGGACTATTGTAAATAGTGCTGCGGTGAATGTATGTGCAGTGCATATATCTTTTCGAATTAGTGTTTTGGATTTCTGTGTATAAATACCCAGAAGTGGAATTGCTGGGTCATGAGGTAGTTCTATTTTTCATCTTTTGAGGAACTTTCATACTGTTTTCCACAGCAGCTGCACCAATGTGCAATCCCACCAACAGCGCACAAGAGTTCCCTTTTCTCCACATCCTTGCCAACAATTGTTATTTGTTGATTTATTGATCATAGCCATCCTGACAGGCATGAAGGGATATCTCATTATAGTTTTAATTTGCAATTCTCTGATGATTAGTGACATTGAACACCTTTTCACATGTCTGTTGGCCATCTGTATGTCTTCTTTGGAGAAATGGCTATTCAGATCCTCTGCCCATTTTTTAAATCCGATTGTTTGGGTTTTTTTGGTGTCAAGTTTTCGAGTTCTTTATAAGTTTCAGATCTATCATTGGTGAATAACACCATGTATTTTTATCACTTAATCTTTGCCCCTGAAGCACTGAGAACAACACACTTCAAGTCGAGATGACTTGCCTAGGGTCAGGGAGCGAGTAATGCAGAGTGGGATGTGATTGGGTCCAAGCCCCTGGGAGGCCCCTGTGCTGGGCCTCCTGAGCCTTCTGTCCCATTGACTATGTGTCCCAGCCCCTGGGAGCCTCTTCTTACCATCTCAGATGGTCCCACTGTCAGCATCCTCAGAGGTCCAGATTCCCAACCCGGAAGTTCCTATTTCAGGAGTAGCCTGGCCCTGGCACTAGCCAGGATTCAAACCAGGCTCTGCCAGTTTCCAAGGCTGCTCGACATTAAATGAGATACTGTTGGAACAGTGACTGATCACAGTAAGTGCTGGTGAAGTTTATCATTCTAGACCAGGACCTGGAGGGAAATGGCTGCTTTTGCCTTCCTTTTGTGGGGCTATTGCATGTCCCTGAGGGGAAATGCGGGAAGAATGGGAACCTACTTGACTCTGTCTCTCTCTTTTGTCCTGAAGGTGAATCTGGGCCTCCTGATATCCTCACTCCTGGGATTCCTGCTACCTGCCTACCTCTTCTACTACCGTGCCCTGCTCCAGAGGAAGTACGCCACCAACTGGGAGGGCCCGCTGAAGGTGCCCAGCGGCATTGACCTCTGAGGCCACAGGACCTGGATGACAGGCTGCCAAGGCCTGAGCAACCAAAGGGAATGCCTCAGATGGCTTTTCTACCTGTACCATACGCACAGAGCCAGGGGCCGTGGATTTATAAATACCAAGAGAAGTTCTATTTTTGTAGGGACTTGCTAAAAGGAAAAAAAGAACACCCTAAAAAAATCCCCCAGAGCGATGCGCTCTTGACTGAAGACAGCCCTTGTGCTAGAAGGATGGAGCCTCTTCCTCCTCAGATTGGAGACCAAGGTGTGGGGCTGCCCTTTCTCTGGGCCTTCGTCTTAGGGGCCTGCCTCCTGGTGACTCCTGGGGGCTTGTGGGATCAGCAAACAGGCTACCCCTAAGGTTCCCACTGTTCAATGCCCAGAGTGTGCATATACGTGTGTGTGTATGTGTGAAACAACCTTTTTCCCTTCCGGAGAAAGGGACCTGGGTTACTGGCCGTGTCCTGGATGGGCTGTGGCGGGCAGACTCCTTCCAGGAGCTGGAGGGCAGGTTCCCTCCCTGGTGCTGCTGCTTGCAGATCACAGAAGAAATAAAAAATGAAGTGAGAGACTGCCTGGTGTGTGCCTGTGTCTTGGGGGGAGGTGTCTTCTCCCACCCGCACCCTTCTTCTTCACTCAGGCTGGGCATTAAATAGGACACCTGAGGTGCCAGCCTGTCCAGCTCTCGCTGGCCGGCTCACTGTTCTCAACTGTTTCCTGCCCTAGTGTCTGGATCCAGATCCAGATCCAGATCCAGATCCTGCCCTCTGTTTCTGCTCCGCACTTCCGAGGGTTTTGGGGTACATCGGGGAGTCTGGCTTGTTTTTACATGCAATGAGGGCAGGGTGCTTTAGGAAAAATGGATGACTCTCAAACTTTCCTACCAAATCATCCCTGGGGGCCCATTGAAAGTAACTTTTTTATAGGCCCGTTTTATCTCAAAACGTCATGCAAATTTTGAGCTTCACTTTATACTATATTTATACTTTTAGCATTAAAGCGAGGCTTTAAAATTACAGGAATCAAGGGGAGGAATAGAAACATTTCGGAAAATATGCCTTATTTATCCTACTCCTGTACCTGTTTGGGTCCCTGAGACATAAACCTTAGAGGCTGGAGTAAGTCACAATATGGAGAGATGGGATAGGAGGGGCACTAACATTTGTGGATCTGTCTGTGTTCCACAAATGTCTTTATTTCATCCTAATTACAGTCCAAGGGGTCCTTAACTCCATGCTGAAAGGTTGGGGCACAAGACCAAGTAACTCAGCTTGTAGGTGGTGGGGCTGAACTTGGAACTTGGGTGGTCTGACTGCTGAGTCCGAACCACAGGCCCACCAGGGCGGTCAGGATCAGAACGGAGGTCCCAAGTTTCTCAGCTGCCTTCTCTAACTCCTTTCCACCCTTGTCCCACAAACCTTGGAGAACCCCCAAATGTTATCACTGAAAGACAGTATTACAGATAAGTCATCTCTTGGTCTTAAACTCTTTTGAAGTTAATGAAAAAGATTGAGCCACCTATTTTGCAGATGAGAAACATGTCCAGAAGGTGTCTGGAGACTTGGCAAATTCACAGCAGATCTGAGCGCAGTCTCCCTTTTTGCAGACTTCCAGCTAGGAACTGGACAGCACTGCTGAGCTGGGCAGGGTCCCAAAGGGCCTGCACCGGTCCCACTGTGGCGTTTGCCCCGGATTTCGATTTTCCCAAGTTTGGTGGAGGCTGATTGTAAGCGGTGGACCGCAGGCAGTGCGATCCCACCAGATTCGGGGTGAGGGCGGGCGGGGGACGCTCCGTGAGCGCGCCGGGGACAACGTGTGCCCAGCAGGCGGCGCTGCGTGTTTGAGGCTGGGGCCGGGTGGGAGAGGGCAGCGAGCAAGGAAGGGAACCCCCACACGTATGCACACACGCGCCCCCTACCCACGAGTCCGCCGCATCCCCCGGGGCTTGACCTCCAGCCCCCGACCCTGGCTTGCGCCGTTCTCGTTTGAGATCTCCCACGTCCTATCCGACCCCCACCCTTTCCAGCAGTACCTCCAGCCCCACCGATCCTCGCGACGGAAGCAGGGGGCCCCGGTGCTGGCCCCTGCCGGCGGGGGCTCGGGGCCGGGTGGGCGAGGCAGGCAGAAGCCTCGGCCTCCTGGGGGAGGGTGTCTCTGCACTTCGCCACGCCGGGCGCGGAGCTTGGGGAGGGGGCTGGGCAGGGGCGGAAGCGAGCTGGAGCCGTGTTTGTCGCGGCGCTGCCGAGTGGAACAGATGGCTGGGGAGGGGAGAGGGTACGTGGCGGGAGGAGGAGGGGTGCGGGGGCCGACGGATGAGGAACCAAGGATTTCGACGCCCGAGTCTCCCAGGAGAAGCCCCCCTCCCTGCTCTTCACAGAAAGAGGGGTGGGGAGAGGCAGCGCAGGCCTTTTTTCCCAGAGAGTCCTGGCCTCTGGCCTGCCACAGGCCCCACTGCGCCGTCACCCGCCCCGGGGCGCGCCCCTCACTCCGGAGCCCCTCCCCCACCGGAGGGGGCCCAGCCGGCTGGGTCAAGGCCGCAGGGAGCGGCCCGGGTCGCGCGGGTTAATGGGGCCGCACTCCGGGGGGCGAGGGGGCGGTGGGAAGCGGGCTCCTGAGCTCGGAGCATGTTCAGGGATCTAAATAGCTGTGGGAAAACGTGTTAATTGGAACTTTATGCAGATGAGCTGGGATCGCGGTTGGGGGTAGAGGGAGAGAGAAGGTCAGACTGGTGCTGGACCCGAGCCAGTTTCGAGGGGAGGGCTGGAGGGCCCTGGCCAGAGATTGGCAGGTGTGTATCCTATTTCTGGTTCCTGGGGTTGAGAGGGGAGGGTTTCCTCCCTGACCCTTCGCCCCACAAAAGGGATGTGGGGCTCCCCCAGGATCTCCATATTCCGGGACCGGAAGTTCAGGCTTTCAGATCGCCTAGAGGGGATGCAGCCTGCAAGTGTGTTTCCTCTGTGGCTGCTTACCCTGGGTGTCACCCTCATTGTGTCCCCCATTCCCGCGTCTCATCTGACCTCAGTTCTCCATCCCTGGCATCACCCTGTCCACGCAGGAGTCTTGTCTGTAACTTCTATCAGGTGTGCGTTGGGGGCGTGTAACTTTTTATCTTTTTGCTTTCTTTCGTCTTCACCCCTCACCCCCATGGACAATCCACATTTGAGATGTTTCTCAACCTCTAGAGGGCTTTGTAACCCACTCCACTTGTTGAAACGCAGGTTTTGGAGCCCCTTAGAGATCTGATTCAGCACATCTGAGGCACTCAGGAATCTGAAGTTAGCAGCTTCCCATCTAAGTTAGATGTAAAAGGCTCTAATTTTTAAACACCTTGCAGGGAATTGGTGAGCTGGCAAGCCTCCTTCAACAGCCTCCTACTCCCAGCCCTTCCCCCATGCCCCTGGCCTCACCTCTCTGCTCAGTGTGGCCACCCCTGCTTCCAGTACTATAGGATCAGAGGTAGAGAAGGTGCCAGGAAGGAGGGAAGGAAGGAAAGAAGGGAGGAGAAAGAGAGAAAGTGAGTCTGTACCTAGCTCTTCTCTCCAAGCAGGGTCTTACCCTTCCTTTCTTTGCCACCTGCTTCTCTCCCCTCTGCTTCAGCTGCTCCATCTTCCTCTCTCGCTCCACCAGCCTTGCCTCACTTTGCTTCCCTTCCTCCTCCCCATCAGAGGTTTCTAGCAAGGCCAAAGGATCTTGGGACGGGCAGTTTGGATTTTAGCAGGTAACGGCAGGGCCAACCAAAGTCCTTATCTCCAAATGAGAGAGGCCGAGGCACCTCGGGTTGGAAGAAAACAGGAGGGAGGCAGGACTTGAGGAGAGAGAATAACAGCAAACATGTAGGTCACCTTTCCATGGGCTGTGCACTTACTTTCCACAACAACTCAATTTAGACAGGCACGGTTGCCCCGGGTTACAAATTAAAAAAAAAAAAAGGTAAGACCCAAGGGATGTTCAGAGAGGTTAAGTAACTTACCAAAGGTCACACGGTAAGTGGGAGAATAACTAGGTCATTCTTTCTTCTGCTTCCCCAGACTCATTTCTCCAGAGGCCGCTGGGTAGCTGCCCCAGGCCTGCCCTTCCTGCCCCACCCCCAGGGGCAATGGGGATGGAGAAGGACATCATGTACAGAGATGACAGGAGATGCTCAGGTTTCGGAACATCTGACAGGTCTGGCTGGAAGCATTAAAAATTCATGTAGAAACTTGACCCCAGCCGGACCTTGGGCCTGCCACCTGGACTGTCCCTGGCCTTGTGGCCTCTCAGAGCCTGGTGAGTGCATTTCCTTTCAGTAAGTGTCCTGGGAGTGCCAAGTCTTTGTATTTTATAGGAGAGGGGTTCTCTCATGGATTAGGGAGCTAAAGTCAGGAGCCAGTAGCTCAGAAAGCAGTGCTGAGAACCCTCCCCCCACTCCTAGTGTAAGAACCTTAGAGGCTTAAGGGCTTATAAACGTTGTCATCTGGCGTCCTTCTATTTCTCTCCCCAGACAGATAGATGCTCACTCTGTTTAGCATGACTGAAGCCTGGGTGCAATTCCCAAGGTGGCCAGTGGGGGGCAGCCATCTACTTAGAGGCAGCCCCTCCTAAGCCTTTACCCACAGCTTGAAAGGACAGTAAAAGATCTCCATTGATAAGGTCACAGAGAGGCATTTTTGGCCTTGGGGAAGGGCTCTGAACACTGTCATCTGAAGAGATGGGGAGAGGGTTCCTAGTGTGAGGGAGTCTGAGGAACTTTAGGGAGAGTTCAAGGTAAGTTAAAGGTTTCAAGTGCATAATAACTGATGGCCAGCATTATTCAATCATTCTAGCTGAAGTGGAGGTTTGGGAGGAGGCCATGAGAGAAAAAGCTAGAAAGTCCTTTGGTACCACATTCTGAAGGCGTTTTATCTTTAATCTGTAGACAATAGGGAACCATTGTAGGTTCCTGAGTAACATAATGACGTAATGCAAATTTTGGTCAGCCTGAATCTGGCCACCATGGGCAGGCTGGGTGGGAGGGAGAGAGAGACTGAATGTAGAAAAACCAGAGAGGAGGGTATTGCTATTTTCTTCTATATTCTAGGCATGAGGTAATGAGATGGAGCAGGGAGGTGGCAGGGGGAATGGAAAGGAAGGGATGGATTGGGGCTGGGATGGGGACTGGGTAAGTGAGGAGATACAGGAGATTGAAGAAGAAAGGGGTTAACTACATTTAGGCTGGGTGTCAGGCAGATGAGAGAATGCAAAATGTGGGTGCACCCAACACAATGCAGGAAGTGAATGAATTTTGTTTCTGTCAGGGGTGGGGCGTCATGGACAAGTGCCTTGGTTTTCTCATCAGAGCATTGGTGGGAGTTGGACCGGATGGCCCTGAAAGCCTCTCCAGTTTCAAGGTGTGGCTGACCATTATGATTCTGGGCGGTCTGGAGAGGCTGAGGGTCTGTGTACTTGTGCTCTCTGGGGGTGGGCTCTGTGCAGGATCCTGCTTGAGTGGCTGCGCATGCATGTCAGTATTTGGCGTGCATCTGCCTGTTTGTGGGACCCGTGGGTGTTGGCGTGCCTGCACGTGCTCTGTAGCTCTGCTCTGTGGGAATGTGTGTGAGAGAGCGTGTGAGCATGGGTGGGCACGTGATGGGCCTGTCCGTGGGTCTGTCTGGCCTGGTGGGGGTGGGGTGCTGGGAAGCGGCATCACTGTAGGCTTCTTCCTGAGGCTCACACACTCCTCTTGCTTTCACTGTTCTGAAATAGCATCTAGACCGAAGGCCCATGAATATTTCACAACGATAATTCTGTGACCTGGACAGCCTGCTGCTGATTTACCAGCATCCTCCCTCCCCTGCCCAGGCCGCAGCTGCCCCTCCTTTATCGGAGCTCTTGCCTGGCTAGTTCCACTCATTAGCCTCTTCAAAGGCAGCCTGATACAGGCCCCTGTGAGACCCCAGGCTTGGAGCTCCCTGGTTTGTGACCAGTGTGATACTCTCCCTATCCCCCCGCCCCACGCCCAACTCCACATCCTTATCCAAAGTCCACCTGCCTCAGGCCTTAGATGCTGACTCCTTCTCATTTCTGCTTATTCTCACCATCCTCTGACTTGCCTGGCCAGAGTCACAGAATCTCAACATCCTTCCTTCATGAGCCCTGGCATCTAGGTCCCCTCTCTTTCAATTCTTGTCTCCCAAGTTAGATTCTTAACCCCTAAATATAAATCATCAAACATCTCCTCAATTGTTTTTGTCTGATAAGACTCACCAGGTCCTCCTTAGCCCATGAGGACCAGAGGACCCTTTCCCCAGCCTCTCCTCCACAAACTGGAACGGCAAAGCTTCTGATCATACCTTAAGCCAGCAAGGCACCCCCAACTTGGGATTCTTGTTGCTTTGGTCAACCTGGCCCCTTGGTCTCTCCTCTAACCTTCCTGGAAAACTTCTCTGATCTGGACCATCTCTGATGATTTCTACCTCACAGGAGCCAAGGGAGAGAGACCATTTTTCTACAGGGTGGCTGTGTACAGCTGCACAGGCTGTGCACTGCTTCGGGGCACTGAGCGGAGGGAGCAAGTGTGAGCTGAAGTCCAGTCTTAGGGTCTGCTTGCTGTGTTTCCTCTGCTGTGGGGCTGGTTCTCCCGAGGAAGCATGCCTTTCTCAGATTTGCCCAAAGCCATGTTTGGACTGGCTGTGACCAAGGACAGCTATGTGACTCCTCCTTGCAGGGGAAGGTGGCCACTGCTTTTTCCTGCAAACCTTCCCCAGGCTTAGCTCCTCAGGCTGCAGACAATTCAGGGTCAGCTGTAGCTGCTTTTCCCAGACAAATGAGGAGCTGAGGTGCAGTCAGCACCTGTCTTGGCTGTCAGATTTCGTCTGGCCTGGCCTGGCCTGACTGGGACTCAGGGGGTCACACCCCTCTTCCTCAGGCTGCAGCTTCTTGTCCTAGAGGAGCAGCACACACCTTCAGCCAGCAAGCAGCTCCTCAGATGGCACGATTGGCTCCCCTTTCGCTAACCCTCCCGGCCCTGATATCCTGTTGGCTCTAAGCCCTCCTCCCGCTTTTGAAGTCCTGAGCCAACACATCTTGCAGAAGAAGATAAAATAATATAATTTTTAATAAATTTTTTTTTCCCAAACAACTTCTGTGGATCGTCACCACACAGGGGCCACGGTAGAGAGGAAAGTTCTCTCCAGGCGCCCTAACAAGTGTCCAGGGTAGACGTAGGAGAAAAGTATTCCTCCAGTGTCAGGAGGTTGAGGGGGGCTAGGAGAAGCAGGGGCCCGGGGTCGTCCCGGCCCAGCTGCGCATCCCTCCACGGGGCTCCTGCGCGGAGCTCCTTTCCCCAGCTCCCGAAGGCTCTGCTGGTGGAAGATGCTTCTCAGACAACAGCCCCTCTCGAGTCCGCTGTGGGCACTGGGAGAAGGCGTCAACGGCTGCCCCGGGTGCCCCACTCCAGCCTTGGGATGGGAACGAGTTAAGGGCCAGAGTTGGGGAGAATCGAGCTGAGCCACCAGACACGCCCTCTCGGGGCTGCCTTGAGCCAGCAGCCCGGGAGGCAGGACGAGGTGGCCTGGTCCCAGGGGAGAGAGGAGACGGGAGGGGAAGAAAGGCAGCAAGGCCAGGGACGGGGATTGGGACCGGACCTGGGGCGGGGCGGGGAACAGAGGGGTGGGCGTCCAGGCCTCTGCAGTCTCAGCTCCGCAGTCAGAGGTGGTGGGGCGCCAGGAGCAGGAGGCAAAGCAGCGGGGTGGGGAGCCCGGCCGAGAGCGCGGGGCCGCGCGAGTCCGGGGGCACCTGGCAGGCGGCGCCGGGGCACGTCTGCTCCCCACGCTGGTCCTCGCCACCGTAGCCCCCCCAGTAGTCGTCCTCAGTAGGCGCGTCCCCGCCCTGGCGGCCCCGCGGGTCCTCCGCGGGCAGGTCTCGGTAGAGGGTGGAGGGGTCGGCGGGGGGCGCGCCGGCCTCGGCCACGCCGTACAGGTGGTTGGAAGAGCTGTTGCCGCGGGCGCGGCTCCCGGGCCGCGTGGGCGCCGCGGGCGGGCACGCCTGGAAGTCGGCCTCGCGGAGCGCGCGCAGGTCCCGGCCCTGGCGCTCCGGGGGAGTGGCGCAGGTCACGTCGGAGCTGGACACGCGCGCGCGCTGGAACCAGGCCCAGAGCGGCCGCGCGCGGCAGTCGCACGCCCAGGGGTTGGCGTTGAGCCGCAAGAACTCGAGCGCCGGCAGGTCGGCCAGCGCCTCGCCGGGCAGCGAGGCCAGGCTGTTGTTGAACAGGTAGAGGATGGTGAGGCGGCTGAGGCCGCGGAAGGCCGCGCGGTGCACGCCTTGCAGCCGGTTCCCGTGGAGCAGCAGCCGGTCCAGGCCGCCCAGGCCGCGGAACACGTGCTCCGTCAGCAGCCGCAGGCGGTTCCCGTGCAGGAAGAGGTGGCTCAGGTTGGCCAGGTCCGCGAACAGGTCATCCTGGGGGGGTGGGGAGGGAAGGAGAAGAAGAGAGTGATCCGGAGACAAAATGGGGACTTTCCCCCTCAGGGCTGGGAAGTGGGGAAGGAAAGGGAGGACCGTGGGAATAGAGAGAATTTGACCTTTCGATTGGGAGACCTGGGTTTGAATCCTGCATCTTCTTTATAACGGAGTTAGAGGTGAATATGCGAAAAACAGTGTAGTTGAGGTCAGTGGCTCCCAAACTTTAGGGTGGATCCGAATCCCCTGCAGATCCCCAAGTGCTGCCACCAGAGTTTGTCATTCAGCAAGTGGGGCCCGAGAGTCTGCCTGTCTTTCCAAGTTTCCATGTGATGCTGACCGCTGGTCAGAGGACCACAGAGAATGAGGAGCTCTGGGCTGAGGAAACCCGCCAGCTGGGCAGCCTCAGTTCCTGACCTCAGATCCTGACCCGTCCTTAGCTGACTGTGCCACCTCGAGTATCTGTGTGACTTGGTTTGTTCACCTGTATGATATGGAGCTTAAATGAAGCACCGTGTATTAAGGTGCTTAGAACAAGGTTTCCATACGGAAGGCATCCTGCGAGCCGGCCATTATTGTTAACTTGGCCAAGCCACTAATCTCCCCTAAGCCTGTAGCTTCATCTATAAAATGGGGATGAGTGTACCTCCTCATGGGTTTGTCCCGAGGATTAAAGAAGATGATCCACATCAAGATCAGACAGTGAAGTGCTGGGCACAGTGCCCCGCACACCAGGATCCCGTCCGCTGACGAAGCCCACAGGCCCAGGAGTCACAGCCACAGGTGCCAATCTGCCTTGCCCCGTCCCAGCTGTGTTACATTGGGCGAGTTACTTAGCTTCGTAGCACCTCAGTTTCCCTGGTCTATATAACTTGAAGACTGCCCTCCCCCCGCCAAGCAGGCTGATGGAGGGTCAGATGAAACCATGCTGTAGGGGTAAGGGTATAGGGCCTAGTAGTCACATAGACCACCATCAAGAGATGGTGGTAATTATGACAATAGGGGCTCAGATAAGTGGTATCCCTTTTGTTATAACAGAGGAGCTCCCTGGGGCCCCAAAGTTCTGCTACTAGGCTGGGATATGATGGGGACCAGGTGTCAGCTCCAGAGGCAGCAAGGGAAGGGAAGGAGCCAGCTACCCAATGTCTTGAATCACTCACTACCTGCCTTAAAAGGGCTGACCCACTTGTCTAGGCCTGGGGAGCACCCCCAGTTCAGAGCATATTGATGCTGGAAGGACCTCAGCATGAACAGGGGTGTGGGTTTAGGGGAGAAGGTATGCTCCATGTGTGGGAGGGGACAGAGGCTGGATTCCGCATTTTAACCAGCTCACCGAGGTATTGATCAATCAGCTAGACTGGGGAGTTGGTGCTCCGCATTCACTAGCCCAGCCCACAGAGGGGAGCACGGAGACCCAGAGAGATGGAGGGCTGGCCAGAGAGGGGTCAGATCCCAATGACTGAGGTTCTCCACATCGCAGTGGTCAGTAAGCCCGGGGAGGTCCAGTTCTCAGGGACGTGAGTATCCTCTATGCTCAAGCCAGCTCACCCTGGGTCCTGTTTCCTGTGGCTGTGGCTCTCCCACCCGTTCCTGCCTGGGGAGATGATCCCCCAACCTCACTCAGGAGCCCGGTCAAGGTCCTCAGGTCAGGGGAGGGCATTGACTCCCAGCCCACACTCACACCCACATCCACAGCCCCCACCTCGCTGGCGTGGGCCTGCGTGTCCTCACACCCTCCCATCCGGCTCCCGCCCTCTGCTCCAGGAACTGAGCCTGCCAAGAATCCTCCTCTTGGCCACATTGAGATCCGTCCCCCTCAACCTTCTCAGCTGCCTCTGATGCCAGCGTTCTCGGCCCCCTCTGCCACCCCCCATGCCCAGCTCAGGTCTCCGGGTGGGCTTCCTGTACCTCTGTGTCCTTAGCCTGGCCCAGCTTGGCCAGATGCCCTTGTCTTTCTCTTCTCGGCCCACCCAGGGAGTGGGCTCTGAGTACCTTCCACTCAAACATCCATCTAGTTAGGGTTTCTCTTTTTTTTATGGAGTGTCAATAAGAGTAGGACACACCCACAGATACCTGGTCAGAGGATCAAACTCAGGGGCGGGGGGGGGGGCGGGGCAGCATAGAGGGAGTACAGGTAATGGTGCTTTGGGACATCAGGAAGAGAAAAGCCAAAGGTTTGGAGCTCCTAGGACATTCAGGTGTCTTTGACCCACAGCCTCAATTTGTGGACTACAGAATTTCTTGATTCCAACCTCCTGTCCTTCCCTTTCCCCTCTGCAAAAGTCCTGCCCCTTCCCTTTCCGAGCCTCAGTCTAGGGGTCCATTCCCCATGTCCAAGCTGTTGCCAAATCCTGCTGCCACTTCCTCAGCTGCAGCTCTCAAATCCGTTTTCCTCTCTCTCTACCGTTAAAAACTGTTCTCTGTGCATTAATAAGCTCTTGACTTTCACAGCCCTCGCCCTCCCCCCCACCCCGCGCTCCATCACCCCCTCTCTCTGGGCTGAGAGCGTTGTCTGCTAAAGTCATCTTCTTCCATTTCCAAAACCACATTTCCTTCTCCTCCCCCAGCCAGTTCACAGCTC
This sequence comes from Macroglossus sobrinus, assembly GCA_004027375.1. Lineage (NCBI taxonomy): Eukaryota > Metazoa > Chordata > Mammalia > Chiroptera > Pteropodidae > Macroglossus > Macroglossus sobrinus. The sequence continues at coordinate 426,317 of PVKZ01000871.1, forward strand.
TCTGCGTCCATATGGAATCTCAAGGCGGCATCCCCCTCCCTTTCCCTGGACAGCATCCTGTTCTTAACCTTGCCTCCTTCCTACCTCCCGAGCTCTAGTCTTTGGCACTAGCGGCTGGGCTGCCTGACCTTGGGCAGCTCCGGGTGCTTCTCTGAGTCTCAAGTTTTTTTATCTGTGAAACAAGGGACTTGAGATGGTGATCATTAAGATTCATCCTCATCTGATATTTATGAGTGAGTGAGTCCTGGAATGTACCTCATTCATTCAGCAAAGCTGTAGTGAGTGTCTCTGTCATGCCAGGCACCCCCACTGACAGTGCTCACCAATCTACGCCAGTCAGCATCGGCGAGCAGCTGATTCCCTGAGCTTTAACTGTGGGCCAAGATCTGTGCTACACATGTCCTGTGTAGTAACCCGATCATCACAACCCTATGAAGCAGATAACGTTATTACCCCTCTTTCAGAGAGTGGGAGAGGGAGGCTCAGAGAAGGCCAACGACTTGCTCAGGTTCACCAGCTACTATATAGAGGAATGCAGATGTGAACTCCAGACAGGGCTCTGGACAGCTAGCTGCATTGGAGTCGAATAGATTTGGGCCAGTTGTAGGCTGTGCCCCTTACTAAGTTGGGTAACCTTGGACTGGTACCTTAACTTCACTGAGCCTCCGTGTCCTCGGCTGTGAAATGGAGAAAACGGTGCTTACTCTGAACCAGACACCATGTGAAGGCCTTCTCAAGAAGCATTTAAAATCCTCACAACAGACCCCCAAGGTACAGGTCATTTCCCCCATTTTACAGATGGGTCCATGAGGCTTAGAGTTGTTAAGCAACTTGCCCAAAGCCACAGAGCCAACTGGAGGTGGGGCTGGCACTCAAACTCAGATCTGAGTATGAAGATTGCTCTTATATACCATGCAACCTGCCGTAATGATGAAAAGAGAGAACGGTGACTCTACCACCTGCTTCCACTCAAAGTGGAAATACACTGCAGGAGAGCAGAGACACTGTTTTTGTTTACTCCTGCACCCCTAGCACCCAGAACGCTGCCTGGCTTGTAGTAAATGCTCAATAATTGATGAATGAACCCACCTGGCACAGTGCCTGACATACAGAAGGCAGTCTGTGAGAACCTCCACCCCACCCTATTTCCATTTCCACCTTCCTCATCCCGAAAAGCTGTGGTCCTCTGGCCTCCTCCACAGCTCCCCCACTCAGGGCAGGGCCGGCCTGGCTCCATCCCCATCACACACCTACGTTCTCTGGATCTCACACCAGCCCTCCCGTTTCTCCACCTGCCTGTGGCACCTCCCAGCCTCGTTCCTCCCGGCAGTTCACAGGCGGAGGCTGTCTCTCTTTCTCCCCTACAAAGGGCCAGGTGTGAAGATGCATCCTTCCCACGGTGCCCCACACCACCCATGTATGCCGGGGGCGTGCAGAACAAACACTTCTCATTTCAGGAGACCCCAGGGCTCCCTCAAGATCCCCTTTGCCTAGGCCTTTCCTGTCCCCAGGCCCTGGATAATGACACGATTTATTCAGTACTGAACTATGTGCTTTATACAGATAAACTCATTTACTCTTTACAGCCATCCTTTGTGGGAAGTATTGTTTTTTACTATTCCCATTTTAAAGACGAGGAAACTGAGGTTCAGAGAGGAGAGGCGACGTGCCCAAAATTAAGTCAGAAAATAGCAGAGCAAGGCTTCAACCTCAAGCCCTCTCACCTCAGATTTCTCATTCTGAACAACTAATAAATATTGATAAGAAAGTCGGGTCTCAGTGGTAGTTCTTGCCATACTCCTAGTAGTCCTAATAATGATGATGATAGCGTCCATATAGGGAGAGTGGCCTTCTGTTAAATCTTGAGCCTTACAAAACTTCTTAGTAAGTATCATTACGTACTATCATGACTGCCATCTTACAGATGAGAGAGTGGAGATTGAAAGAGGTTTAGTAATTCACCGAAAGTCACACAGGAGCCAGGATTCAAACCTACGTCTGGGAGACTCCAAAGCCAGTGACTTTAAAAATGAGCCCGCACTGCAGTACTTGTGGGGACCATCCCCCTCCTCCCAGACAGACCCATGTGGAGACTTCTGAGGGATGCCAACAGCCTGACATATTGTCAGCCCGTGCAGGCTCCAGCACTACCTGCTCCTCCTGGTTGTGTGGCCTCAGGAACTTCATTCCTCATGCCTACTGCCCCCAACTGTCCCTCCTGCCAGGCTGTCGTGAGGTCCAACATACTGGTGAGCCCACAGTCACAGGGACACGGTTTAAGAGACTTCCCATGTGGAGGCCTTATATCTACACAGTCTTGGGACCCTCGGCCTCAGCATCTTCATCTGTGAAGAGGGGCAAACATATCCCGACAGGGCTGTAAAAATGAGATGATGTGGCCGAGTGAGCTTTGGAACCGTGAGGTGCTAGGCAAATTGAGGAAGGAAAGAAAAGGGAGGGAGCATTCTGGGGGCTCATCCATGACCTCAGGATCATCCTTGACATTGACTCAGATCTCCAGGATGAGGTTCAGGATGGGCTATTTCACCGAGACCAGGGTTAAATGAGGCGGGTTTCTCTTTTGAAATAGTATTCTAACAACCAGGTACCTAGTGCTTATCATATGCCAGACACTATTCTAAGAGCTTTACAAATTATTCACGCACTTACACTTATGAAATCCCTAGGAGGTGGGTGCTGGTGCTACCCCCCCTTCTTACAGATGAAAAAATGGAGGCTGGGGGGGGGATTAAAAAAATGCCACACGCTTGTGAATGGCAGAGTTGACACCTACAGAGCTCTTTTCACAGCGCCCAACACAGCATGCCCTGCTAAATGGTAGTGGGTGCTGCTGTTATCATTATCGATGCAATAATGATAAGCATGCCATATTTTCCCCATATACTGTAGTCGTGCCCCCTCATCCACGGTTTTGCTTTCTGTAGTTTCAGTTACCCGCGGTCAGTACCGACCTGAAAATATTAAACGGGAGATTCCAGAAATGAACGATTCATAGGTTTTAAATCGCGTGCTGTTCTGAGTAGCGTGATGAAATCTCATGCCATCCCTCCCAGATGTGAACCATCCCACCCAGACGTGAACCATCCCTTTGTCCAGCCTAACTACGCTGTATTTGTCCCCCACTCATTAGCCACTTTGTAGCTGCCTTGGTTCACCTGTCACAGTGTCACAGTGCTTGTGTTCAAGTAACCCTTACTTTGCTTAACAATGTTCCCAAGTCCATTCACATAATTTTTATGACAGTATATTGTTACAACGGTTCTACTTTATTATTAGTTACTGTTGTTACTCTCTTACTGTGCCTAACCTACATATGCACTTTGTCATCGGTGTGTGTATATAGGACAAACATAGTACATGTGGGGTTCAGTACTATCCACTGTTTCAGGCATCCACTGGGGGTCTTGGAATGTATCTCCTGCAGATAAGGGGGACTACTGTACTTTGCTTCCTGTCTCTCTCCCCCACTAGAATGCTTTCTATGGCAGAGAGTTTTGTCAGCACCTTGCACATAGTGGGCACCTCGCACATAGTGGGTCTGCAACGCGTTTGTTAAATTATTGCTATCGTTATTGTCTTTATCAGCATCCACCCTGACCTGATCTTCAATTCAGCACATGGGTGATCAGTTAGGCACCAACCCAATGGGAGGAGGCAGGTGCCTTCCAAGCCTGTGTGGGGAGAGGGGAGAATGTGGATACCCTTGCCCACTTCTAGCCAGAGGCTGTGGAGCCCAGGGAGGGTTTTCTCCCAGAGTGGTTTGGAGGATGTGTTATTGCTTCCTGGGGAAACAGAATGGGAGGATTTGACTGTCAAACAGTCAGCTTAACAACAATAAACAGTATTTAGATCAATAATAATAACAATAAATAGCAATTACTGTTATTCCTTCCGTTTTCAGAGCATCCATCTTCTGCTACTTAATAGCTATTTACCCTTTTTTTCCCTTTCTTCCTTTCCATTGAGACAACAGGTTTAGGGGATGAGAATCTAGAAAGAGTAGGGCTTCCCCTTGTCTCATTACCCAGTGAGGTGGAGAGAGGTGGAACCTTCTGTGAGACACAAGCTCCAGTGGTTCTGCCCTCTTGCCCCACCTCTCATGATGTGGGAGGGAGTAGGGGTGGGTGAGGAAAGCAACCTGAGGGCCTCCAGGCCAGGGTGCAAGGGGTGGGGGGAGGCAGGGGCCCCCAGAAGGCAAACAAAGGGGAAAGGAGAGATCTTAGAAAGAGGCGCATACGTCCACCCAGACAGACATGGGGGTGTGTGCGGAGTGGGCGTGTGAAGGGAGACAGACAGAAGAGGCAGAAGAAGACAGATGGGGGAGGCAAGTTAGTGAGAGAGGCACAGAGGGGCAGAAAGAGAGAGACAGACAGACAGGCAGAGGGGGACACATCAGGGGTTGGGGAGTGAGAGGCAGCAAGGGAACCAAGACAGGCATAGACAAGTGGACAAACGGACTGATGGGGAAAGATAGGCAGAAGAACTCCTCCCCTTCCCCCCAAAAAAAATCCCTAGAGAAAGTGAGAGGGACACTCAAAACAGGGACAGCGAAATGGAGAGAAGCAGGAAGGGTAGCCTGGGGACAGAGGAGGGATACACACAGGGACAGAGGAGCCAGATAGGGAAGCAGAAGAGGGGTGTGTAGGTGGCTGGGTGGGTGGGTGTGAGTGTGTGTGTGTGTGTGTGGGGGGGTGTCTTTGCGCATGCGCACTCTGGGTGGGGCGGCTCACCTGTAGATGGAGCAGGCTGTTCTCCTGGAGGTAGAGGTACTGCAGGCTGACCAGGCCGCGGAAAATATTGCCGGGCAGGCTGCTGAGCTGACAGCGGTACAGATGCAGCGACTGCAGCCGCTCCAGGCCCTGGAAGGTGTCGGGATCCAGAGAGCGCAGGTGCCGGTTGTCCCCGAGGTCCAGCTCCTCCAGGGCCTGCAGGTGGCGGAAGGTGCCCGGGTAGATGGTGGAGAGGTTGTTGGAGAAGAGCCACAGGGTGAGCAGGTTGGGCCCGAAGGTGCCGGGCCGCAGAGTGCGGATGAGGTTGTTCTGGAGGAAGAGTCGCTGGGTGCCGGGCGGCAGAAACAGCGGCACGGAGGAGAAGTTGTTGGCCTGGCAGCTCACGGTGGGCGGGGCCGAGTAGCAGGTACAGAGCATGGGGCAGCTGGGGGCTGCGGGGGGCGGGGCCAGGAGCATCAGCAGGAGGCAGGCGGAGGCGGGACCTGTGGGGAGAGGGGCGAGGCCTTTCTGCGCGGGCTGCCAGCGCAGGGGTGCCAACCAGGGCCCTGCCCACCCGCCCATAACGGGGCGCTCCTGAGTAGTAGGACTCTGGATGCGAGCAACCTCAGGGACACAAGAGGCCCTGGCCACTTCCACTCTTTTGAGGCTCCCGGTCTACTGAAAAATAAAGAAATGCCGGCGGGACAAGGTAGAAAGCACTGTGATATGTTGCCAGTTGTTTCATGAGTGGTCGCCTTTTCATTCCTATTTTCGCTGTGGTCGGTGTGACCATGTTAACTGTCAGGCTTCTTAACCGCGGTGTTGAGAGTCGGGGGGTGGGGTCGTTCTGTGTTGTGTGTGTGTGTGTGTGTGGGGGGGCAGTCCTATATGGCGTCCTAGCGGGGTGTTTAGCAGCATCTAGCATTCCACTAGATGCCAGTAACACCTTCCCCCAAGTTATGACAACCGAAATGTCTCCAGACATTGCCAAATGTCCCCTGGGGCGCACAATCGCCCCCATTTGAGAACGGCTGGAACAAAATCGAGACCGTTTGGGAATCCAAGCCCCGTGTGAAATGGCCCTCTGGGCTGCCCTGGGGTCGTGCCTTGCCGAGCCTACCCGTGGGCACGGCCCTCCTGCAGCTTTCACCTTGGAAGAACCTGAGTGTCTCCTGGCTGGAAGGGGGTTAGGGACCAGGGTGCAGTGGGCTCTAACTGAGGCCACCAGGTACCTGCAACAGAATCAGCTGGCGGGAGTGGGGGGGGGATGGGGAGGAACTGCCTCTGCAGAATCAGAATTCCTGGCCCAGCCAGGGAATCTGCATTTAACACCCCAGGGTCTTCTTATTCAGAGTCACTTAAAAAATTCTTTGTTTTCAGAGTAGCTTTTGAAGGTTAGATATGGTCCACCCTTCTTAGGATGCAGATGTAGAAGCAGGCCCAGGGAGGCCCAAGGGTCTGGGGACTAAAGGGGTGTGTCTAGGCCCCTGTATTTCTGTGGGAGGCTGGCTCATCCATTCCGGCCTCTGGCCTTCTGGCTCTCACTGCAGCTGACAAATGTCTGGGCCAGAATTAGCTTGACCTGTAGCCTTTATCATGACTTCCAGATGTCTCCTGGCATTTCCTTCTGGCAGGTTTGCCTGGGGAGAAGGAGAGCCTGCACCCCAAAAGCTGGCAAGTCATTCCTTGAGCACACATCCACTGAGTACCTTCTGCCTCAAGCAGTGTGCTGGGACTATGAAGGTAGAAGGGAGGAAGACGGGGCCTTGGACCCAAGGACCTCAGCTTGGGGTGGGGCGGGGCGGTGTAAGGGGTAGGGGGGCTGGGGTTCAGAGATGGGAGAAAAGACTGAGGGATCCAAGAGAACACGTGATGCTTGGTGTCCAGTAAGTGGTGAGTGTGCATGCCTGTGTCTGAGCTGGGTGCTGGCTACATGGAGAGCTGCTGAGCCCTGGGCGTGTATGCAGCACTACAGGCCCTGAGTGTGGCCTAGACATCACGGATGTTCCAGTGTGCCTCCTCCCGTGGGGGCGGAGGCACACAGGTGGGAGTGGGAGGGCCCCATGTTCCCTGTGTGTGGTGCTCCCACCCTTCGATTTTGGCCTCCACCGCGAGCACCTGGCCCCTCCCCGCAGCCGCGGAGCAGGGCGTGTGCACGAGTGTGTGCCGGCTGTCCTCCCCCCCCCCCGCGTGTGTGTGAGTGCCGGCCCCGTGCATGTGTAGGCTGAGTGTGATGTAATACTCAGTGACACAGCGGCTGCTGTTCCATTCGTTCACACCACCTCCGCGTTTCTCGGCCCTTCTCACCCCTCCCCCGTGTGGCGTTTCACGATTACTTTCTCCCGAGTTTCTCAGAGCCACGTGGGGTGGAGGAGCATGTCTCTCACCCCTCATCTGAACCTGGCAGGGGTGGGGTGTGGAGTGGATAGGGGACCCTGGGTGGGTTTCAGCAGGGCTGAGGTTTGGGGTTTAGAACGGGAGATTTCAGAGCTGGAAAGGTCCTCCAGGTTCATCTGGTTGAAGGGCTTTTTCTACTGAGGGCACAGCTGGGGCTCAGAGAGGGCAAGTGACTTGCCCAGGGTCACACAGCAAAGTGGTTGGCAGGACAAGGACTAGAAAGGAGTCTCCTGCTGCCTGGCCAGCGCACTTCCCTTCTTGGCACAGTCACCCTCTGAACTCGCTTCCCCCAGGACTTGACACCAGAGAAAGCCAAATCCTTCCCTGATCCCTTAATCCCACCCCTTCTCCACACGCTCACTGGAGTGTGAGTTCTAAAGGCCGCCATCCCTGGGGAGGGCTGGAGTGCTTCCCCCAGCCTCTAGGGTTGGCTGGAACCCCAGGAGAGACAGAGGGTACCAGAGTCCTCCAGAGTCAGGGTCTCCCAGCCTGGAGGCTGAGCGTGGACGGAGCCAGCATCCCTCACACCCACAACTCCCTGGCTTTCCTATTTACACACACTGATGGGCTCCTTTCTTCTTTCCCCACACCTTCTCCCCCTCGCCCCTAAAGCTCCCCGTCATGGCCCACCTCCCCAATTCCAAGACAGCGTCCCCCTGCAGGTTCCGTGAGGAGGCCCCTCCATGACAGCTGCTGCCTAACAGTCACTCCGTTGCCATTTCTGGCCCTCACTGCCGTGCAAAGCAGCTGTAACCCAAGGAGCCTCATCCATAATTCAGGCTGCGGCTCTCACTGGAGGCAAGGAGGAGGGGCAGGAGGGGGCGCTGGGTTCCTCTGCCCCCAGGCTGGGCTGGAATGCTCCTAGGCCAGGCCACGAGGCTGGAGAGCTATGTCTTCTATTCCTCTTCTACCCTCTTTCCCTGCCCAGTGCGTGCCCTTTTCATTCTCCCCGTGGTCCCCTCCACACCTCCTGCTTCTGGGGGTTCTCCATCTTCACTCCCCCACTCTGGGCCTGTGTTCTCCTTCTTTCTCCAGGGCCACAGTTGCACTCCTGCCACACACACCCCCATTTTGTGACTCCCTGGCAAAGACTAGAGCAAGATGCGCAGGGTACTGGAGCTGTTAGTGGGGTTACCTCAGAGCAAACCCCTTATTTCCCACGTAACACCACTGAGGGTTGGAGAGGGGGTCAGTTTCTGAGTGAGCAGCCCAGGTCTCCTACTCAGAATCTCTGACGGTCTGCCTTCACCACCTTCCTCAAAGCCTTCATGTCACTTCCCCATCCCTATATGAGTCAGGGGAAGCCCTTCCTAACAGGATCCCCACCCTCTCCACTCACCCCATCCTCTCTCCTTCCTCTGCTCCTTCTTTCTAAAGGCTAGAGTTGCAGGGACAGGCAGAAACCATCTGTTACTGAGCACCTACTGTGTGCCAGGCACTGTATTTGTACATGTCTTTATCCATAGAATACGTAACATGACATACTCTCCCCTCCCGTGAGACCAAGATTATGGCCCCCAGTTTGCAGATGAGGGGCAGGAGGCTCAGAAACATGAAACGAGTTGCCTCGTGTCATGCAGTCAGCACAGGTGGAACTCAGAATGGACGACCGCATGTCCGAAGGGACTCTTGGGCCTTCTTTGGGAGACCCCACATCATCCACAGAAAACACACCTAAGTTCAAGAGACAGTGCCCTCAAAGTAAAGAGAGGACACAATCTGCGCCCAGGTGCACAGGGCTGGACCAGCCATGATTCTGGGTCAAGATAAGGAAGGGATCCAGGTGTTTTCTGCCACTTTGATCTCCTGGACTCCAGGTTGGGCTACTCTAGCATTGCGAGGGGGGTGGTGGCTGTTGGGAGTCAAGGAGAGATGAACAGTGTTCTGAAGTTATGGCCAGAACTGACCAGAGGAGGGAATGAACAGAGGCCAGAACATGGTAATGATCCCATGGAAAGCTGAGGTGCCCGGAGCTCAAAAGTGTGCACGGGCTGAGGGACCACCGTCAAGGGCTCTGGGCTCCCACCCTGGAGCGCAGAGGCTCAGAAACAAAGTTCTCACTCTGAACCACCGTTTGGTTCAGAGGCCCCAGAGAAAGAGGGAACTTGGATAGGAGGCAGGTGAATCCAGGGAGAGAGCAGGAGCCAGGGTGCCCACCCACAGGGCAAAGCGGCTGGCACAGAGTGGGCCCTGGGAAAGGGTGCTCCCTAGAAGGGGTGTTAAGGCCTCTGGCTCTTGATGGAGGGGCTCAGCGTCCCAGATGAGAAACAGCAGCTCCACACCCAAAAGGTTGGTGAGGGGCTGGGGCCTGCGGGCGGATGCCAGGGGGTAGGGGCTGGGGAGGTGGGAACCAGAACCAGGCGCAGAATGGAGATGGTGGCGAAGCCAGTGACGCAGGGGCCTGGGGAGGCACTGACGTGGTGATGGAGGTTCAGACTGCTGCAAACAGCTTCTCACTCTGCCAGAATGTAACACCCCAAAATAAGCAGTCACCACGTCGGCGGCGGTGGCAGGATCCGATGTGGGGCCCGGAGATATAAATGGCAGCATGGAGCCAGCCAGGGTGCCCACCCTTGGAGGCTGCCACCCCGCTTGAATGTCCTCCCCTCCCCCACACAGCCACTCCGCGAGGCCCTGAGCTCTGAACCCCAGGTCGGGCCCACCGACCACTCCCTGAGCAGAGGGATGAGCCCCGCGGGAGCTTTGGGAGTGGAGGGCTCCCCACGTGGAACTGGTTACCAGCAGCCTCTTTGTCTCATCCCCAGGCAGTGCACCCCCATCCCTTTCTCTTTCTCCTCCTCTTCATTCCTTTCCAACCCCCACCCCCACCCTGATCAACCCCAAGCCCCGCTCTCACCTATGGTTCCCCATTCCCCACCCTGGCACTCATTCTGACCAGTCTTCCCAGTTCCTGACACTCCATCTCTATCCACCATCCCCATCCTCCTCTGGTTCCAGATCTTCCCACTCCTCTTCCCTTCCAGGTACCCAGGTCCCAGCCTCACGCTCTTCCCCATTCCCCCACCGCCGGATTCCGGTGCTGGTCCCCAGTCTTCTCTCCATCCCTCCCCTCATCTGGTCTTCCCTCTCCGTGCCTCTTCCTCAGTGCTCGCCTGGCTCCCACTTCTCTCCACGCTTTTCCCGTCTAACCTTTCCTCCTCCTCCTCCTCCTCCCATCTACCCCCTCCACTAACCTCTTTCCCCATCGTTGACTGCCCCCCTCCTCTCCTCTTCCTTCCCACCCTTTATGCACCCCACCCCCAGTCTCTGGCCCACACCCTTGGCTGTTACTCAATCCGCGGAACTATCCCCTTTCCAGCGCCCTCCATCTGTCCTACGGCGCGGGGAGGTGGGGGGCGGCGATCTGGATTTCCCTCCGAGCCCCCATCCTCTCAGGCAGCCCCCTACCCTCACTCCCTGCCCTCCCAGGTGACTGGAAAGTGCTGAGGCACCGGGCACGCGGAGTTGCTGAGTCGGCGCTTCCCCAGCCGGCCCGAGTCCTCAGCGTCCCCAGGAGCAGGTGGAGCCGGGACAGCGGAACCTGAGCCTCCCTCCCCGCTCCGGGCCCGGTCCTCTTGCCCCCTGCGTCCGCCTGGGTCACGAGCTCCCCGCACATCCCGGCGAGCTCCGAGCCGGGTGCGTTCTTTCAGCCTGCAGCCTAGGGGGCGGGGGCGGGGCCCCGGGCTAAGCCTTTCCCCCTCGCCAGGCTACCCCCACCCCCCGGGACTGCCTCACCCTCGTGCCCTGGGGTGGTGGGGTGGGGAGAGCTCGGTTTCCCGCTCCAGGATGCCCTCTGCCCTCCGGCGGACTGGGGTCCCTACCTTGCAGCAGGCGCCCGAGCCCGGGCAGCATCTTGTCTCGACGCTCGGGGGAGGGGGCAGCGGGGGGAGGGCGCTCCCACTCGCTCCCTGAGCCCGCCAGACGGATGGCGGGAACTCCGCGGGGCTCCGGGAGGGCCCGGGAGTTCCCCGGCTGTGAGACAGGGCCGCGGGGCTCTACCCTGCGCCCCCCGGGTTGCGGGCCTCTGGAGGAGCCATCGGCCTCGACGGGACGGGGCGGGGCGCGACGAGGAGCGGGAGGCTGCAGCTGGCTGTCGGTGTCGGGTGCCAGCTCCCACCAGCAGCGCAGGCGGCGCGCGAGTCGGTCAGTCCGAGGGTCCGTGCGCCCCGGCTGCGCGCGGAGGGAGAGTGGGGACAGCGAGGATGCTCTTCCCAACCACCCCCACTCCTTCCCGCACTCGCTGGCTCCTCCCTCGCTTCCTAGCTCGCCGACTTAACCCCTTCCTGGCCACTAGGAGGCGGGAGAGGTTCTCTAGCCCCCTCCATCCTGGCCCCCTCCCCTCCTCGGGAGACCCGAAGGACGGTGTTCGATCTCCTTCTCAGCGCCACGCTTCTAGAGAAACCCCTTCCAGAGGGGGCGTAGTAGTGTAAGGAAACCCCGTGGGCTTGTCCAGTTTCCCCCTCCCAACTTTCCGGGAGGAGACGGACTCCCTGGTCACCTCCCCCTCCTCGCGACGTCCCCGGCACCAACGTCCAGGCTTCCAACATTTCTGTCCCCTGGGAGTGCTCCAAGAGTACACTTTCTTTCCCTAGACCCCACGTTCTCAGAGTGTGCGACTATATCATAGTGAATGCAAGAGTTTGAGTGTGCAAGATGGAGTGCATAGGAGCGTGCACGCACGCTCAAGGACGCTTGGGCAGGTGTGACTGAATGCTTGCATGCTACCTTTTATATACGCCCAGGGAAGCGGGGAGGGGGGCACGTGAGTGTGCGAACAGGCGAGCTGCTGAGCGCCCGCCCGCGGGCGTGTCTGTGCCGGTGGGAAACGTGAGGCCGTGCAAGAGTTTGGCCGATCGCACTTGAACATAGGTGGCCACGTACATGTGTCCGAGGGTGTGCACGCCCCTGGATTCACTTGCGAGCGGGGGCAAGTTTGGGGGGCGTGTGAGTCTGTGCATTTTTAGGTGTATGTGTGATGTGTCCTCAAAGGGATATCTCGTCCCCCGCGGGGGGATAGGAGAGGACTCAAAGATGGGGAAGGGAGAGTTGGCTTCAGGTGAGCTGCTTCCTCTTCTTTTTAAAGAGGGGTGCGTTCTGGTCTCAACGGGCCCCTTACGGCTGCGTTCGGCGCAGGGGGGGGGGCGGAGGCGGATACCAGGGGACCCAGTGACTTAATGGTCTGATAAAGGCTGCGATGCTGATCGCCCTGGCAGTGATACGGTCCCGTGCGCCCGGAGGCCGCCACAGCGCGGGATAGGTGCAGGGCCCTTGGGGACACCGCTTTGGGGACCACGGCCAAGCGGGCTGGGGCTGCGGGAGAGGCGCGAACGGTTTGGGGCCAGGGCCGTCTGCGCGCAGCCCTGCCCCGCCCGCGGAAGCGCAGGAGCCCGGCGGTCGCTCCTGGGAGCAAAGAAAAGGAAGCCCCCTCTCTCTGGCTCCTCCTCTCCAGTCTGTAGCGGAGTCAACGCAGAGCCCGGCATACAGTCGGCGCTGTATAAATGCTGGTGTCATTTCCCCATTCATTCTCTGTTCCATCCACAGCCTCATTATTCCCTCATTCTCATTCGATTCCTCTCTTTTTCTCCTCCCCCCACACACTCTTATTCATATTTTATGGTCTCGGTCTGTTCCCTCCCTCTCTTCCTCCCTCCCTCCTTATTTCCTCCCTTCATGCATCTGTTTCAGATTTATGCCACTATCTTCTTTGTCTCTCTTATTGTCTCTCCATATCTCTGTTGCTTCCCTTCTGTCCTTGTGGCTCCCTGCCTCTGTCTCTTCATCTCTGTGTCTCCTGTCTTTCTTTCTCTGCCTTTATCTACTTTTCCGCCCCATTTCACTAGCAGGCTCCTGGCCCACTTGCACCCTGACGCTCGGGCGCCCCCTGCTGGTTCCATTCTCTATCCTTCCTGGGCTTTCAGGGACCAATCAGTACCTAAATTTCCTCTCGCGTCCCTGCTTAGTTTAGTAACCTAAACCAAGGAGCAGAAAGGGGCGTCTCTGGGGCTCCGGACCCCCTCCCATCTCTAGAAAGCAGGAATAGGCCTCTGTGTTTCCTTGGACCCTCTCAGCTAGGGCCCGCGCCTGGGAGGAGCGCCTGGAGGAGGTGGAGGGGAGGGAGTGTTGGGGGGTAGCTGGGTGGGATTTGGCGTCCTTCCCCGGAATGAGCCGCGGCACAATCTGTCGCTGGGTTTGTTTGCCGAGCAGCCTCCGGAGCGCAGTGGGGCTGGCTCCCGGGGAGCGAAATATCACAAGATGCGGAGACAGACGCTGAGGGGCGAGTGGGCGGCGGGCTGACTCAGGTGTGCTGTCATCGGCTCTGGGCCCGCGCTCTTCTGAGAGGGGTAGGGGGGGACCCCCGGGTCCCTAACACAGGCAGGCATTTGAAGCTGAGAGGGGAGCCCACACCTCTGGGTGAGCTTCAGGGAAGGGGGTGCCTCTGTTAATAGTCCTTGGCTCCGAGCCTCTCCTTCAGGCCTGGGACCTCCAGGAGACACCCCCAACTTGGGTGTGTTCCAGACAGTCACGAACCCTCTGCTCATATCGCATTACACAGGCGTCGGTTGCTGTGATTATCTGCTGACTCAGCACTTCCCCCGCACTAGATTGCCAGCTTCTTGAGGGCAGGAGATCCCATCTTTGTGTCCCCAGCAGGTGCTCAGTGAACACTCTGGGACAGATGGACCGTGGGTGGGTGGATGGCTGGTCTCAGTTCACAGGAAACACCACAAGGCATTTGGTGTTCCCTGTGGCACATTCTGACCCCTTATTTCTCTCCCTACCCACAGGTGCAGCACCCCCATCCCACCCCCACCTCCAGACAGGCTGGGAGTTGGGCATAGCCCTTTCTGGCGTTTGAGACCAGAGTTTTCTAGGTGACCCAAAGCCAGTCACTCCCCTTCCTAGTGCCTCAGTGTCTTCATCTGCACGGTGAGACTAGGCCACTTGCACATAAGACTTTGGCAAATCTCCAGCCACTCAAGGTATGAGAAAATGCTTAGTAAAATGAAGTTCTGACCAATGTCTGCAGTGGAAGCTATTGGCATTACTGTTCCTGTGGTGATTCTTAAGATCTTTGTCCCAGAAGATCCATTCACCATGTTTGAACTTTGAACATGAGTTGAGCTTCTGCAGTTAGATGGTTTGAGGTCTGAGGGAGTGAGCTTATGGTAAAATGTAGCCGAGGGCTGTGCGCTAGGGCGTCTAGGTCCATCCCTGGCTGGACACTTGGCTAGGCTCTGAGGGGTACTGAATCCTTAGGACTCGGTCACAGGTCCTTGGCCTGCCCTCTGGTGGCTATTGATGGATCTGCAGTCCCACGGTAAGCCAAAGATCTCCAGAAATGGACTGATGGATAGATTTTCCCTGAGAAGGACGGGACCTGCTGTATGGAGTGGGCTTTGGAAAAGAAGTCATGTAGAAGAAGCAGGACATTGGTACAAACTAGAGGAGTCTTGACTTCCTCTATAAGTTCCCGCTTATTAACATCACCCTTACTCTCTGTGTGACATCTGGGGCCCCTTTTCTCTCTGGGGTACTCCATTTAGTGAGTCCATGGAACTCCCCCTAGTCCTTTTCTCTGCCTATTTGGCAATCTCACTGTGTAGGACACTTGGCAGTTAGTGTATGATATGGGGTAGCTCAATGGTCAAGAGCACAGGCTCTGCTGGGCTCGTACCCTGGCTCGGCCACTTACCAGCAAGATGACCTTGGTCCATGCATTTGACTTTTCTAAGCCCCAGTTTTCTCATCCAGAAAATGGGAGGCAGGCAGCGCTAGTTCCCAGCCCATAGGGCTGTTTGAGGGTTAAATGAGATAAAGCATGAAAAGACCTAACAGAGAACCTGACACAATAATACTTAGTAAACACTAATGATATTACTAATTTTCTCCTTCAGCTTAAAAAACACCTGCAGAAATAGAAGTTGCAGTCCAAGGCCAGAGAGCACAGTTAGGACCTGAGGTCTCATGGGTCGTGAGTGGCAGAGCCAGGTCTGGGAGTGATAACTTTCTGCCCTGCATTGGCTGATCCTTTTGCTGGCTTTTGCCTCTCCACTTTCTCCTGGCACAGACCAGGGCTGCCCAGTGCGATGAAAACAGTTTCCACCTGAATGAGAAGTCTTGACTTGTAGCCTGGACGCTGCCTCTGAATGGCTGTGTAACCTGGAACTGACCTCTCTCCTCTCTGGGCTCCAGGCTCCCCATCTCTGAGAGGAGTATTTTGGACTCAGTGCTCTTGGTAGTCTCACAAAGCCATGACTTTGTGACATCCTGGTTTCTCTCTGGCTCCAGAATTGGAAGCTACTGAAAACGGAGCATATAGACTAAATTCCATGCCGCACCCACCTTCCTGGCTCTGAGGATGTGATGAGGGTCCCAAGGGAAGATCAGAATTTCTAGGTGTCCCCCAGACCCCAGTCTGGGCTCCTCAGCCCTCCCAGTGACCACCAGGCCTGTCCCTGACCCTGTCAGAGACTATATAGTCTGGAGGGAGGGGGATGGGGCTAGGTCTGCCCTTATCACCCAGAACCCTTCCCATAGCGAGGTCCATGTTCAATGGAGATAAGGCTCCTTTTTCAAGTCCTTTATAAAATAGGGAAGAAAACCTACACTAGATTAGTTTAAAGGGCAGGGGTGTCAGAAGGCGTTTTCTCCTTCCCTGCTTGGTTTCTAGAGTCTCTGCCCATTTATATTCCTTATACTAATAATTGGCACTTATTAACCACTTACTTCAAGTCATGAACTTATGTGTATTGACTCATTTAACACTCAGTGCAGCTCTTCGGGGGAAATTCTGTTAACAATTGCCTTTTACAGATGGAGAAGCAAACTCAGAGAGGTGATACTTCCCTTAGATCTGGATAAGAAGGGTCTCGGCCTGGTCCCATGCTTTAGAGGGTTTGCCCTCGTCCTTCTCAAGCATCCCTCCATGGGGTGGAGTGTCCCTGAGATCCAGTCTCCATGGGAGGCTGTATTCCCGTTCTAGACCACACCTCGGGGATCCAGGACATGGGAATCCCTTGTTCGATGGCCCAAGCCCACTTCCAGTGCGTGTGCAGGTATCTTCTCTTATCTGCCTTTCTGCCGGTGTGTGTACCCCTGGCCCGAGGACGGCTGAGGGACAGCTGCTCGGAGAGGATGCGGCTGGAGCGTGGACGTTCGCACGCATGCGCATGAGAAGCCTTGCTGTTTGGAATGGAGCTAGGTTTGGGGAGAAAACAGGCGATGGCTGTATTTCTACATAGAACCCCAAGGAGTCCAATAATTCTAAAATGGAACCTAGCTTTCTGACGTCACGTTCCTTCAAAGAATAGCGAAGAGCAGGACTGGTGTGGTAGCAGGCGTGGGGTACCTTGTGGCCTGGTGGGTAGAGGAGAAACCTCCCAGAAACTTCCACGTGCACTCCAGCCCTGCAGGTGGCTTCCCCAAAGGTGACACGGCCAGGGAGCAGAAGATCCTGGCTCTGGATCTGGGTCTGTGTGAATATTTCCTTCTTTCGTGAAGCTCCTCGACAGTTTTGACCACAAGTCAGAATTTTAGCTTTCTGGGGGTCCACGGGTCAGAAAGCTGGGTCCCCTTGTATCTGCTGCAGTTCCCTTCCCAGCGAAGAGAGCCTCGTTTCCTCACTACACTGTGGATCTGCTGAAATCAAGGTCCCTGTTTCCTGCGATTTTGTTTATTTCATGCTCCTGGCCCAGCCTTGGCCCAGAGTAGGCACTCGGCCAATGCTGCTGCCCTGTTGGGCCCATGGTCTAGTGAGGAAGGAGCTAAACAATCATAGCCAAGGTGCTGTGGTTGCCTTGGTGTCCGGCAGACACAGATGGGGAAGGTTTAGGGTGGAGGGCGGGAGTGAGGAAGTATCAGGGAGCACTGCCTGGGGATGCCTGTTAAAGGAGTTGCCTTAGGCAGTCTTAATCTGGGAACTCACATTATGGGCTTGTAAGGGTTCAGAACAGAGTCACCCCAAGATGTGCCTCTGTGGTATGCAGATTATTTTAAGCTAATGAGACCCCATGGGCTCAAGAGAAACTTCTACCCCCATTGCCCTTAAGCTACCAAGAAGAATTTAAATTAGGTCTTGCCCATAATAAGAGATGACCAGAGATAACCATTTTGACCTCTCCGTAGGTCAGGGCACACTGAGCATCTATTCTTCTTATCATCCTGCAGTGACCCTCCTCCCCCGTGAAGTCCCAAGGTGCCTCACCTCATCCTCGGCTCAGAATGCCATATAGACCTCCTTTGAACTTTCTGTCCCTGAACCTCTCATGTATGTGGAGTCCCTGACTCTGTCAAGTATGTGGGGTTTCCATACGTACATGTGTAATTAGATCTGGTTGTTTTTCTCTTGTTCATCTGCCTTTTGTAGATTTAGTTATGAGACCAGCCACGAGAACCTTGAAGGGCAGAGGAAAGTTTCTTTCTTCCCCTCAGGGTGAAAGACTCTGATGATTCCTCCTTCCCTGTTCCCTTTTCCAACACTTCTCCCGCCTCCTTGGGGCACTAGATGAGGGAGGAGTGCTTATGGCGACCCCTCACTGCATGACCTTCTATGGGCATCACTTTTGTCATTTACATACCAAATGAATAGGACAGAACAATCCCTTTCTCCTCAAATTCTGTGGGCTGAAGTCTCTGAGTTTGCAAAGGAGAGTGATTACATGCATTGTGGGGGGTGGGGCATGGTGAAAGGCAAGGTGGAGAGTCACATGCTATAGTTTGGCAGGACATGCCACCACCACTGCACAATTCAGGCCCCTGCTAAGGAACCAGTCACAGTAGCTTATGACAGATTTCTCTGTCACTCATCTCATTGTCTTCAATTCATCTCAAAATTAATCCTCCCAAGGTGTGGTTTGGACCACATGCCCTCCTGCTCAGAAGCCTCCAAGAGCCAGATCTGGCTGGCAAGTGACGACTATCTATGGACTGATGCTAAAGAGCTCCCTCAAACTGACAAGAAGAACCTCAAGACTTCAATAGATAAACAGGTGAGGGATGTGGACAACTCCTTTGCTCACAAGAAGAAGTAGAGAGTCGACACATACTTAGGAAATAGCCCTACCTGTTAGAAATGAAAGCAGCATTGGGATAACATTTCATGCTCACTAAATCAGCAGAATTTACAAATATCGTCACCCAGCTCTGGCAAAGTCGGATGAAGTCTCTCCTCCTTATATTTCTGAAAGCAGGGTGCAAAACTCTGGAAAATGATCTAGAAAAGTGTAACAAGAGTCTTGAAAGTATTATTTTGACCCATTAATCTCACTTCTGGGAAATGATCTTAGAACATAATTCATTAGACCAAAAAAAAAAAAAAAAACTCCAAGCATGCCACAGGCATTGTATTTTTATACTCCTCCAGGCAGCGAGATGGTTAAGAAAACCATGGCTAATCTAGTTAATGCAATATTACACAGCCACAAAAATGATAATTATGAAGAATATGCAAAAGCATGGAAACTGTGTACAGCATCACATTTGCTGAGAAAAAGCAGAATATAAAATTTGCATGAACACTGGCTGCAACCATGAACAGTAGTATTCCCGTCGACAAAGTCTGGGGGAGATGGTGCAAAAATGAAAACAGCTCAGAGTTGGGAGAATGATGACTGGCTTTCCTTTTCGTTTAAGAATCTTCCTTGCTAATGTAGCTGAAATACTATTTTCACCACCAAACGAGTTCTATAAAAACAAAACCTCTTTTATTGCTTCTGAACTCAAAACTCTGTAGCCTACATGCACTGTAAGGGCAATGATTGTATTTGTTTTCACCACCTGTGAAGGGCTCGCCACAATTGAGGCAGGGAGATAAGTAAATCACAGATGCAATTTCATTGGCTCTTCCTGACAACACTGTGAGTAAAAACTGATATTATCCCCATTTTACAGATGAGGAATCTGAGATATTGCAAGGAGAGCCCACCTGCCTCGCTTTACAAGGTAAGTGGCAGAGTGGGACATTGACCTCAGGCTGTCTCACTCCAGAACTTGTGCTAAATTCCAAAATCAACTTTGCGTGTCGATGTTTAAAGGACTTCAGTCATTAATGTATCACCATCACAATTTGGGGGATGGTTCACACCTCATGTGCTATGATTTACTTAATCTTTAAGTTTAAATCAGCTTACTTTTTGAACATGTGAATGCCTAGTCTAGCATTATTCTAAGCATGAATCCCCCTCAGAATCATGTTATTAAATGCGTTGGTTATATTTTCCAAAGTACAATAAAATAAAAAGCATTCATAGTATAAAAAAATCACCTAAGATCATCTTGTACACCCCTCTTTGGAAAAAATTGAACTCTCTTATGCCCCAACCTTCCATTCCTGTCCTACTTTGTCCATACCCCCTTTCCCTCAGGAACAGCCATTCCTGAGGCCTGAACCCCTCCCAGACAGATGCCCTCTCTGGGTCCCCCAGCCCCTCCTGTGTCCCCTCCCTGCCCCCAGGCTCAGTGCTTCCCCAGAGCCTACCCGAGCCAAATCTAGATCAAAGCCATTAATGGACAAAGAGGACACTCAGATTCAGAGAGCTGCCCACTATAATAATTAGTTCCTATTTACTAAGCTTCTACTGTGTGCTGGGCCCTATACTAGAAGCTTTATATATACATTATCTCTATTGGCTACCCCCACCCCCCATATCTGGGCCAAAGTATATATATATTAAACAATTCTTTTTATTTTATTGTGGTGAGGACACTTCACATGAGCTCTGCCTTCTTGACAGGGTCTTAAAGGTACAGGGCTGTGCTATTGGTCTCTAGAATTTATTCATCTTGAGTAACTGAAACTTTATTCCTGGCTCCTTATAAGGACCCTGTGAAATTAATATCATTTGTAATTTCTACTTTATATGTTAGGAAACTGACATATAAATGACAGGGGTTAAGGCATTTGCTCAAGTTGCATGAAGGGTAATTAATAGAGCCAAGATTCGGGCTTAGTACTGTCTGACCCCAAAGTCCTTCGTCTTACCAGTCTGGTCCTTGGGCTCATCAGTGGTGAGAGGTCTATAACAGGCCAACAGCTCCCTCCTCTATTCCTCCAAAGAGGGCCTGTGAATTTCTCACCTTTCCAAGGGGTGCAGAAAAGAGGCACTCATTCATTATGGCTGAGGGTCTTAACTGGTACAGTTACTTTGAAAGATGATTTGACAACAGCTACCAAATATAAGATGCACATGTTCATTGACTCCCCAAAATTCACCTTTTACAAAATTATCCTGTAGCTCCTCTTGTACACAAAGACATCTATAGATTGATAGTCAATGCAGCCTTTTTTTTTTTTTGTCACAGCATATGATGTAATAGACACAACCTAAATATCATCAGTAGGGGATTGGTTACATAAATTTTAGTATGTCCATTAACAGCCATCAAAAAGAATGAAGAATGTCTGTATGTTTTTACATGGAATAACATCAAAGATACTAAGTTAACAAAGCAAGACACAGAAGAATGTAATAGTGTATTACCATTTGTGTCAAAACCCTGCGGGATGAAATATATATATATATGATCACACACACATATACTGATACATGCAGACTCTCTCTCTGAAAAGACATACACAACACAGCTGCCCAGAATTTTGTTTTGGAAGGGCTCTGGTTGAGATGGCCGGGAGGGCCGGTTTTGCCGCAGTGTTTGTCCAGCCAGCAGACTGTACTTGAGTCTCAGGGTAATTCTCAGGGTTTGGGGAAGTGAGTAATGGAGCTGTCTCTGCCTCCATGCCCACGACAGCCACCCCAGGCTCTGCCGCAGATCACAGGAGACTTATTTTTTACTCTGTAACCTTTTGTACTGTTTTCTTTCTTTTCTTTTTTTTTTTAAAAAAACAACCCATGAATGTATTACTTCTTTAATAATTTAAAATTTAAAATTAAAAAAAGAGGAATGTCCTGCCTGAGGCGAGACCCACCTAAGAAATAAGGATTGTCCAGGCTACAGGGGGGCCCAGGTGGGAGGCAGGGAGATGTCGGGGCCCGAAGGACCCTGGGGACCACAGCTCATGCAGGACCTGGGGACCCTTTCTCTTGATCTTTATTCAGAGGAAGATTGTATCTCTCCCTTCTCCTATCAGCAGCTGGTGATCGCTTTGGAGACAGATTTTTGGTCAAGATGTATTTCAGTTATGTCACCTCTCTAGGACTTAATTTCCTTGTCTGAAGCTGTGGATAATATATACCTCGCAGGGTGACTGAGAGAGGAGGAGCTGGTACTGGGTGGTACTGGGTACATGGACATAGGACAGGACAGTGGGGAAACGCCTTTTATGACCTTGGTGAAAAGGAAACATTGACCCATGAGAGGTCGAACCAACACACAATGGGGGTGCCCCTCACCAGTTACAGTACTTCGGGGTGCAAGTTAGAGAAACCTCCGACCAAAGTAGCTTAAGTGTGGCTCCATGTCCATCTTCAGTAGGAAAAAGCAGGGCTTCCCTAGTCATGGGATAAAGACCTTTCCCTTCTCTCTGGGTATCTTGGGTCAGACCCCACTAGAGACAAATAATTCTCACGTGGAGGATAAAATACACTGATTGGCTTAAGTTGGGGTTCCCTGGCAAGGATCTTGATACCTCCGTGATTATCTTGGACTCATCAGAGCAGTCTTGCAGATGGGCTCACACCCACTGCCACATTACTGCTGAACAGTGGGGAAGGGGAAGGAGATGTTTGGGGGGAGGGGTCACCCACAATGACCACCACAGACGCAAGGTCCAGGCAGCCATGTCTTAGCTGGACCTTGAACACAGCTAAAGACAGACCATCCACCCACTCATCCACCCATGTACCTCTTTATTAATTTGTTCAGTGACTTCTGGGTCCGCAGGCTGAAAGTTTAGCGGTGACCTGCAGGTCTCAGCCAGGTGCCCGCTCCCTTCAAGGTGGTTCTCATGCCTCCCTTGTTGGTGAGGCCCCCAACCTCCCTGCTTAACCCTGCGCCTCGTGCCCCTGGCTGCTTACTCCTCCCCCTCACTTTCCGCTTATCTTTGATTCCACTGCACTTATTACCTTCCAGCACCTGACACGAGTTATTCCTTTATGGTCTGTCTCTTCCTACCAGAATGTAGATTCCACAAGAACAGAGATTTCTGTCTTTTTAATTCACGGATGTCTCTGCAGCCCTCGGAGCTGTCACTCAATAAAGGGCCGTTGAATAAATCACTAAAGGTGGCTATACCAGCTGTGTGCCTGTGAGCATTTACAGGTATTAGGTAGGGTCGGGGGGCGGGTGGGACTCAGACACCAAGTAATGCCAAAAACAACTATGTAGTTATGAGCAGAAATAAATCCTATGATGAAAGAGTGTGGGCCACACTGTGCACCAGTCCTCAGGCTGGGGACAGTGTCTTTCAGAAAGAGACATTTAAGTCAGGCTCTGAAGGGCGAGTAGGAGTTGGGGGTGGGGGGTGAGGCTGTGAGGGACAGAGCAGAGGGCTTCATGCAGGAGGTGGCTGGGCATGAAGGGCCCAGTGGATTCTCATGTGGAGAAGCGGGGCCCAGGAGCACTGCATCCGGTCCAGGGTCTCAGGGAGAGTAACAGCCCCTCATGAGGCCCCAGGAGCTCGGCACCCCTGCACAGGCAGCCATGAGGTGCTGTGTCAAGCCCGCCTGACTCAGGGGGAATGAGTGGCTGTCCGCCTGCCTTGGCTGCTTCCTGGCACTTCCTGTGTCCCAGCATCTCAGACCTAAGCCGCTCCCAGCCAGGGGCCCCCCACCCAGTGCCAATGCTCTTGGGCCTTCCTCCTGCGATGATAATGATTATGATGGTGATGACAGTGATGATGGAGGGCACAAGGATGGTGCTATGTGGATTCAGAGCAAAAATTCCAAATCTCATGCGATGCTCACACATCCCTAGGAGGGAGCTCGGTGCCATTTTATTCCTCTTTTCTGGTTCAGGGGGGCTCAGAGGAGGAGGTGACTTATTCAAGGACACTCAGGAAGAGTGTCTCAGAGCCCAAGGGAGGCTTGTGGATGACGGGTAGCCGTCATGGACTTGGACAAAGATCATATTGACCTTTGACTCCTAAGCCTCAATTCCGTAGAATTTGGGGGGACTGTGGGAGAGGAAGACATTTTTTCTCTACCCTTCTAGAGGTGCTTCTGGGTGATCTAATAATTAAATTGATGTGAAACAGATTAACAAGAGAAAATGAGCAATTTTCATTACGTATGTACACGTGAGAACCCCCCCCCCCCACATGACAGGTTCAGAGACAGGAGGTCAAAATGAGGCACATATGGCATTCTAAGCCAAAGATCCTCGAGGTCAGGTGACTTGCAGCTTCAGAGGGGAGGACAGTCATTGCAGGACAATAAGAAGAGCAGGTGTTCCGTAATTAGATGTTTGCCCTGCTATATAGACAGGTCATAAAAGTTATTTCTGGTAATGTCATTATGGGCAAGGCCCCCAATTTAAATTGTTTGAGAGGTAAAAGTTTCTCGTGAGCTGGCAGGGTCTTGATTGCCTTCAGCTCAAAATAATCCACATGTCAACATGGCATATCTTGGGGAGGCCTGTTATGAACCCCCTCAGAGCAAAGCCCACCCAAAAAAGTCCCCATGCGTGTGTGCACCCTCCTGCTGGTGTTCACTGTCCCTTCCTGCCAGCTGTCTCCTGTCCTGACTGAGAGAGGGAAGTCTCTGTTCTTATCGACACCGAACTCATCGGGAGAAGTCCCGAGGCATTTTTATTCTTGCCATTTTCTTGAAGTCTCCTCTCCTGAGACAGGAGAACCAGTAACCTAGGGCTAGGTCAAACATAGCCCAGACTTTGCCCAGACTTTGCTTCCATCTCTAAAACATTCCTTAAGCCAGTGCTCCAGGAGGGTCCCCAGGCACCCCCAGTCTTGCCTCAGGGTCAGTTTCCAGCCTCCCTGGGCGCACTCAGCAGGTGTGAGGTGGCCTTAGTCCCGCCTCCTTTATGGGCATTTTAACTCCAGAGTCTTGTAATCTGACCTGGATCCCGCACAGCTCTGGGCTCTCGCAGTCCCCAGACACAGAGAACCCGCAGACATCCCGGACGGTGTGTGGACCCAGTCCGTCAGTGTGCCCAGGGGTGGACCGAGCTATGCACAGAGCAGGGGACTGGTCCCTCCAGCTGCCCTTTCTAGACAGGCCTGCCAGCCCTGCTCCTCAGAGCCCCACTTGTCAGCGTTCCCTAAGCCCCACCACTCACTTTGGACCTCTTTGTTTCCGGATTTGACTTCAGGTCTGTTCTGTGCACCTTAACATGGCTTAAAGGCCGACCCTCTGGGGGTGGGCGGGGCAGGGGGGAACTATCCTGAGCCTCAACCTTGAAATGCACAGGTTGTAGGATGAGGCAGGTTGGCTACAGCTAGCCCCACGGCCACTGTGGACGGAGGATGGTGTGAGCTGGAGGAGCACTGGTACGGGAGGTGACTGCAGGTGGCACGCTTCCTCCTCAGTGCAGATGCTCTGGCCGCCTTGGTGCCTGGCTTCTGTAGATGGAAAGGGGGTTCTGTGGCTGACTGGTGAGACTGCACCAGAAGTACACTTAGCCTGGTCTGCTGGTCCACAAGCCTCAGGCCAGTGATTGAGAAATGGAGTCTGGGCCTCACTGCCTCACCCCTGCCTCGCTCACAGACTCAGATGCCTGGCTTGAGCCTGCGGCAATTAATCTGAGTCCAGATGCCTATCAGGTGTGTGGGCTGATAAACAGCCGATAGCATCTCTGCGGTTACCTCCGAGGTATCTGCTTCTTCTCTCTGGGGACTCTGAGACCAAACCCTTCCCCAAGGGCTGAATCCCTTCTGGAGGGAGGGGCAGGCTCTCAGGGAGGGCTTTGGAGAAGTGCTATGTTGGGCAAATTGTAGAGAACAGTGTAAATACGGTGATTATATTCTGTCTCTCCCTTTTCTACCGTCAGGAAGGAGCATCCCACGGTTCACGTTCAGCTGTAAAGGATGGAAACCGGCTGGGAAGGGGACTCAGAGGGACAAGGGACTTACGAGCACATTGATGCCATCCTCTTCCCCTTCACAGGCACGTCTGCGTTCTAAAGGAGAGAAAAGGGAATTATGCTCAGAAACTGCCGCCCTGTGTGCCCAGGACTCTCCGGGACTCTCCGCAGGTTGGAAGGACATCCCTTCCTTCGGGGAGCGAGGGGGGTGGGGCGGGCAGCGGCACCACCTGTGCACACGACTGCTGCGCGGTGTTTGGGAAAGGATGAAGACAGAGCAGTGCCAGGTCCTAGCGGTTCCCCAAGGGATGGCCGCGAAAGTGGGAAACAGATAAGCTGGCCGGCTTAGGAAGACCAAGAGCGATGCGACAGACACGGTGACCCCCCCCACCCGCCTCCCCATGCCACCATCACTACGAAGGAGCTTTGTCGCATCGCCAGCTCAGGGGGACTTTGGACAGGAATTAGCGTTTTCAAGTCCCAGAGAAGCAGGATTAAAGTGGGATGTTCTCTCTCGTGGACAAAGTTGGTTTTAGGAGACATTTAGGAACCACCGACGGTGCAGCACAGGGAGCGCATTCTGGAAGAAATGAGGCACAGGGCAGCTCCCCAGAATGGCCCCCCACACACACACACACTGCGTGGGAGTCATGAGTATGTCTGGGGGCGGGGCCCGGGAATCTGCACTGCATTTTAAATGAAGCTATATCATAGGTAAAGGGCACTGACTTGAAGCTCATAGTCCAGTGAGTTTTTACGTGTGAATGGAGCTGTGTCACTACCCCCCAGTGCGCTTCCAGGAGCCCCGAAGCCTCCCTCATCCTTCTTCCCACTAGAGGTACTTACTTAATCCACATCTCCTCATCCGGCAGGCACCAACCAACCACCATTCCAATTTTTATCCCCATCGGTTTGTTTTGTCTGTTCTCAAGCATCACTCAGACAGAACTGTACATTATTCACACACTCTGTTGTGTCTTGGGAGGAACAGAGGGAAGAAATAAAACGGAGCCACAAAAGGGAAAGCTGCGAAATGACTGAAGTCGGGTTGTGAGTGTTTCAGTCCTGAGTCGATGCCTGGCTATAGATCAGACCTCCAGATGCTCCCTGCAGGACTCACGCATCCAAACCGCCCGACGTCCAGCATCCAGAGCACCCGTCCTCGGGAGGACGACCATCTCCGATCGATCCAGAGGCTGAGAATGCAGGACCCGTTCTTCTCAGGAACATACTTTTTGTTCCGAGAACCCTCAGCTTCTCTTCGGAACACTCCGAGTATTGCCTAGTTGCCGGTCTTGTTTGCAAACCCGTAGACCCTTGAGTCAATCTTTATCATTTGTTTCTAACTAAAGCCTCCTGACTTTTTTTTTTTTTAAGTGTGTTCGATACATGTGTCTTCTGCCCAACATCATGTCCGTGAATCAGCTACGCTGTGCATGCCATTGGTTTGTTCTTTTTATTGCTAAGCAGTTTCCCACTGTATGAATATAGGACAACTCGTTAACCATATTCTTATCAGTGGCATGTAAGCTGTTTCCGGGGTTTAGCTATAACGAGTAAAAGTGCTATGAAAATGTTTGTGCGTGGCTTTTGGTAAACACACGCACTCATTTCTCTTGGGTAAATAGCCAGGGTGGAATCGCCTGATCATAGGGTAGGCGGGATGGTTTTGCTGTCGTGTGCCAACCTGGCTGGGCCGCATTCCCTTCCCTGCGTGATTCTGGTTAGGGTGGGCCACGTGGGAGATTCTTGAGGTGACTCGAGGGCAGAAGGGAAGCAGCAGCTGTTTTGTGGCTCATGCCCAGCATGGCTGATCTGCTGACCCGTCCAGTTGGCAGGAAGCAGCAGCCGGTTCCTCCTTCGGCTTCTCTTTCTCCTGAGCCGGGTGTGTATTTGTTAAACTCGGTGGTCAAAGACCCTGGCTTCTGCAAAATACCTCATCAGTGACAGAGGCAGTGGCTGACATCCCTGAGTTTCAGGGATTCGGTTTGTCCTCGTGGGGTTCCAGTTAGGCTTATGGGGTGCAACCTGTTCTTGATGTCCTTCACATATCACCCACCTTCAGTTCCCAGCTGCCTGACGTGTGGAATTCAAGCTCCAACATGCGATGCAGAGACAGCAACAGCTTTGTGAGAGAATGCTTAACCAGCTCCCACACTGAGGCCCCATCCCCGTGCCACACAGCAGTGGCTCTGCTCCCCTGGTTGAACCTGGTTGATACCGTAGGTGTAGGTGTTTGTTTAACTCAATTCAAAGCTGCCAAACACATTTCCAAAGTGGCTAGTCCTACTGACTCCCTCTAGCTGTTCTGCATCCTTGCCAGACCTAGTTATCATCATCCTTTCAAATTTTACCCATCTGCTGGGTGGGCATCTGCATTTTTAAACAAGCTCTCCTTGGGACTTTTAGGAAAGATAAAGGATGAGAACCTGGTTTGGGGAAGGACCTTGGCACTTGAAGCTGAAGGAAGCCAGTGTGATTCGGAATTTTAGCCTCACCCCTTACCGGCTGTATGATCTTCGTTGACTTTTCATCTCTCCGGGCTTCAGTTATTTCATCTATAGAATGAATTATTAATCATCGCTAACAAGTCTTGAGTGCTTACCAGATGCCAGACACTGTTCTAAGCACTTTACGTGTATTAACTCACTGGATTCTCTCGACCAATGATGAGGTGCGTGCCATTATTACCTCTAATTTAGAGATGGGAAAACTGACTTACTGGGAGTCAAACCCGGGCTGTCTGGCTCCCTCGGTTTCCCCCATCTGCCATCCTCCACTGCAGGGCGGCGTGGAGACGAAATGGGAGTGGACAACCTGCACGGGGTGGCCCAGCTCCTACACAGTCATCTTCCTTCTTCACTGGGTCCCCATGGGAAATTGCCTTTCGGGTCTATCGAATATGCAGAAATTAATCTAAACAAACAAACAAACAAACAACCAGGCCACCATGCAGCCAGAAAGGTAGGATCCAGTAGAATCCAGCATTATCCAGAGAAGACAACACCTGTATGGCTCCCTGATGTTGGCAGGTAGGAGGCCTTAGTGGGGAGTGTCAGGCGTCGCCTAAGTATCACGCCATCAACTCTCTTCACTCTGACTTTGTACTGACCAAAGAACCTTCTGGTGTTGATTTCCTTTCCCAAAAGTCTACCCTTTATGAAAGAGATTGTGCTGACCAGTCAACCTCAGGATTCCTGTCTGCTGGGTGGTTTCATTTATTTCTCAGTGTGAATTAATAAATTGCATTTCGGGTTTATCCATCAGTCTCTTGTGTGAGTTTGTTTAGCGTAGATCGGTTCCCTCGCACCTAATTATGACTCAGCTCTCACAGGGGGAAACTGGGGAGGAAATACCATCAGGGTAGTATCAGAGAGATATCCAGAGAATGATATAAAAAAGTATGCTTTGAGATCAAAGAGGACATCTGTGTGTTTGGGGGAGGGAGCATCAAGGAAGGCTTCCTGGAGGAGGATGCCATTGTCACAAGAAGAGGGATTAAACGTGTGGCTAAAACACAGGCTCTGGATTCTGCCTACCTGGGTTGGAAGTCTGTCTCTTCCCACTTGCCAGCCATGTGACTTGGTCACCTTGTTTTCTCTCTCTAGGCCTCACATTCTTTATCTTTAAAGCGTGCATAGCGATAGCAGCCACCTCGTGGGGTGGCTGTAAGGATGACATGATTTTCCTCACTAGGTATAACTCTTAGCACAGTGCTTGAAACATTGGTTATAAGTAAACGGTTGTCATTATCGCTGCCATTATTAATGCCCCAAAGTCATGGTTTTCACTGAGGAAACTTCTAGGAGAAGGGGACACATCTGAGGCCTGCTGGATCCCCAGAGGCAGTTTTGTCCCAAAGGGAGTGAAAGCTGAGTCTGCGTTTGCGTTAAGACGCGCCAGGCAGAAAGCTCACTGCAGTCGGTGGCTCCTTCCTTGAGAGTGGTCACAGCCCGGCCTGTGGTTTTGCATCCAGCGGAGCTGCCCTTGCAATCTATAAGAACCCATCCGCCTCGAGAACTTCCGTGGTTTCTGAGTCGCTGTCAGGCCATCTCAGCTTCCAAGCAGCAACTCCCAAGGCGGACTTACCATCTAGGCCTTTTTCTGCCTTCTTCCATGTAGGGTGGGGGAGGGAGCCACACCCCATAATAGATCCCTGCTCACCATCGAATCTCTGTGTGGATGCTCAAGATCGTCCCACTAGGGTGTTCCAGACCCAGGTCTGCTTCTTTGTCCACCGTCCTATCTATAGATCCTGATTAGGGCCTTCTCTAGTTTCACCATGAACTTGATTCTGCCCAGTGTAGGGAGGAAGGGAAGAGAGAAGCAGGAAGGCATGCTAGAGGACAGTTGGAGTTTCAGTCATATGTGTGCTTTCCTTACAAGGGGAGACTTCCTCTTCTCCCCCATCTCATGCCCTCCCCCAGTTGACCCCTGACAGCGCCCCCTACCCCACTCCCCGCTTCTGCACAATGGAAACGGTTCCAGTTTTGCCCCCCCCCAACCCCGCATCCCTTTGCCTTACACCACCACAAGAGTGGAGAGTTCCATTGGCCCCAGCTATTTCCTGTTCTTTGTCTCTTGCGGTTGCTGGGCATCTAAAATATCCCCGTTGTTTTCGCTCAGGGATCCTGTTTCCTTCTCTTGGACTCATTTCCTCTTTTCATGAGAGTGCACGTGGGCGGGTGCAGGTGGTCAGCAAAGTTGGGCTGGGAGACGCAGACTCGTGGCTGAGCGAGAGGCAATGCTCCTCTCCTGTCTTAATCAATGATACCTCCGAAAGGCGTACCCACACTCATTTCCATGACTGATAATTGTTATGCATATTAACCCAATTCCAGAGCACTGTCCTGTGCTTGGGGTAGCTGAGTGGGACACTGGTTAAAAATAGTAGAGCTAATATCCCAGCCCTGCCCCTTACCACCTCTGTGATCTTGGGAGTGTTGCTTAACCTCTCTGGGTATCAGTTGGCGCAGATAACGGATTCTAATAACGACACCCATCCACACAAGATTGCCATGAGATTCAGCAGGAGAACCAACACAAAGCACTCAGAATGGTGCCTGACGGGTGGTCAGGGTCCCGTGAATATTAGGTCCTACTGATAGTTATTATTCCTCTCAGGGATGGGGGCATGCCTCGGTGTTGCCAGCATTCCCAAGCCTGGTCCTTAGCTTTGGAGATTCAGAAGTTGTCAGTACACCCACGGTTCTAGCAAAGTTTATGCAAGAATTCAAGGTACCAATAAATGGTTGCTTGATGAACAAGGACTTGAAGCTGGGTGGAAGGCAATGGGCGGCAGTGGGCAGCAGGAAGCTCACAGGTTCACAGGGCCTGTGGCTCCAATTTCTATCACTGGCTTGGGACTGGCTTGGAAACTCCTTGGGGTGGTCCAGGAGTCCTGCTCTCCTGCACGTGATAGGGAGCCCGATCTGGTATGACGTCTGCTGACTCCAGCATCTACCAGGGCTGAGCTGGTTAACTTGACTGGCTGGGAGCAGCCCCCTCTTCCCTCTTCCCAGGACCTTTCACATTCCCCCTTGGTTAGAGAAAGGTCTTCCCAGAGTGGGGAGGCCTCCTCTTCCTTCCGGGCTGTACAGAGGGTCCCAGGTCTTGTCAGTACTGCTCCGAGCACATCAAGGGACACCCTGAAGGGCCCAGCTGGCAGACTCCCTCTGCTTCCTGTCGTCTGCCCTCTCTGGTTCATGAAGACACCTCCTTCCCACAGCTCACAGTCCAGACAAACAGGTCCCTGTTTTGGACAAGTCTAGTCAGGTGGGGAGGTCGCCCCGGTTACACTGATGTGCATTTGGGTGCTACCCAGAGACTATTTCTCTGGGTTGGGGCTTCTGATACAGATGACTCAGTTCACCCATTATAGGGCGATTTTTCCCCCCATTTATTTCATCTTCAGGTTAGGAGCCCTTTGTAATCCTCAAATATGACTTCATGATGTCCTTTGTTTTTAAAAAATTAGTAAGTATTTCTTGTTAACAACAATAGCTGCTCTTTATTAATTAGCCAGTGTACTAATTAAATGATTCTCTTACGTTATCTTTAATCCATACAACAACCCGCTTCCAATTTTATAGATGAGGAGACTGAAGCTCAGAGGGATCCATAAGATGGGTAATTGGGTAATTGGCCAATTATCTGTGCCTTTATTTTATTTTTTATTTTTTTTGGCATAGCCTCAGGATGATTGGTATTTTTCCTCCCCATTTGAAATGAAAGAGAAATGTTTGCATTTACCTTTCATCTTTTAAAACAAGCTCTTAAAACCTCATTAAAGAACATAGCTGAAAAAAAAAAAAACAGACATTTTGATTTGCATGAGCCCAGAGTTTGCAAGGACAAAAAGGTTAAGTTTCATTTGTTTGTTTGCTTGGCATGTCAGAAATCAAAATCCTTTCTCAAAGGGGAACCATGGAAATCAACTCTTACTGCAGAATGGTGATGGTTTAAAAACAGGTAAATGTCCAGCTTAGATATGATGAGTGTCTGAACAGGGCAGTGGCCAAGGATGGGTAGGAGAGATATCCAGGGGGTAGAATCAATAGGATGTGATTGATTGATTGATTGATTGATTGATCGATACAGGCTGAAGTCCAAACACCTTCACTTAGGCAGCCACCCAGGTCTCAAGTGTTGCCGTTCTCCTTGCTGCGTCTGCTCTAGCTGGTTCCTGAACGTTCTTGCTCTGTCCAGGCTCCATGCCTCTGAACGCGCTGTGCTCACCTCTGCCCAGAAGACCCTTCCCTCCCCTCCAGAAATCTTGGGTGTCTCTGTCTCTCTCTCCCCAGCCAGAAAATGAGCTCCTTCAAAGAAGGCGCGGAATCTCCCCAATCTGAATCCCAGCCTCCGGCACAAAGCCTCCTTCGTGCACCACGAATATTTGTTAAGCAAATCAATAGCTTAAAAAGAGATGCGAAGTGAAGAGGAAGAA
Source organism: Macroglossus sobrinus (assembly GCA_004027375.1). Taxonomy (NCBI): domain Eukaryota; kingdom Metazoa; phylum Chordata; class Mammalia; order Chiroptera; family Pteropodidae; genus Macroglossus; species Macroglossus sobrinus. The sequence goes on from PVKZ01000871.1 coordinate 458,324, forward strand.
AGAAAGCAAAAAGAGAGAAGGAATGAAGACGAGGGGGTGTGCCGTCAGACTGCATCTAATCACTGCTCTCTGATGTTACACATTAATCCTCATCAGAGTGAAGCAGGAGAGTGATCTGAATAGCTGGTGCCTCCGCTGGCTGCCGGAACTCGAGCCAAATAAAACAGGAATGGTTCAGAGACTATTTAACATTCTGTCTCAACAGTTTCCATAAGCCTTTCACGTTACTAGAGGCAGTGATGCCTTCTTCAGTCACTGATGTGGGTATGGGATGCGGGCACTGAGAGCCAAGAGAGAGGTGACAGTAAGGTAGACCGAGTCCTGATGCCCTGTCCCACGTCCCGAGCGCCCGTCCTGGAGGCACATTCAGCCCCAGAGCTGGGCCTGACAGCGCCTGCAGATTCATATTCTAAAATCTCTCTCTCTGCTCTGACTTTTTCTGTTCCTCCTTTGCTCCTTCCACACTCACTGATCCCCCAGGTCCTCAGGAGACCAAAACATAAGCCAGAGCGGAAGACGGGGCTTGCATTAATTTCAGTGTCTTTGTGTCTTGCAGTAAAATAGAAAATCATGCATCTTAAGTCTTGTTTGTCCTGAGCTACTAGATTTTCTTACGGATTTCCCCCCCACACACACACACACATCAGTTAATTTTTAAAGAAAAGACTTGTTTTCTCTCATGTCCAAGCATCCGACGTGAAGTCGGGTAGTGTCAGAGCACGGGTTCGGGAGTCGGAAAGACACTGCCACTTCACAGAGTGACCTTGGGCAAGTTCTTTTGAAGTCCGCTCCTAAAGCTGCATCTCTGGCTCAGCCTGCCCACCTGGCAACTGGAGAGCCCAGGACCACCCGCAGTCTGCCTACCATACCTGCAGGACTTCACGGATCGCCTCACAGAGATGGCCTCTCTCCTTTGTGAGAATCACTGTGTAAAGCTTCTACAGTTCCTCATCTCACAGGTGGGGCAGGCTAACAGCTTGCTTGGGGCTATGCAGCTAGTAAGCACCCCGGGCACAGGACAGGGACCTGCCCCTACCCCATGCAGTCAGTGGCTGGGTGGCCAGGTTCTTTAGTCTTTGTGTTTTGGTAGAGATTGAAAAAATACTCCCTGGTTCTGAACTTATACTGTCCTAACCTCTTAATTCTCCCTCATTAAAAAGAAGGGTGGTCTTGGAATAGCTTTAGTCCCTTAGGCCCTGGGGGTGGGGTGTCCCAGAAGGCTGGGCATGGTGGTCTGCCAACTGCACTATGTAAGAAGCTCCCTCCCTCCCTCCCCACACCCGCACCCCCCATTCAGCTTTTGAGGAAGAAATGGCTGCACAGGCCAAGGAAGCCAGCAGCTCACTTGCCCTGGGCGAGAAAGGCAGCAATGCAGCTGGTTCGGCTGGCTATCTCATGCTGATCACAGGCTCCGATGGGCAATTATACATGTCTTTGATTAATAAAAAATGGGGCAATGAATGAATACTTAATCAACACAGTCTGGCGGGGAGGCTCTTTCAGAACCTGGGCTGGGGGTGAGGCAGGGAGTAATCAAAGGGGTCCTGGGAGGTGCAAAGGCAGGGCACGCCCCAGGGGGTGGATCTGGAAAGCTGTCCAGCTCTGGTCCTTGTCCCTGATTCAGTGTTGGGGATTCGCTGGGAGCATGAGAAAGCGTCGGGCTGGTGGACAGATGGGGGGACATGTGTTCTGTGCCACCGACGTGGAATGGGGGAGGGGTGTCTGTGTGTCTCCAGGTGGCTGTGCGTCCTCTGTGTGTGTGTGCTGCGCACGTGTGAGCAGCTGGGTTCTGTGGCCTGCCTGTGCCTGCGGTGTTAGTAACGCTAACCTGCTGGCGAGGGAGGAGAGGCCAGCGTGCTGGGAGGCTGAAAGAGCATCAAAAGCGATGAAAAGGGCCACTGCTGGGGTTAGAGGGAGGGACAGGAGAGGCGGTCCTAGCGTGCCGGGAAAAAGGAAAAAAGGGAGCGAAAGACCGCCCCGAGCGAGCGGAAGGGGGAGGAAGCGAAGGAGAGTGGCAGGTGTCCGGCCTCTCCAGACACCGCCCTACCTATCAGCTCTTCTTCCGGCCACGAGGAGTGGCGAGGACGGGACAGGGAGGGGCGGTGACAGAGAGGTGCCAATCCGCACAGCGGAGAGCGCCCCAGGCAGCAGCGCGGGAGCCAGCCCGGGAGCAAGAGTCGGTAGGGCGCCAAACTGGGGCTGGCCATGTGCTGTGGGGCCAGGGATTCAAGGGGCCAGGGCACCGGGCCAGGGGGTGGGGGCAATGGACTGTGAGCCCGCTGACCCCAGGGATGCCTCTGAGGGTGGGCCTACTGCGTTCTGAGGGCTGTGGGGTTGGCGGCCGCCCCCCCACCCCGTGGGCGCTCTGCGTGCACATGGCAGATGGGGACAGGAGGAGGGGCGGCAGGCAGGCACCATGGGGAGGTGGCATGGGGAGGCCTGGCTGAGGGTTAGGGAGGATCCTGTTGGAGCTGGGATATTTTGGGAGTTAGACTGGCCCTCTGTGACTAACTAGCCCATGTGAACTTCGACAGATCACCAAACTTCCCTGGCGTTCTAACTTCCCCGTCTGCAAACTGAAGGTAACAAAACACCAAGGTTGCCAGGTTGTCAGGAGGGTTCCTGACATAAATGAGTTCCCTCGCTCCCTGTGCCTGGTTCAGAGTTGCCGCGGTCATCATTTTCGTGGGCAGTCCCCAGAATTTGGGCTCCGTTCCAGCTTTGCCACCCGCTGCCAGCTGCAGCTGGATGGAGAGAGGCGTTTTGCAGCTGTTTGTCACAGCTGGCCCCTCTTCCCAGCCCATGAAGCGCACTGAGTCCACTCCCACCTTTCCCACAAGCCCTCTGTACCAAGTGGCCTCTGTCTTGTTTTATAGGATCTGGAGAATCACCTGCTGATGGTTTCTGCCAAGCCGGAAACAGCCAGAGCCAGAGCAACGTGAATGGGAAGGACCGCCTGAGGAATTTTCCAAGTGCTCCAGCGCCAGGCCCTGCAGCTCCCGTGGGCAGCCCCGGAGGCCACCGTTGGGATTGGAGGGTCTGCTGCACCTCAGGCCATGTCAGGCCAGGGCCTGCCGCTGCGCGTGGCCACCCTGCTGACCGGGCTGCTGGAATGCCTGGGCTTCGCCGGCGTCCTCTTCGGCTGGGTGTCCTTGGTGTTCGTCTTCAAAACCGAGCATTACTTTGAGGAGCTGTGTGAACCGGATGCTGGGCCGATCGGCAACGCCACAGGGCAGAATGGTAAGGGGCAGGACGGCAAGGGGCCGATGGCAGTATCCCAGGTGGGATGGCAAAGGGCGGATGCTTCCTCTAGGAAGATGGGTCTGGTTCCTGGCTGGCAGAAAGGGGTAGGAAGGAGTCTACCCCTTCTCATCCTGCCAGCCTTTCTGTGGTGAAAAGAAGGAACTGTCAGCCTCCCCTCTCCCTCCCCCGCTTCTCAACTTCGGTCTAAGGGGTGCCTGGAGAGGGAAGTACCAGCTTCTAAGGGATCAGGGGCAGTCCCATTTCAACTCAGCTAAGGGGAAACTTTCCACGAGGCAGGCTGTCTGAGATGGAAGAGGCTGCCCTCGAGTGGGGCCAGGTTGGGTGCCCACCTGGCAGGAAGGCTGGATGAGTGGGAAGCTGGCCCACCACCACCACCACCCTGCCCCTAGGCTCCTGAGTCTGTCCTTTCTCTCCTCCAGACTGCAAAGCCCAGGATGAGAGGTTCTTGCTCATCTTCACCCTGGCGTCCTTCATGAACAACTTCATGACCTTCCCCGCCGGCTACATCTTTGACCGTTTCAAGACCACCGTGGCCCGCCTCACAGCCATGTAAGCCCCAAAGGCCTGGGCTGGGTGTAGCTGGGTGAGAGGGATTCTTTTGGCAGCAGCCTTGCTTGAAGGGAGACGCAGGCCAGGCAGCTGGGCAGCCCTGCCAGGCGGTGCCCCAGCATCTCCGTTGGAAATAGCCCTGGGTGTGGACCCACCTTCTTCCTTCACTCCTACTTCCCTTTCCTTCCTCTGCTCCACGTAAATGTGTTTTCAGTACGATGCTGAATCAAGCAAGATCCCAGACCTCCTTCCTGTGAGGGCTGGCCTGGGGCCAAGGCTACCAAATTAGGAACACCTAAAATTGTCACTCTGCCTTCACCCTGGGAAATCCTTGTCCATAACTCCTACAAGACTCACACCCAGGAGGTTGAGGCGTAATCAGCATCCTCCTCACCCTCCGTTGCTCCCCAAAGGCTCATGAGGTAAGGTAAGGTCTCCGGAGTGTCCCCAATGGTGGAATTTCAGGCTCCTTTTGACTGGCAGGGCATCAAGGCAGTTCCCCCATGCAGAGGAGTCAGGGAGGGCCGGAGACTTGATCTCGCTCACACCGGGTGTGACTGCTCACGTTCAGCCCTCATCTGGTGGCCTGCTGGGGGCTGATAAAAACCTAAGCAAATACTTTCTAGCAGGCACGTGAGCCATTAACTGTCAGCCGGAGGGACTGGAGGACCGCTGGGGCCAAGAAATAACCAGAATCAAGCAGGTCCCTTGTTCTCTAAGCATTTGGGAACGTAATGATTTTATTTTAGTCTCTTGATCTTTGGCGTTTCATCTCCCTCCTCTTCCCCCCTCTTCCTCTGCCCCTTTTCTTCTCCAGCCTCAGCATGTACGAAAAACTCAGCCTTCCTTCCTGTGTTTCTCCTTCACTTTCACACAGACGTCAGCAGGTCTTAGGTCCCCTGTGTGGAAGAAGAGAAAATTTCCCTTTTTCCACTCTCATTTCTTCTGGCTGGTCTAATAATCAAATGGACATGAGGCAGATTAACAGATGGAATACGTATGTATATACAGGGGTTCCATAAGAATATGGGGCCCGCCAAATCGGGCAGTTGGGGCTTACCTGCAATCTTGAGCTAAGGAGAAAGCGGGGAGTAGTGGTTTGGGATTTCCGAGGCGAAGAAGGCAATTTACATGGAGATGATAAAGCAAATACTTGATAAACAAATGTTTGCTGGACCGTCTTTAACCGTGGGATCGAGAGGACTTTCATCAGACAGCCTTGCTAGGTTCTTCCTTCTCACTCTAGTTCAGATTAAACCGTAGTTATCCGTGATGTTGGCTCTCTTCCTGGAGTCAGTCCTTGACAATTTTTTTTTTTTAGGAAGTTTGGGGGAAGGTCAAGCGTTCTTCCTGAGTCTTGTGTTTCTTAAGAATAACCAGCTCAAAAGAGCCAATATCCCAAAGGCATATTTTGGGGTGGCAAACTCTGCTCCCTTTCCGCAGGTTACTCACAACTTTTGTCCGACTTGGCTGGAAATCAGAAGTTCCCATAACCCTTTCCCCTTGGGTTTCTTTATTTGCTAGAGCAGTGCACAGAACTCAAACACTTCCTTATGCTTCCTAGCTTATTAAAGGACATGGTAAAGGATACAGATAAACTGCCAGAGGAAAAGTTACCACTTAGCCATTCTCACAAAACATTCAGGTAAAGGAAACACTGTTTCTTAACTAAAAGCTGGAAGGGTCCCAAGCATAGGAGCTTCTGTCCCCGTGGAGTTGAGGTGTGTCACCCTCCAGGTATGTAAACTTGTTCACCAGCCTGGAAGCTCACTGAGCCCCATACTACTGGTACTCTGGGGAGGCTTCCTCATGGAAGCGTGGCAAATGATTAACTCCATTTCCAGTGCCTCTCCCCTCTCTGGAAAAGTTAGGAAGGGGACTGAAAATTCCAAGCTTCTTATGGTACCTTAGTCTTTCTGGTGACTAGCCCCCATCCAGGACGCCACCCAGAGTCCCCTCATCAGAACAAAAGATGCTGCTAGGGTTCTTATCATTTAGGAATTTATAGGCGCTTTAGGAGCCCTGGGGTCAGGGGGCTGGGGACAAAGAGCAAATAGATATTTATTATTATAAAATCGTAGTATTACGTCCACCCCCTGGTGTTGGAGCACCGATCCCTTATAGCAAAGCAATCATAATGTTCCAAAGTTATGGCACATTACCGATCCCATTCGGTCATTAGTAACTGTCCGGTCCGTCACCGTATCATATGACGATGTCTCCCAGGGACACTTGGGTCTGTGGACGTCTATAAGATCTGGCCCAGTTCCAAAAGCAGGGGTGGTGTCAGCGATATATGGTTCACCGTTTTAGGCATGTGATACAATTGAGCTAAAAAACAATATCGTCTCTTGCTCCGAGCCTCTTTTGAGGTATTAATATAATGCCAGATTTTCCTCATTACATAATCCACTTATTCATCCTCTTACCTTTAGTGACGATGTTTCCTTCTTTCCATTAATACCCATCTGTTCCCACCTTCAGAAGGGACATTAGGTTCACCGCTGTGCTCCGGATTGCAGACGGCGGTGCTAGTCTAGCTTCCCGTTCAGTCCACTTCTGTTCAGACGCGGTAGGGTTACACAGGTGGGGAGACAGCGGGCCACCTCTACCAGGCCATGCAGCCACATTTCCTGGTAGCCCCGATTTTGCCACATGGGGTGAAGGCACATCCTGCCCCATCAGGCCCTTAGGACTTGTAACATGAAGATTAAAAACCATCCCTGTTTCCACCCCTTGTTGTTGCAGCCCTGGTCCTGTGACCACTGCATCAGGTAGGAGAGGTGATGTAGGGGCAGAAGGAATACCAGCATCCTTCCCTACTCTCCTGCCCCCCAGATCCACCAGAAAAACAGAGACATCTCTCCAGTGGGGACACTCCTGTAGTCCCTCTCGTGTTGAATGTGAGCCCACACTCAAGAAGGCATGCAAGCCAGCCCTCCATGCTCTCATCTCCCCCATTTTCAACAACAAATGTTTTCAATTGCCCGTTCCAATTCTCTATCACACTAGTGTTCTGAGGAGACTGTCTCTGTCCATTCTTGGACACAAGGGGCTGTAAAGGGTGTTCCTCAGTCTGAAGAAGCAGTGGTCAGCCATCCAAGTTGGTACGAAGCAGGTCCTTTTATAGCACTGCATCTACCACCAGTAAGCAAAGCCCAGGCCAGCAGCAGTGTCTATTCCTGTCAGGACCCATTTGTAGCCGCCCAGGGCTTCCAGCACCCGTCTCTCCTGCCAGCTCTGTTCAGGGCCTTCCCCCCAGGCAATCTGCCACATGGCCATCTGCAGTTTGTCTCTTTTGCTGGCAGACAGAACAGCTCTTACTGGCCTTTTGTGCCTCGGAGGGTATAAGAGGACTACGTCTCGATCCAGCCCATCTCTGCACTGCTGCTACACCCCTATATCCACTTATTTCATGGACCCAGGTGGCTGCCTTAAGTGAGCACATAGGGACATCTGCTTGTTGATTTCAGTCATTATCTGAACTTGGAAAGGGGTTCTTCTGATGCATATCTACATGTCCTACTTGAGTGCCATAGCGATGTCCACAGGGCTAGCCGCCCTTACATTCCTTTAATTGGCTAAGTTTCCATTGCCCCCTGCCTGACCATATGGCCAGGCCATTGGCCATTGCCCACGGGTCAGTAAAAAACCCAAACATGGGTGCTTTTTCCAGTGTTCAGCCCTTCCCTCTCAGCTAGGAGAAGAGCCTGTAGTTCAGCCCCCCGAGCTGATCTGCTTTTGCCTTCTTTGATCAGGGTGGTGGCTTTCTAAACAGGAAGTTGTTCATTCAGTATGGAGCGGCCATCTACAAGCCAAGCAGCTCTTGTTGGTCAGTTAAGAGTCCTTTGTAGGGCACTGTCCAAGTGGCAGGGGAATCTGACAGCTCCTCTCACAGTTCCAGGGTCCATCTCAGGGGAAGAGGGGCTCCCTGTTGTGAGTGCCCCCTCCTCGCACTGCCCAGGCAGCATGACCCCTAGAATCCTTTCCGTTTTATTAGGGAATACTCCTGGGCACTGCCACCTCCTTTAGAGCATCTCTCCATCATCCTTATCCTCCTGGACATTATGGGTGTTTCACGTTCTAAGATCATTTTACATCCTTCAGTCATCGGTGTAGCTTCAGTAAATGTCTGATAACAAGATAATAAATGCCCCTCAGATGGAAACTCTCTAGTTCCACACCGAGTAGTCATCACTGAGAGGTGCCCCCGGAGTCTTGCCGCAGCCCCAGTCTGGGCTCCACGTGGCCTATGGCGTTGAGAACTTGTCCCTCGCAGCAATCCAGCTTCTGCCTCTCTCCGCGTGGACTCAGGCGTTCTTACTGGCTTCCCGTTAGCAGGCCCAGTGACGTGGCTTGATGGGCGGGTTTACATGCCTTCTGTTTTACGTTACCAGGTGAAGGAACTGTTCCCCGGCCAGACACAGTGTCTGTTCCTATAATATGATCAGGTAAAAGAGCCGAACAGACCACGTCCCCTACATCCTGCTCAAACATACCAGTTCTCCCACAAGCTGAATTCCATCAGCCTTGATCCCATCAGCCCTTACAGACCTAGCTGGAGCCTCCGTGAGGTTTTTATCAACTGGTTTTGATACCTTACAATACTAGGTAAGGGAAGAAGCATTCCCCAGTATGACACACTGGCCGTTCTCATCAAACACTCAGGTAAAGGAAATACAACTTCTTCCCGTAAAGTCTGCTTAAACGTTCCAGTTTTCACAGTCTTATTAACTCTGACAGGTTCATGCTCGCTCCTAAGAGTCGAAGCTCGCACCAAGGCTCCTCCAGTGGGTTCTGGTGTGAGGCTCCGTCTCCAAGGAGTCCCGAAACTTCTCTCTTTAACCTTCTGATAAATATTTACCCACTCTTGTGCAAAGGGTTTTGGGTCTCCAGTGAGCAAGCCCGGGACTCTGGTCCACTGGTCAATCTTTAACCCGATTAATGGGCCACAACCAATTGCTGCTCAGGTTTTTCCTTGGAATCTCTCTGTCTTCTGGCTTTAAAATGTTTTCTAGACTGGGGTAAATAGACTGGACTTGTTTGGGGGGGACTAGCAGCCTTTGGTAGTGCTGTGTCGAAACCTTTGTTTTGGGGCCTACGGTGCCAGCAGGAGGGGCCTGCATCCTGGTCTTCATACTTCTAGGGAGCTTTTTATCCCCTGGACGAGAGCGGAAAGGGCATGATTGAACAGTGCAGGAAAGCCCATTGGGGGCCTGGCCCTGCAGGCAGGCCCTGTCGGGGTGCTTCTCCTGCAGAGGGCACCGTGCTGGAAAAAGTAGGGGTGGAAGCCCAATAGCCAAATTCTGCCATCAGAAAGTGCCACAGGGTCTGGCTGGTGAAGAATTGAAAGAAAAAAGAATCGCAGCCTTTCTAGTTGATGGTGGTTTGAATTTTATTGAGGAACACGATGAAATACTGGTTGTTAGGTTTGGTTGCAAAGGTCGTGCTATTTTTGGTGACATTCCTGGAATCTGCTTTGAGGTTGTCAAAATAGCCTGTGTCTCTCCTTGGCCTTATTCAAAGGCAAGAAAGAGAGACTATGATTCTAAATTTCTTCACCGTATTCCTTAATAACCGTTTAAAAATTTTTACGCTGCTAAGGCCCTGCCCTTGTTTCTCTCCTCTGCCTTTTACCGTTCTGTTGTTAATTAGACCGACATATTTATTAGCATCTATGAGACTCCCATGGGCAAGCGCAGATGGCACATTCAATAAGGCTTCCTGAATTGTTTTTTGGTTTTGCAGCAACAAGGCATTGTGGGGGCTCCCTTAACCCGTGACCTGGGCATACTCCGTGTGTGACTCTCCTGGTTATCATAAAGCCAGTCCCACGTGGCTCACATACAAAGCAGATCGGCTGCCTCATCCTCTTGGCATTGATAGGGGGACACAGACTCTGCAGGGGTTTCTGTTCAGTCCGCCAGGCTGGCCGTTCCCTCAGGAATAGCATCTTGTGTGTTTGGATCACATATAGCTATCTATGAGTGTTCCTTAGTGAGCTTTGGGTCCTGTATCCACCCAAACACTCTCTTCCTCTCTGCCCCCATTCAAAACCAAAGACAGCCCCAAATGACTTACTCTCACAGTCCATTTCAGTGATGTTTCCTCGGGTAGCTGGTAATAACCGATCCACAAAATGAAACAACTCCCTCAATAATATCTTGGTTTTTCTTTTCTCCCACACTGACTGCCTTCCTGGTGACCAGAGGTCTTGGAGGTACTTTCTGTCATCCTTGCATCATTTTTCCCTTGGTCGGCTGGCTTTGAGGCTAGTGGCTGACGCTCAGGCTGACCCAAATCTGAACTTGGTCTGACATCTAGGTCGGACCCAGCACTCTCTTTTTAAATTTCATTTTAGCAATTACAGATAACAACGACCAAGAGCTTGTGTAGCTCACTTTATTTGTATGAGTTTGCATTTTCTTATGCCTCCAGCGACCCAGCTCCCTCAGAGTGGGAGCCATTTCTCAATTTACCTTTTGTAACTGGTTGCAGCACAGCTGCTGCCCCATGCTTTGGGGCATCACGTGGCCACAGGGGACTCAAAGGTTGCCCGCCCCATATCCTTGCATCCTTTCTCTTCCCAAACCACATGTTTCCCCAAGCCAGGAGCATTCTAGCACATCTCACCTCACCGACGCCAATGCCCGGAAAACCTGTAGTTCTCTTCCCGTGTTTTCTCCTTTACCTTCACCCAGAAACGCTTCACTTCTGACACTTCTGGTCACCAAGTGTCTGGGGAGGTTTCCCATACCGAGCAATTGTGTGGCCCCAGCTGGGTGTCCCACAACTTAACCCAGTTCTGACGTGTTCTGACTGGACTTAGCATTGGGTTCCGCAGGTGGGGGCTCTGTCCCACGGGACTGCCCTCCGCTTTCGATGCCAACAAGTGGTAGGTCTCCAGCTCCCCCTCCACTTCTGTCCGACTTGGCTACAAAGGGGAGGTTGCAGAACCACCCCCTCCCCCGCCCACTTGGAAGTCGTTATTTGTTAGAACAGCTCACAAAACTCAGGGAAACATTTACTTATGTTTAGCGGTTTACTACAGGACATGATGAAGGATCCAGATAATCAGCCAGGTGAAGAGGGACATAGGGCGAGATCTGGGAAGGTCCCAAGCACAGGAGCTTTTGTCCCCGTGGAGTTGGGGTGTGTCACCCTCCTGGCATGTGGATTGGTTCCACCCGGAAGCTCTCTGAACTACTGGGACTCCCGGAGGCTTGCTCAAGGAAGCATGGTCAATGATTAACTCCACTTCAGTGCCTTCTCCTCCCTGGAAAAGTTGGGGAAGGAACTGAAAATTCTACGATTCTTATCATGGCTTAGTCTTTCCGGGGACCAGGCCCCATCCGGGAGCCCACCCAGAGTCCCCTCATCAGAAGAAAAGATACTCCTAGTGTTCTTATCACTTAGGAATTTACAGGGGTTTTTGGAACCCTGTGTCAGGGGCTGGGGACAAAGACCAAATACATAATTTTTATTATAAATCACAGTGTCACATGTAGGTATTGCTTTGAATTACCCTATCTATGCCTTGCAGGCCCCCAAAACTGCTAAGAGATCCCTATAACCTTGGGTTCGTGGTCCTGAAATTATAGCACCCTAGAAACTTAAGCTTGGGGTTTAGATCAGTCCAATCATTTCCTTTTACTCAGTCCAGAAAAGATTACTGAGGCCCAGAGAGGGGCAGTGCCTTGCCCACAGTCACACAGCAAAGAGGAAGTAGGACTCGAGGTTCTGACTGGGAAACCAGGCACTAACCCCGTCTCCAAGGGCTTGGCCTGTTGGGACTTCGACTGCCCATTTCTTCCAGATTTCTCTCTCCTTGACAACACTGCCCATCTCGATTGTGTGTTTCAGATTCCTCTACACTAGCGCCACGCTCATCATAGCCTTCATCAATGCAGGTGAGTGCTGTTGGGTGGGTGGGAGGGACACCTGAAGCTCAGGGCCACCTGGTGCATGGGGCAGGTGCGGCGAGTGATGGCAGGACACGCTGACCTCCATGGGGATTCAGAGATCCACAGACTTCGAGTCTGACAGAATCCTCAGAGGAGTGACTGCTGGTCCGTGAAAACAGTGTAGTCTACCATGTAATGTGAGAAATAAGAACAATGGAGGGATTCCTTCGGAGAGTAACATTTATTCAGAAGATTACATCCTTCCGCTTCCATGTGTGAAAATGCTCTTTTAAAAACGAAATGGTAATGCGAATGACAGTTGTTTTTTAAAATTTCCTTACTTACCAGGGTCTGGGTTGACCCACCCTATTGTAGTCAAATATTTTCTCTTCAAATTTTATTGGTCTGTAAACATGTAAAATTCCCAAAGTCTGGGAATTTCGATCAGGTACATTCCCCCATTACAAAGACGAGAAAACTAAGGCTGGAGAGAGACCCCTGGCAAAGACTTGCTCAAGGCCACAGAGCACGTTAGTGGGAAGTGGCCTGGGGTTCCCTGGCTGGCCAAGAGATGCCTTCCAATATTCCTCCCCAATGTCAGATCAGGTGGCTCATTGTGGGGCTTAGGCATGTGTAGTACCTGTGCCGAAGCCGGAGGGCGTCACGGGCTGTCTCCCTTTGTGCCCAGTAAACACAGCCTGAGTGTCTTTGTCCAAACAGATCTCATGAGATAGCCTGGCACCTCCGGCCAGTTATCTAAAACCATTCTCCTCATCAAACCGGCTTTATCTTTCCTAAAAGCCTGTAAATGAGTTTCAAGTGGCTGAATGTGGAGGGATGTTTGCCTCTCATTTGAAAGTCTTTTGAGCAACAATTCTCCCTTCCCCCCATAAAATAGGGCTTTTTGTTTTTGAGAACAGAAATATATTAGGACCACACTGACCCTATTGTGAAGGGAATCGCAACCGACCTTTAGTGCATTCGGAGAGCTGTTCCTTTCATAAAGACAGAAACTGAATGGCAAATAGTGGGAACACGAAGCGGGCACTTCACTGCTTTCTCAACGTGGAGAGTGATCCTTACTTTAGAGGACTCTGGGAGGCACACACATGCTATACAAACAAACGTGGGCTGAATCACCCACCTGGTGGGAAAGTTACTCCCTTTTCAGTTCCCCCTCAGTCTCTGATTTCATGAGCAAAGCTCTTCCTGTGGGGCTGGCATGATTTAACAAGGTGGCAGGAGCCTGTTTCAGGCTTTGAACTTTCTGAGGGCAACTGTATCCAGTTGCAATTTAATAACATTGTTCCTCTTTCATCATATTTATCTTTGCAATCCCTTTCTGTGGTGACAAGCCAGACAAGTTGCTTTTCATTCACAATTGTGATATAAAGTTTCCTTCAAAAAGAATAGATTTCTTTTGGATCAGAGCACTGTTAACTTAAAGACAAATAATAGAACAGGCATGGGATATTGCCAAAATCACGAAGGTGGGCAGAGATCTGTGGTTTAGGAAAGACTCATTTCTCAAGCCTTCCCTCCGCCCTTGGTATTTGCTGGTTCTGCGATTACCCAGCACCTGCCAGACCTATTATAACCATTTTTTTCCACATTGGTTTTTAAAGGGACAGAAGTATTCTTTACTCATCCTGAATTTCCAGTGTCAAGCACAGTGCCTGGCACGAAGGAAGTGCTCCAAGTTTAATGAACAAAAGAAGGACAACCCATGGCTAGTTTTTCCTTCAGATCTCACAGCAGTCCATGAGACAGGAAGAGCAGGGACTTGTTCCCATTGACAGATGAGGGGATTGAGTCGCAGATTCAGAATCAGGCTCAAAGCCATGTAGTGAATTAGAGGGGGAGGGGCTTGGGGGTCCGAGTCCAGGCTTCTCTCCCTCAGTGTCAAGGGTGAATAGAGGGCTACTTGTGGGTGAGTGAGGGAAGGGACCGGTGGCTTCACTTTAAGTCCTGCCTCTATTTGTGGAGATCCAGGCCTGCCACAGACGGAGGACCATCTTTTGTGGGGAAGCAGGTGGCTCAGGAGACCTCTGCAGGGTCCCTCTGTGGGGACATTTGGGGGAGCCCTGACTAGTCCCCTAAAACCCCAGTTTCTAGAGGGCTATTTAGAATTGGGGCCCCACCCAAGGTTTGTTGGGGATTTAGAGCCAGTGAGAGCCAGAATATGTGGCCCCGTTTTGAGTTGCACTGTGACACGACCCACCTCTGTCTTTGATTGTTCCAGACTCAGCGGTGCTGCTCTTCCTGGCCATGCCCATGCTCACTGTCGGGGGAATCCTGTTTCTGATCACCAACCTGCAGGTGGGAGTGGGTCCTTACCCCAGGCACCCAGCAGGAGGCTGGGGAGGGCAGGGGAAGACAAAGCACTTTTCTTCTATATCAGCTGTCTCACATGGGGTTGGCCCAAACCAAGATGGTAGCTTCTGGCTGGTCTAGGTTGGTCTAAGTATCATGAGGGCCTGGAACCTGCTGGGTGCACAGAAAATATTTATTTCCTGAAAAAAAAATAAGTGATTCAGGCTGGTCACGTGTTTTCCAGATTGGGAACCTATTTGGCAAACACCGCTCCACCATCATCACTCTCTACAATGGAGCATTTGACTCTTCCTCGGCTGTCTTCCTTATCATTAAGGTAAGATTAGCAATAGCCAAAACTTCCTGAACTCTTATATATGCTAGACACTTGTCTTGTGGACTCTGCATAATTCCTCTGTATTAACTCTTCTTCAGCTAGTAAATGTGACACTTGAACTTGAACCTGGCCTATCTGGTTCTAGAACCCGAGCTTAAGCCCCTCTTTGCTTTTACATGAGATTTTGGGCAGAGGCTAAGGGAAGGCGTGTCTATGATGGGCTTGAGCCAGTGTTAGGCAGGGTGGGAACCCTTTGGAACTGGGTGTTTGCACCCCTGTGAGCTTCTGGTTTGTAAAGGAAGTGGGAGGTGGCTAGTGTCCCCAGGGGCAGACATAGAAGCCTCTCCAGCTCTCTTAAAGGCTAATGCTAGGATTCAGTGGCCTACCCAACAGCCATTCCACCTTCTTTGCTGCTAACAAGTTCACCTGGGCAGTGATGTGCACAGCCCAGGGGATGAATCTTGATTCATCTAAGCCAACTGGCCATCTCTTTCCCCCTTGTTAGTGACAAGTAGAGGTGTTTGTATTTTCCAGTCCTTGTTAATGGGATGAAGGGTATATATATTTGAAGACTGTAGAGAATATTTCTCTCCCTGATGGAAGATGAGAGCAAAACAAAAAGAAAGCCTTCCTCCTTGGTCCCCTTCCCACTCTCCCTCTTTGCATGTTGTGGGAGGATGTGATAGCTGGCACTCTGGCAGCTATTCTGTGATTATGCAGCAGCATGCTGGAAGACAAAAGCTAGCACACTGAGAATGACTGAGGGAAAGGAATGAGAGAGTGTGGGTCCTTGACATCCAAACCTGTCCTACCCGAGACTTCCCTTGGGGCTTTATTTTAGGCCCGAGGCAGCTGGCACAGCCAGTGGGCCTTTGGGGGCAGAGCAAAGCATCTCTGAGAGTCACGACCCAGCTATGAGACCAGCTTAGTTCCATGAGCATCTTGGCTTGGAGGGTCACCCAGAGACTGAGCCCCTGGGTTACTTACTCAAGCCTTCCAACACCTGCAGCAGGAGCCACTTCCCAGGTTGTCCCCCTTTCCCCTGACGTGCCTCCCTTTCTCTCCTCCTGCCTTGGAGTTGGAAGGAGAGAGAGAGCGTGCCGAAGCAGGAGCTAAGTTCCTGGTTCAATCTGACCTTGCTGCCTCTTACTCTGACCTTGAGCAAGTCACCCTCTGTCCAATAAGGAGGTTGGGCTTTATCAGTGTTCCTCAGACGATGGGTGTCGAGGACACTAAGGAGTGCCCTTCAACAGCATGTCAGTCACCGGGGAGAATGAGGGCAGGATGACTGGGCTGCTCCCCACTGGCGTGTTTCATGAGCTGAATTTTTGTGTAAGATTTTGTTTGAACAAAAGGACATGGCTGCTATTGATAAAAAAAAAAAAAAAAAGCGCTGGGTTAGATGATCTCTGGGAGGCTATACGTGGAGGTGCCACAAGGCTGTGGTAATGAGCGGCCTGCCTCCCCTGCGGCCAGTTGAGCATTGGGGTGACTCAACCTTGGGGTGACAGGGAGGCCGTGTGTGCACTGGGTGTCCTTGATCTGCTTCTAGGATAAAGGGCAAGAAGACTCATTCTTGGAAATGGGGTTCCCGCCCCTGCTTCTTAGGCTGACTGTTTTGTGTGTGATAAAATACGCATCACATGACATTTACCTAATTGTAACCATTTTGTAAGTGCTCGGTTTCGCAGTATTCGGTTTATTCACGCTGTTGTGCAGCTGCCTCCAGCATCCATCTCCAGAACTCTTTTCAGCTTCGTAAAACTGGAACTCTGTCCCCATTACACAATAACTCCCTGTGCTCCCTCCCCTCCAGCCCCTGGCAGCTGCCATGCTGTTTTCCGTTTCTATGAATCTGGCTTCTCGGAGGACCTCCCATACGTGGAATCTATGGTGTGTGTCCTTTTGTGCCTGGCTTCTTGCACTTAGCCTAGAGCCCTCAGGGTCCGCCCATGTTGTGGCAGGCGGCAGAATTGCCTTCCTCTTTAAGGCAGGACAATATTTCATTGTGTGTATGTGTCACCTTTTGTTTATCCATTCATCTGCGGATGGGCCTTTGGTTTGCTTCTACCCTTTGGACATTGTGAATAGTGCTGCCATGAACCCGGGCGTCACACTGACATTTTCTTCTCTCTCTCTCTCTCTCTCTTTTTTTTTTTTTTTTGCAGCTCCTTTATGAAAAGGGTATCAGCCTCAGGGCCTCCTTCATCTTTCTCTCTGTCTGCAGCATCTGGCATGTTGGGCGTACCTTCCTCCTGATGCCCCGGGGGCACATCCCCTACCCGCTGCCCCCCTACTACAGCTATGGGTAAGGCGATTGCAGGCCAGAGCCCCTCACCTGAGCCAGGGTAGGAAGCAGGGGGCAGGACAGACATGGTTAGAGTAGGGCAGAGGAAACCTGTCGCAGGAGAGGACTAGAACAGGGGTGTATCTGTTAGCTATTGCTGCATAACAAACTACCCCCAGACCTGATGGCCTAAAACATTAAACATTTATTATTTTCACAAGTCTGTGGATAGTCAACTAGTTCTACTGATCAGGGACAGACTTGGATGACCTTGGCAGGCTCACTCATGTCTCTGATCATCTGGTGGACTAGCTGGGGTCTGGCTGGTCTAGGGGGACCTCACATGGGGTTTATCTGAGAGTCATTTGGGGTGATGGGGATGTCTGGGTCACCTGGCTCTCATCCTCCAGCAGGCTAGCTTGGGCTTGTTCACATGATGGTTTCAGGGTGGTTCTAATTGAGAGTGCAGAAGTTCCATGGTTTCTTGAAGGTGAGGGTGGGAATGGGCACACCATCACTTCTGCTGCATTCTCTTGGTAGAAGCAGTTGACGAGGCCAGTCCAGATTCAGAGGGTGTGGCACAGTTAGAGCTGCGGTCCCATTGTAAAGGTTGGGGAACAGAGGAGGTGAAGAAATGTGACCACGTGATAGAGGGAGGGCACACATTTGCTATTCATTTACTGTTTGTAGACCCACTGTGCGCTCTGGTCTCATCTCACGACCATCCTCTCAGAGCCTTATCTCCATTTCCCACATGAGGAAATTGAGGCTCAGAAGGGTTAAGGCCCAGCTAGGAAGAGGCAGAGCTGGGATGTGAACCCAGCCTTTACTATTCCCATACTTCCGGTGGTGTCCAAACTTTGCGGCCTATAAGAATCACTAGGACATTTGGAGATGTTTAAAAATCATGGAAGCCTGGCTCCCACGCCCAGGCATTCTGACGTCACTGGTCCGGGCTGAGCCCTGGGCATCCGGGTTGTTAAGAGGTGATTCTTGGGACCCACTGCATGCTCACCCCCAGCCTGAAGCGCAGGCTCAGCTCACAGTCCCTGGTTGGGCTGTTGGGGTTACTCTTTCCACAGCCTGGGCTCTTGGAGCAGCCCCAGAGAGGAGAAGAAGGAAACACCTGAGTCCAAAAAGCTGGATTTGCAGTCAAAGGAGTTTCTGTCACCGAAGGAAGGTGAGCCGAGTTGGGTGAGCCCTTTCCCACTCAGAGCCGTAGGTGACCTGCTTCCTCACCCCCAGAGCTCTCCCTAGGGACGCGAACTCGGGAAAGGTCAGGTGGAGAAAGGACCTGTAGGTTCCATCTTCTCAACCCCTCACTTTACAGAGATGGGCAAGACTTTTGTCCCTCTTTTCTGTCCCTCTTTTCTCACTTTCTCATCTGTCATACCCCCTGGCTCCAAAGTCAGTTTTCCATCCATGCCTTCCCTACCCGCTTCCCCTCAGACCTAAGTCTGGCTTATTTGTCCCCATTTCTGCGGGTCTCACCCTGTCCCATCTCCATGGCTGCCTCTTTTCCCTCCTCTATTTTGGGTCTTTGGCATAAATATCACAAACCACTGCTGGCTAAGGTAGAAACAAGAACAGGGTTCTGGAAAGGTCACAAAATCAAGAGAAAAATGACCTTGCCAGGCCCCAGGGAAAGCAGAGCCAGGAGCCCTCGGGGACTCCGTCTGAAGTCACAGCCAGTCCGCCTCTAGGGAGAACGATGGAATGGGTCCACCTTGGGCGAGGAAAGGGACACTTAACTCATGGTCCCATCAGGACCATGAAGAATAGCGGGGAGGGGAGGATTTCCAAAAGAAACCACGCTTCTGTCATCGAAAGAAAAGAGAAGATACGGAATTGTCTGCCACCAGCCCTCATGTCACCTCTACTGTTCTCCTCTCCTTGTCTTTCTTGTCTCCATCCTGGCTGAGAAAGATGAGGAAAGTGTAGTGCAAGAAGCAGGGTCGAACCCACTCTGTGAAAGACAGACAGACCTCAGCAGACAGAGAAGAGCAGCAGGAGGGTCATTGCACTTGGTGGGGCCAGGATGACAAAGGCGTCGGGGTGGGGATGTGCAAGGTGTAGGTGGCCTGGTGGGCACGCCTGACGAGCTCCAGGAGGTGAGACTGGAGGGTGAGCTTGGCCTTCAGGCTGTCCCATGAAGGCCTCTACCCCCTCATCCTCCCGCCTGCCTCATGGTTCATGCCCAGACCCTCCTTTCCCCAGCAGAGACCACAGGACCAGAGCAGCAGCAGGAAGCCCGTTCTTTCTGGAGTTACGTTTTCTCTCAGCGCTTTATCTGGCACCTGGTGTGGCTGTCTGTGATACAGTTGTGGCACTACCTCTTCATTGGCACCCTCAACTCTCTGCTGACCAACTTGGCCTCTGGGGACAGGGAACTAGGTATATGGTGGAGCTGGGAGCCTGTCAGTCAGCACATCCCGGCTGGGGACTTGGGACCTTGAGGGTGCAGGGTGCTGAGCTCAGCAGGGCTACATGCTCCAGAGAAAGGTCTGAGCAGGGGTATGGGGAGGAGGGCCAGGTAGGGCGAGGGCAGGGTGGGAGGGTCCTCTCCTGTAAGGCAGTCCTAGAAATCTCTTAACACCCAACCCCTCTCTGTTCTCTGCAGTCAGCAGCTACACAAATGCCTTTGCCATCACACAGTTCTTCGGAGTGCTGTGTGCCCCTTGGAACGGCCTGCTCATGGACCGGCTGAAGCAGAAGTACCAGAAGGAGGCAAGAAAGACAGGTGAGACCTGGGCTCCCAAGGATCAGGGGACCAGGAGGAGAGAGGCCTTCATTTACTTCCACCTCTGTCTTCTCTCTTCTTAAAAATTGTTTTCTACTTGCATTTGCCTGTCTGTCCGTCCATCTGTCCATCCGTCTATCCATCCATCCATCCATCCATCCATCCATCCATCCATTCATCCATCCATCCAACCATCGTAACCACTAGTCACTGAGTGCCAATTATGTGCCAGCCATAGCCCAAGATTCAACAATAGACAAGACAGATATGTCTTTGTTCTCAAGCTATTCTCAGTCTAGAGAGTGGAGAAAAGTATTATGATCCATGAGGTACACCTGCAGGGGACTATGGGGACATGAAGAAGAAGAGCACATCACCTGTTGTGGGAGAGAATGGGATCGGTGTCAGGAAGGGCTTCCTGGAGG
Source organism: Macroglossus sobrinus (assembly GCA_004027375.1). Taxonomy (NCBI): domain Eukaryota; kingdom Metazoa; phylum Chordata; class Mammalia; order Chiroptera; family Pteropodidae; genus Macroglossus; species Macroglossus sobrinus. The sequence goes on from PVKZ01000871.1 coordinate 478,143, forward strand.
AAGTGGCATCTAAGCTGAGACCTAAAGTATGAACAAGAAGTAAGGAGATGAAGAGGGGCCCCTGTGACACTGGCCCGGGAATACCGTGGGGTTGAGGTGGTGAAGGAGATTGGGAAATACGGAGGAATCCTGGGAATCCTAGAAAGCCATTCTGACTGGCCAGGGCCCAGAGTGTTGGGGCAGCAGTAGGGGAGGGGCGGGAGAGAGAGAAGTAAGAAGGGAAAGGCAGCCTTCCGTGCCAAGGAGCTCACACGTGATCCTGGTGTAAGGGAGGGGCTTTGAAGTTTTTTAACCTGGGGCAAGTGTGTGTGTGTGTGTGCACGTGCGTGTGTCAGGGGACGGACAAAAGTAGAGAGTAACCTTTCTCCTAGAGTTTCATCTACACCCCTCCCCCACTTCTCTTCACTGCTTCTCCTGCCCCTACCAGAGTATTTTAAAGCAAATCTCAGACATCAAATCGTTTCACCTGCGAACTCCAGTTTGTACCTCTAACAAGTAAGGCCTGTTTTACTTAAGCATCACCGTAACATCATCATCACACCTAAAACAAACCACTAGCTTCTCAATATTATTTAATAAGCAGTTCTGTTCAGATTTCCTTAGTTGTCTCAAATATGTCTTTTTACAGTAGGTTTTGTTCAAATTAGGATCCACACAATGTATTTGGTTGATGTGCCTTATATATCTTTTTCAATCTGTGTCCCCACCTCACTTTTTTTTTTTTTGGTCGTTTATTTGTTGAAGAAACTGGGTCATTTGTCCTGTCAAATCCCCCACCTTTCAGAGCTAGCATCCTTTACGTGTCATTTAAAAAAATGTCTCTTTGATTGGATATGTCCTGTAAGCAGGCAGATTGGAGGCTGAGGAGACTCAGTTTTATATATATTTTTTTTTGGCAAGAATGCTTCAGAGGTGCAGCTGTGGGCTTCTAATGCACTCCCATCGGCAGGCCCCGGGTACCGGTTGTCCCTGTTTTATGATGTCAGATTGATCAGTGGGGTCAGACATTGTCAGTCTCATCGGCCTGTTATAAAGTTTCCCACCAGCTGCCTGCCTAAAGATTTTAGCAGCCATGGATGATCAATGCCTAGACCCATTTATTTTATTAGGGTTGCAAAATGGTGATTTTCTATTTCTATCTTCCCTTCTGCTTCTAGAGTTCTTCTAAAAAGAAAAGCTTCTCCTTATTATTTATTTTGTTATCCTGAAATAAATGCTTGGTTTTTCCTCTATTTACATCTCATAATAATGAGGTTGCCTTAGCAACCTCTCGGGGTGACTACTGGCTGTTTCTCTTTGAAAGTCTCATTTTAAATATATTTGAATGTGTTTCAATCCGTTTCTATCACAATTCATCTTGACGCTCAAATTGTCATATCTTTAGCCATTGGGAACCTTACCAATCCTGTGTCTGTGTCCTTTAGACATAATCTTATTAAGTTTAGAGAGTGTTTTTACTTTCTAGCATAATCAGATGTTCAGGTCCATTTCATTGGGTGTGTTTCCTGCCCCAGACCTGAAACCAGCCATTTCTCCAAGTAGCCCTGGGTCCCTTTAATGGGAAATGACATTTAGAGGCTGCAATCTGGATGCTAGTGTTTCTAATTCTCCCGGAGTGTCTTTGCTTTTAAGCTTTGAATAGAGGTAAGATATACATAATCTTTTTGGATGAAGAAACACATCATGAATACCTAATATTGATATTTTAATTCAAATTTTGCTTCCTTGATTTTATATTTGTATCTTTTTTTCTTCCTCTGAAAATCCTGGTTCCTAAAAATACTATATACATATACTATATATGTGTGTGTGTGTGTGTGTGTGTGTGTGTGTGTGTGTATACACTATATACATATCCACATATGTATTGTATTTTAAAAACATATTTTATGTATAATTACTGGTTTAGCAATATCAATACTATTAATAATATAATCGCTATATGCTATTGCTCCTCCCTCCCTTCCTCCCTCTCCCCTCCCTCCCTTCCTTCCTTCCTTCTTTCCTTCCTTTCTTCCTTTCTTCCTTTCTTCTTTTCTTCCTTCTGCCTTTCCTTTCTTCCTTCCATTCTTATCCTCAGGCAATCTCCCACAAGAGATGTACAGTCAAATTACTGTGTTTTACAAGTTACCAATGTGATATAAAATTATGTTCATTGGTTTCATTTTGTTCCTGATTTTTTTGGGATTGCTTTGCTTGTTTTCTTCCTACTACTTTTATTTAACTTTATTTTTAAAACATTTAGTTATCAAAAATTTACATTTTTCTAAAGCCAAACCTGTGAAACAAGGCATATTCAAAGAAATTTCATTTCCCTCTCTGTTCCTTATACTCCATTCCTTCCCTCTTTCTTTGGTAATTATTTTTATTGTCTTTGTTTTTAAAGAAAGACCATGTATATATAATTTCTCCCGTAGGTAAAAGGCAGCGTATTGCTCACCATGCTCTGTGTTTTTTTTTTCTGTGTAACTGTCGACCAAGTGTAAATTAATCAGGAGACTTCGCTAGAATTAAGTGACAAAGTTTTATTTAAGTGCCTTAAGTAAGCAAATTACAACGCTGGAAACATGACCAGGCAATACTCAGAGAGTTCCAGAGAAAAAGAAAAAGTTGATAGTTTTTTATGGTAACAAGCACATTCTTGAACAGAATCAGCCCCACGTTCCTAGCTCGGTCTGCTCTGGTGATCTTCCAGATGCCCGGTGGTCTGGACACGTGGACATTCCAACCTCAGTTCTTCAGAGAGTAATCTGTAGGGTTTATGTACCTCCCGGCCTGGACACACAACCAAAATCTTTTCAAGTTTAAGTTCCCAGGCTCGTTAAAGTAAAACAAAATTGCATTCCTTGTGTGTCAGCCCCCTCTGTTTTTTGTCACTTTGGCTAGAGTGACTCCATGTTGCCTTTTCAACCCTTCCTCATCCCTGGCCAGCTCCACGGCAGGGCCCTTCAGCTGCTGCCTAGTTCTCTGTATGTGGCTGCAGCATATTTGATGCAGCATTTCCCCCCTTGGTGGCTATCTGGTTAGTTTCCAGTCTTTTGCTATGACCAGTAATGCTACCTGGAATATCTGGCTCTGGGTTGGAGGGGGCCAGAGCAGATCGGTTTGGAGGCCATTGCAAAAATAAGCCAGCGAGTTGATGATGCCCTGCAACCAGGATGAGTCACTGGGGATGGAGAGGAGTGGCTGCATTTGAATGACAGCTAGGAGGTAGAGTATCAGCTTTGATTGATGAGCTGGAGATGGGGCATGTAGGGGCAGAAGGGTTCAAGGATGACCCCAGGTTTCTGCCTGGATGGTTGGATGGACAGCGGCCCCTCCCTTTCTCCCCATACTCTTGCCCCCTCCCCGCCTTCCGTGGCACCCCCTCCCCGCCTTCCGTGGCACCCCCTCCAGGCAGCCTCTCGTCTTCCCTCTTGGACCAGGTTCCTCGGACTCTGCCGCAGCCCTTTGCTCAGCGGTGCCTTCACTGGCCCTGACATCTCTGCTGTGCCTGGGCTTTGCCCTCTGTGCCTTGGTCCGTGTCCTCCCCGTTCAGTATGTCACCTTCATCCTGCAAGTGATCAGCCGCTCCTTCCTCTACGGGGGCAATGCGTCCTTCCTCACCCTCGCGTAAGTGGGCTCGCGGAGGGTTACGCATCATGGGGGACTCACTGGGGCAAAAAGAAGCATGTGCTGGAGGTGAGGAATTGGGAGGTGAGGGTGGACCTGGCGGTGGTCAGGTGAGGGAGACAGGGTCTAGGAGCAGGTGTCAGGGTGATGTCTGGAGGTGGGAACTGGGGGGAGGGATAAAGCCAGCACATACTTGGTCTTTACCACGGCTCTCCCCTCCACCCCCTTTATCTATCTGGTGAGAACTCCAGTCTGCCCTCCAGAACCCACTTCTGTTCCAACTCTCCCAGGAAAAAAAGCAGTTGCCCTTCTTTGTGCCCTTGGTGCTCACACAAGTCCTGCTTCCTCTGACGGCGTACCCATCGCCTGACTAATAGCCATCCGTTTCTGTGTCTGGCTTTTCCTTGTGACACTCACCCCCGCACCTCCCGCACCCCAGGGCACAGCCTGTGTCTGGGTCCCTGCTGTATTCCCAGGGCCCCGCACAGTGCCTTCTCTGTGTTCTGTGGTGTGACAGTCCCCGCGGAGGTGGAGGGAGAAGGGCTGTGTGGGTGGGTATCGGCGGCCGGTGAAGACAGGCCTGGGACAGGGGCAGGCGAGAGCAAGGGCCGGTCGAAGACTCGCCCAGAGAGGCCAGGCCTGGACTTGGAGGGAGGGTCCCCGAAGCTCGCTGCAGCCCCCTTGTTGTCTCCCTCCCCAGTTTCCCCTCAGAGCACTTTGGGAAGCTCTTCGGCTTGGTGATGGCCCTGTCGGCCATCGTGTCTCTGCTGCAGTTTCCCATCTTCATGTTCATCAAAGGCCCGCTTCAGAATGACCCGCTCTATGTGAGTACGTGCAGAGGGGAGGGGAGGGCTCCCGGCCTTCTGCCAGCAAGGACGTCCAGATGGGGGCGACTGCGTGGGGCCCCAGCAGAGGGCACCCCCGAACCGGGCAGTGCCCTGACTATATACTGCACAGCTTGTGAGTCTCGTTTAAAAAGTTGAGTGAAGTGTAGAACAGAAGTTGAAATCCATCATTGGGAACAAAAGAAATAAAGAGCTGGCCTTGGGAGGTGGGGAGAATGACTGGATTGTGACGTCGGTGACCAGCACTTAATATCCGGGAGAAACGTGTTCTGGCTGGTGCCTCCACCAACCACCCATGTGACCTCCAGCAGGTCATTACATGCTCCTGAGGCCTCTGTTTCTTCACCTGGGAAACCAGCCCAGTATTCCTCCGCCTTTCCGCCTCACAAGACGGAGTGAAAAACCACCCCTAACCCTTCTCTTGGGACTGCCAGCATCCGATTGAGACACGGAAGAGCGACAGGGCGGAATTCTGGTCCCTTGCTGGGTGCGGGCGCCAAGCACGCGCGGAGTTCCCCGGCTTCGCCTCACAGCTTCTCTCCCCGCTCCAGGTGAACGTGACGTTGGCGCTGCTCACTCTTGTGACGCTCGTCCACCCCCTCCTCGTGTACCGGGAGTGCCGGCGGGCAGAGAAGGCCCCTGCCAAGGCCTAGCTCGGGGGCCCTCACTCTTCAGGCCTGCAGATGCTTTTGGCCATCTGTCCTCAGCTTGGACCACCTGGTGTCCAGAATATCTTTGCCTACCCAGGCTATACTGGTATTAAGTACCCAGTGTTTGTTCTTAAAAAAAAAAAAAAAGAAAGAAAGAAAAGCCATATTTAACTGCCAGCTACCTTTGCAACAGCAAGAAAAGAATCTCAGTTGCCAAGCTGATTGACATCCTACAGACCCCACGGCAGGGCAGTGGCCCAGTCTCCTTATCCGGAGCAGAGAGCGCATGGCCTTGGCACACTTGGCCCCAGGGGAAGCGATGTGATGATGGGGGAGGAGGTGTGTCACCTGCTTTTCTAGGCCTGTTTGGGCCTGACGCCCTTCTGTGCCTGGCCCCATGCTGCCAGGCGATTTTCTAGGTGCAGAGTGAGGTGGTCACTGGGTGCTGCCAGCATCTGGAGGTGGCACCTTGTTTACCCCCAAAGGCACACGGCCTTGCTGAGAGAATGGCAGTGTGCCTTGGGGTGAAAGCAGTGGACTGGTCGGGGCGGGGGCCCCTGGGCCTGAGTCCCAGCCCTGCCGCTGATGCAGGGTGACCTTTGGTTGACCCTTCCCCGGTCTGAGCATCAGTTTTCCCATCTGTAAAATGAGAGGGTTCTGAGTTGGAGGTTCTTTCTGGAGCTAAGGTTCGAGAAGGTTTCAAGAACAGCGACGGGAGACAGGCCACTCTACAGGCCTTGGGAACCAGCTGGCCTGCTTGACCGAAGGATTTCTGATGAAGCCTTTTGGACATGTTTTCATCTTCAAGAAGAGGAATGATTATTTACTTTGGGTATTGTTATATAAAATTTTTCTCTGGGGATAATTTTGTAGATAAATAAAGCGTCTCTGCCTAAGGCAACTACGGCTCTGCCTCTGCGAGCTTTGGGGCTGCCTTGTGTCACGGGCCAGCATGCCTGTGTGATCCTTCCTCAGCCTGGGGTGTGGCCGCTGGGATGGAGGTGGCAGAGTCTGGCTGCAGCGTCCTGGGGTGGCAGCTGGACCCAGGGGGTGGGCAGGAGCCTCGAGACTGGATTGTGCCTGCCTGTTCCTGGGACGGAGGCTTGACCCAGTACCCCTGTTCCCCTAATCTCTTCCTTTGCCTCCTCTTCCTCCTCCACCCCACCCCACACACTTCAACACTCCACATGCCAAGCTGGAAGCACTAGGTGGAGTCAGAAGGTCTGGGTACGAGGCTCACACCTGCCACTCAGCAGCCTGGCAAGTCCCTTCACAACTCTGAACCCCAATTTCCCTATCTGCAAAGTGCAGTTCATGTCTATCCCTGAGGGCATTTGTGAGAAGTTAAGGTAATTGCATTGCCTAGGACAGAGGTGGGAACACGGGAGCCTTTGTTCCTTTATTTACTTCTGACCAGAGAGGAGAAGGGAGGAAGGAGCAGGAAGGTGAGGGACCAGGAGGAAGGGAGGTGATAGTAGGCTAAGGGGAGAATCTAGAACACATTAGATGCTACATTCAGCTTAGGCAGGAGAGGGGCTGGGAGAGGACAGTAAAGCGGAGGGGGCTGGCAGGCACATCCATCCATTCATTCACTCAACACATTTATTGAGCCCCTACAATAGGTCAGGCAGGTCCTAGGTGCTGGGGATATGGAGATGCTCAAGGTGTGGAGCCAGCCCTTCTCTGAACTGCTGAAGGGTGATGTCCAGGGGGCTGAGGACACCAGAAGACAGATACCAGAGTGTGAATGGATAACTTTCATTTTACCTTTCTCGAAAACTTTCAATGGCTACCTGCTACCCAGCAGGGAAAAAAATCCTAGATTCCAGCCTGACATTCAAAGCTCTCTGCAGTGCGATTCCAATCCCTCCCCTGACCTTTCATCTCCCACCTCCAGAGAGACAGGGCTCATCCCCGTGGACCTGGACTCCTGGTCTTCGCCCCCGGGCACTCACCCGTCTCTGCCGGGAAACCTGCCTGGTCCACTGGGGCCTGCTCACAAGGCCATCTCCTCTCCAGGTCACTTCTGGGCTCTCCAGCAGCTCTGAGTTCCTGGCACTTGGTCACACCCTTCCCAGTGACCGGAACCTGCATCACAGCGTGATGACCTCCCCTAACCTGGACAGCGAGCTCCGGGAGGTCTCATCGGCTCAGTGACTAATGCGTGCTCGCCACCACGTGGCACTGGTGAGGGCTCGTTAAGTGACAGTCTGAGTGGATTCTTTCTCATTCTGGCCTCAGAGCCAACTGGGAGGAGAAGCAGTGTGGAGTAGCGGGAAGAGCATGGACTGGGGGGCCAGGCCAACCCCTTCTTCACCCCAGCTCCATCAGTAATGTGACCTTGGATGGGCCACTTCACCTCTCGTTCCCGGTTTATCAATAATGATGGGAGAAACAGACCTACCTCCCTGGACTATAGTAATGATTAGAGATTAGGTCAAGTGCCTAGCATGGTAGGTACTCAGTAGGTCACGGCTATCATTATGGCTAATATATTAAATTCAAGAAGCTGCCGAATGTCCACCAACTGGTGAATGGATAAATAAAATGCAGGTCCATACAATGGAACATTATTCAGCAGTGCGAAGGACTGGATACTGATCGAGGAGGCCATAACAGGGAGGACCCTGAAAACTTTATGCTAAGTGAAAGAAACCAGTCACAAAAGACCACATAGAGTACCTGATTCCATTCAGATCTGAAACCCCCAGGACAGGCAAATCTCTAGAGGTTGAGAGCAGATGAGGGGTTGTCTATGGCTGGGGGGAATGAGGTAGGGACAGCTAATGGGGAAGGGGTTCCTTGTAAAAGTGATGAAAATTTTCTAAAATTGATAGTGGTCGGACAACTGAAATATACTAAAACCCACTGAATTGAACACTTTAAACAGGCAAATCGTATAGTATGTGAATTATATCTCAATAAAGATGTTATTTTTTTAAAAAAATAAAAAGGTGCCTGGGGTTCTCAGGAAGCGCAGAAAACACTCCTATCCAGAGAGAGTTGGACAGAGATGGCTTCTGGGGAAGATGACCCAGCTGGGGAAGCAGCCCACGTGCACAGCCTCCCGCTCTGGCCAGGGGGCCTCCTCTTGCAGCCTCTTCCTCAAGTGAGACCAACTGCTCTTTCAAAGGAGAATGAAGCAACCCAGGGGTTTCAGAAGTTTGATTTCACTCAGTAACAGGCGCCCAGTGCAACCCTTCTCTCACCTCCCAGCCTTGGGACAGAGGGACTGGAGGCAAATCTGTACCATCCAGGGGCTGCTAGCCAGGCAGGGACTTGGGGGGTGGGGGTGGGGCGCAGGACCCTTGATGAGGAAGCGAGCACCTGCTGAGAAAAGCCTGCAGCACGAGTCAGCATCTTCCTGTGACGGTCTCCGTGCATCAGCCCCCTTTTCAGAAGAGGTTGGTCAGGCTCCGAGTGACACGTCAGGTCCATCACATCCGAGCTCACCTGAGTAACGCGTTGCGGGACCCGTATTTAAACGCAGACTTGTCTGACTCCTGTGGTCACATTCACTGTAGACGTCGCCTTTTCTCGACACTCATTCTCGTGCAAGAAACACACGGTGGTTGTAAAACAGATCTGAACATCACGGGCTGCACGAAGAGGCCTCACTGCTCACCCCAGCGCGTGGGAACCACCGCGGCCGTCACATGGGCACGTTCCCTCTGCACCTTGCGGTTGTGCGTGGGATCCTGGAAACGGTCTCGTGAGCTTTTCTTTATGTCATCGAAAACACGATTGTACACCAATGCTGCTTAGAACCCCGTCTCATGGCCAGTGCCACACCTCATCTATCCCGCACCACTCATCCTGGGGTCCCCCTGGCACACATCTTGAGGTGCTGTCTCCCCCCTCCCCCATCGCTTGCTGTTCCTTCTCTTCTGCCTGGGCTGGAGGTCTCAGATGACAGTGAGCCGTGAGGGCAGCCGAGGGCAGCACATTGAAGAGTATAAAATAATCACAGGACCTGGGGTGGGGCAGATGTTGCCAAAGAGACACTTTAGAAGGTTCTAGGGAATGGTGACACACATCCATTAAACATCCTCACATAACCTGTTCTTTAGCCAGAGATGTTGGCTGCTGGCCTCCTGGGAGCCGTGGACACTGGGCCCCACACTGGAAGCTTAGGACAAGGACCCAGTGGTTATTCCTGGAGCTCCTTTCCTGGCCAGGCCCTCAGGGGATATAACATTTTTCTGGGAAGGACACTTCCTGCAGGTTTCAAAGCACAGCCTCTGGTCCTTTGCTTGGTCAAGAGTCCCCAAGTGGGACATGTTTGGTGGCTCCTGGGCCCACCACAGGTCCCAGACCACAGCCGGGTGGACTCACTGGCAGGCAGGGTAAAAAGTAATGCAGGACATGGCCCATGGCTGCACCAGCCTGGATGCCAGTGGTTGAATTATTTGTTCTCTAATTGCAAACGTCTCCTCTTAGGCCCCTCAGTGGTCCATTTCCTGGGTCCAGAGTTACCTCGCGGGCCTGAAGGTGGACTCGCAAAGCAGGTGCCTGGGAAGGGCTCTGGGCTTTGCAGGCACCGACCAGGTGAGCACAGCCTCAGTCTCCTCACCTGTAATGGATTTAAGTACCGTCGGGGCTTATGGGAAAGACTATGGAGAACTTTCGGGACTGAAAGGTGGGGGCAGCATGGGCTCTGCCGTCAGACTGTTCAAGACCAACCCCCAGCTCTTCCCTGTGCAGGCTCTGGGACTTAGATTCGAGGTCTCAGTTTCTTCATCTGCAAAATGGGGGTAACAATAGGACTACGTCGTGGGGCTGTAAGGGTTAGGTGAATTAATGAACGTAAAGCACCTCCCACGTGACACAGATCCCACCTGACAGGCAGCAGGCTGCTGCGGATGCAGGTGGCTACTGATTGATCAGTAGCAGCTGCTATTGCTTGCCTGGCGGAGTTTGGGGTGGGGAGAGCAGAGCTGAGATGCACCCACATTTCACAGCCAGTGGGGTCTGGAATGTCACTGCCTCTGGTTCGGAACAGAAACCACCCTGCAAGCATTTACCCAAGCTTGTTTCTGCCTAACGAAGCGACACAGATTCTCTTGTATTGTTTAGCATGGGAAAACTTCAAAGGCAAAATTACCCCATGTCGTTCGCCAAAGTGAACAATATTAATCTTCATAGTCAATTTCTGAGCTGCTCTTTGTTTTTCTCCGGCAGTCAGTGCAGACATCCATGAGCACAGGCATGTCAATCACCGGGGCCGGGGCCACGTATTCCTTTCAGAGCCAGGGGCTCCCGCCCACAGGGAGCTGCGGTGCCTCTGTCCTCACTTCAGGCTGTGTGTCCTTGAACGAGTCTAGCCTCTAAGTGCCTTTGCTCCCCCACCCAACATGGGGGTTAGAGTGCCTCCTCTGAGAGCAGTGAGGATAAATACGTCTCCACACGAAAAGCCCTTGGTCCTGGCACATCGTAGGTCCCTGATTAATGACAGCTGTTAATATTTATTATCAACGCTGGGAGGCTGTCATCCTTGAATGAACTCAGAGGTGGGCAAACGGAGACTGGGAGATGAGAGGTCTGCCCGGGTAGGCCGGCTCATGAGTGACAGGGCCAGGAATGGTGCCAGGATCCTTTCAATTCTGAGAAGTGTGTTCTCCGTGCTTCTCATGTCCTCACTCACCCCACTGACTTCCAGGGTCACGTTAGAGAATGAACTTGAGCGCTGTGTGCCATTTATTCACCAACCCAAAGGAGTGACGTGTGGGGAGGGTAGGAAGGCAGGCTCTGGTCTCAAACCCTGGCTCTGACACTTACCTGGCAAGTAACTTCACCACGCGGAGCCGCAGTCTTTGTGCCTGTCATGTAGGGACACAAATGGAACTTGACTCACAGAGTCCTTTAGGAGATTAAACCATAGGGAACACTAAAAACACTTGGGGCATAGAAAGTGCTTCCCAAATATTAGCTGCTGCTGTTGTCGTTGTCATTAAAATCCCCGCCTAAGATTTCATTTCAGGGTGGATCTGCCCAGCTCGATCTTAAACAAGAAGTGTTTTTGTCTGTCATTCATTCACTTACTGGGCAAACAGGGTTTGAGCCCCTACTGTGTTTTCAGAGCATTGTTCTTGTAACCCTTAAGATTCCATTTCCAGGACAAGATGACCTAGGGAGGGAGCACAGTGGGGAGACAAGACAAACGCCCCCTTCCTTACCCTTGGGTTGGTCTTGGGACACAGGACTCCAACTGGGCTAGAGATGAGAGAGTCCCAGTCAGAGGTGACGAAGGAAGGCGTTCCAACCCTCGCTCCACTAAAGAGGTGAGCAGGAAGCAAGGGCTCAGTGCCCGAAGCCCTTTACCTCTGGGACTCTTCAAATTCAGAGGATTATAGACGGGACTGGGGCGTTCGCTAGAGGCAGATCGAGAACTTTAATTTTTCTGAGCATGCCCTGGAGAGGAGAAGTTACTTGCTCCAGGTTGCACAGCAAGTTGAGAAAGAGATAGAAATCAAACTGAGGCGCAGTGTAACTGCCGTGCCTTGGCTGTCTGTTGATTTCAGAGACGGTGGGATGCTGAACCGCTCTTGGGGGTTCGGCCCTGCGCTGCATGCTGCACGGGAGTTATGCCGCCGAAGTCAGGCTTTCGCTCCTTGCCCTCCTGCACTTTCTATCCTGGCATGGGGCGGGGAGAGGCATGACTTCCCTTTATTCAAATATTTATGATAAAAAGGGAGACTATGATCCATTTACTAAGCATTTTCTGGGTGCCAGATTCTGTGCGAAGATTCCTCAGACATCTTCTGCTGGGGTGTGTGCGTTGCGACAGACGTGTGACTTCCCGTTCATAAAGACCCCCTCTTGGGGCACTGATGTTGAGAAAGAGGCAGGAGAAGGGCTCCTGGGGATGGTCTGGATCTCGGTCTCAGCTGTTATGTGGATGCATCCACAAGAAAAGGTTAAACATTAATGAGATACTAGGACTGGCCTCATATCCCCAAATCTAGGCTCGTGTGCCATTTGCCCTCTCCAGCGCCATGCTGACTAAGCCCTGTGACGCCAAGCCCGGGAGCCCGGGAGTCCTCACGCAGAGCGGACGCACGACTGACAACGCTTATTTGCTTATATGGGTCACAGGTCTCATCCTGGTCCAGTCCTGGTCCAAGTGCCAGGCACTATTCTGAGAGCATGGCTGGGGGTGCTCTCATCAGAGGTAGATGCTGTCATTAGCTTTAGTTTACAGAAGAGAAAACCGAGGCACTCGGGGACTTGTCATTTAGCTACACGTCACACTACCTGCCTCTCGAGATGGCGAGACCCACCCTCTGCAGGGTGTGGGGCTGGACTGACTCTTGAGACAAGAGGCTGAGTTTGAAACCCCTATGGACAGAAATGCAAACAGTGAGCCAGAGACTTGGGAGTTTCCCAGATGCTGAAGACATTGGTGCCTGTTGGCTAGATTGCCTGGGGGTGACGCATTCAAGTGCATTAAAGAAGCAAGGACACAGGAGTCAGTCCAGGGTCAGATTTACCCCTTCTCACTAGGCATATGAACTTGGTCAAGTCATTTATTCTCTCTGAACTTCTATAGTAGATACATAGACTAGAGATGACAATACCTAATTTGTAGGATAATTATAAAGACTAAGTGGGATAATGGATATAAGAGCCTCAATGAAGCACAGTGTTTGGTCTGTGGTAGACCTTCCCAAACTTTATTTCCAGTTTTAAATAAGGCATTACTGTGGTCATTGCAGACATTGGAATATCTTTGCCTGGGTTTTGAGTGCAAAGAAAACAGGGACAACGTGGGGAGGAAGCAGGCTGCAGAGAAGGGAGGCAGGGGGAAGGCGGCTTGGGGTGGGTGAGGAGCTGGGAGACCTAGGTTGAGGCCTGCCTCCGACTTGCTGTGTGATCTTGAGCAACTCGTTTAAGCGCCCTGAGATGCCATTTCTCCATCTGTAAAACAGGGCTGTTCACATGAAACAGCATGGAACGCGATTGCGCTGCTGGCTCCTGAGAAGAATTGCCTTATTGGTCCTCCCAACCACTGAGTGACAGGATGCCCCTGACCTGGGCCCCAGCATGGGGGAGATAGATGGGAAGGGGGTCTAGCCTTCATCCTTCCCCTGCTAGGAAGGTCTCAAGCTTGAAATCTGAGAACAAGTGTTTGGGCCTTGGGATTGGCCAATCCCTCCCCACCCCAAGTCAGTTAGATAAGCTGAAGGTCCAGTTGGTTGGGCCAGAGAGATAACAGCCAAGACCGTTACTCCGTAATCGGGCCTAGAAGTGACCTCTCGGTGACTTCTCTTTTTGTAGGACCCCTGGGAGAAAAGAGGAAGCAAAGGAATCCAAGTCTTTTCACCCTCTGGGCTACCTGTCCCCAGTGTCCTGAACACTGGACGGTTCCAAGGAACAAACGTGCACCGCCTGGCACGGATGCCACAGAGCCGAGCCACCTACACTGACAAGTCTGCTCGTTCTTGGCGTGCTGTCCCGCAAAGCCGGGTCTCAGCACCTGCTGGTCTCTCTTTGGGCTGCAGTGAATTTGGCTGAAGCTCGGTTGGTTAAAGTGTTCTATCCTCTGCTCATCATGGAATTTTTTTTTTGCATTTATTTTGATTTTAAATAAAGATTGCATTAGAATATCGTTTATCTTGACTACTGAATGCTTTAGTGCCGCCTTCACTCCCCGCTCGTCCTGACTTAGAGGGTGGAAGATGGGGAATGGGGAGTGGGCAGGAGGGTGGCCTGTGGAGTGACTGAATCATTCTGCATGAAGCTTTCCGTTCCAGCCGTTGGTTGCTCCCTTGCCAGAAGATACCTCTTGAGATTGGACTAAATGGCATATACTGTAGATTAAGGATCCTCAGCTGGGGCAACTTTTCTCCCCAGAGGGCATTTGGAAATGTGTGGAGACATTTTTGAATGGTCTCTGGGGGACAGTGAGATTGACTGGGGGAGGCCCTGCTGACCTGTAGGAGGTAGAGAACAGGGATGCTGCTAAACTTTCTGCAATGCACAGGCCAGCTCGCCCTCCAAACCCCCAAGGAAGGATTACTTGGCTCTAAAGAGTAACAGGGCACACACACTGAGAGCCTTGATCTAGCTCCACAGCATTGAAGAAGGAGCTTACTTTTTCACACATTAAAGATGAGAAAAAAAGGAAGAGGGGGAATTAAAATGAGAGGAATGAGAAAGGGGAGGAAGCAGGGGGAGGAAGGGGGAAAGAGTGAAGGGGCAGGGTGAGGAGGGAGAGAGAGAGAGAATAAGTAGGTGTTGGAGACAAAAAGACTTAGAAATCCCAGTTCCCCCACTTCTTGTGCAATCTTGACGAGTGGCTTTCCCTTTCTAGGTCTCATTTTTCATGCCTGTGAAGTAGGGGGAATCCTACATTCTCATGGGAATGAGGTGAAGGTGAGGATTCAGAGATGGGGTGCGTATACCGTGCCTGGTCTAGACAAGCGCTCAGCAGAAGCCAGGCTCCCTGTGCCTCCTCCCTCCTCCCCTGGGACCCTCCACTTCATTTGCTGGGACATTGATCAGAGGAAGGGAGCTCCTGGGGTGAAGGGATATTGTTCAGACTGGGGCACTTCACGGGCTAATAGTAAGCATGTGTGGACTGGAGACCTCTGGGACTTCTCCAGTGCACCAGGTATTGGGGCACCACCTGTGGCAGTAGGCCAGGGGCAGGAGGCAGGACCCTGAAATCCCAGCAGCGAGCAGGGCTCAGGAAAGATAGGGCTGAGAAAATGTTTGTTAGCTCCACTGCCCAGCACTGCAGCCTGAGGCAATCATTCTTGCCTCTTCCCACTTCCCCAAAAATCCCAATATAAGAGCTGCCTCTAGGGTCCAGCAGCCAGAGACCCAGAGACACAGAGACCTCAGACGTTCAGGAGGTGAGAGCTGCCCCCACCTTTTGCTGCCAAGAGGGGGGGTCCAGGGCCTGGGAGGAAGCAGGACCCTATACGACACACAGCTGGGAGGCCTGTCCCCGGGACCCCATGGCCACTGTCCTTCCCCCACCTTCCCCAGTGTGAGTGAAATCCACTCTGACCCTGAGCAGACCTGTCCCTGCACTGTCAAGGGTCTGAGCTAAAAGCCATCCCAGGAAAAAAGGAACTTTCGTACTTGAGCTGACACCCCTATGTCTTTTTCTCGATTTTGCAGCTCAGGGTCCCTTCACCAGGGGAGAAGGAAGTCCTCTAGTTTGCCCTTTCGATCGGCTAGGTAAACAAATATTGTATCTCCGTTATGTGACAGGCACTGTGCAGACACACAGGACATCCTCGAGAAGGGAAAGTGGAGCTGTGTCTTTGACACACGACAGTGGACATGAAGCGCGCCCTGCTCCTGCCCCTTCTCCTGTTGGGGACAGTCGCTGCTCTTCATCTGCGTGAGTTCTCTCCTCCCCTTGCCCAAATTTATCTTTCCCGCTTTATGCTGAGCCTTTTTCAGCTCCCGGCTCCCCCCGGGGCCAGGGGGTCAGCCTCCCAGCTAATCCAGCTCAGCTCTGACAAGACATCTCCTGGATTCTGACCTGAGCCTTCTGTTAGGGCTTCTTCACAGGGAAAGACCACCCACCTGTGCAGATGAAGGGCTTCTCAGAGGAGCTTCTTCCCACCCCTAGAACACACACAGGTGGTGTCAGCTAGCATCAGGTCCTCATCCATTTGTGTGACTTTTCACCTCACCCCACACCAAAGATATCCTTCCAGTCCTGGCTGGGGTGGGGCCATCAGATCTCAACTTGGTCCTTGAAGAAGGGAGAACCTCACTTGATGGCAGGTTACCCCTTCCTCCCAGAGATTAATGCCCCTCATCTGGACACCCGAGAGACACAGCCAGACCTGAGCCAGGGCCTGGAAGGTTCAAGGCAGCAAGAGGGAGAGTTGGCCCTGCCTGAGAATGTGATTCAGTCGGAGGGAGCGGAGGTCGAGGCTTCTGGCTGTCACAATGACTTGGAGGACGAGGAGGCCACGGACCCAGACCCAGGGGCCCTAGACGAGGACTTCCAGTGCCCCAGGGAAGAAGAAACGGTTAAAATGCTGGGCGGTCCTGAGTGCAAGACCTGCAGGTACCTGTTGGTGCGCCAACACAGGAAGTTTAAAAAAGCGCAGGTAAGCGACAGGGAGGCTACTGCTGATGGAGGGCTGGGGGGAGGAGAGGAGTGTGGACGCAACCTTCCATTCCCTATTCATTTAGGCGAGTGTTTCTGAAAGCCTGGTGTGCATCAGAGTCTCCTAGAGGTCTTATTAGAACCTAGATTTCTGGTTTAGCAAATCTGGGCAGGGGTGGGGGTGGGGGTGGTGGTAGCTTAGAGTTTGCATGTGTAAGAAATCACCAGGTGATGATAATGTTATTGGTCTGGAGACAGCACTCTGAGAATCACTGATCTGGACAAAAGGCTTCGCTATTAATTATCACTGTGCTAAATCCTGGTTCCACCTGTGTTACCAAGTTGGTTCACCTTCAGAGCCTCAGTATCTTCATTTATAAAATGGAGATATATAGTACTTACCTCTTAGGGTTGTGGTGAGGATTAATGAAATGATAACACAGAAAGTATTTGGAATAGTCTCCGGGCCATTGTCAACTCTCAACAAACGGTGGCTATGATTATTCTGAGTATTATCATTATTTCCTGCAAGAAGTTCCTGATGACAGATAAAGGAGCAAGAGATGGGATTGAGAGGGCCAAGTGGATCCCTGATTTCTGGCCTGACGAGGGGTGGGTGAGGGCTCTCCTGGAGATGCAGGGACCTGAGAAAGAACAGTGAATTCTCTACTCCTCCTCTTCTTCCCTGCACAGAAAGTCTGCAGGAGGTGCTACCGAGGCAACCTGGTCTCCATCCACGACTTCCAAACCAACAGTTACATCCAGAGAATAACCAGTTGTCTCAATCAACCCCAGGTCTGGATAGGAGGCAGGGTAAGTGACGAGCCAACTCCCAGGTCCAGGGAGAGGTTTCTCTGATTGCCTCCAGGGAGCATCTGCTGGTATTTAACCTCCCGCCAGCAGTTGAGGTGAGGATGGAGCTGGCTCTTGCTGGCTCTGCAGAACGTATGGCTGTGTGCGTCTCTTCCCAACTCCGCGTTCAGTGATCTCATGCCGGTAGCGTGCAGTCTCCCACCAGCGGATGTATTTACACCAAGGAAATTGGCAGTTGTTACAGATCAGGGTTCATCCTGCCCTCTGCCTTGTCGCTTTCCCCCAGAGCTGGTTGTTAAACATTCACCAGCACACCATTGCAGTCACAGGATAGATTCCGGGTCCAGCTTGGTCACTTACCTAGCTGAATGACTGTGGCTTCCTTGGAGCTTCAGTTTCCTCAGGTATAACATGGGGTCCTTCTCTCACGGTGGCTTTGGGAATGTGGCTGAATACAAGCCATTATATTTGCTACTCAAGTGTGGTCCATGGACCAAACAGTGTCAGTATCACCTGGGAGTTGGTTAGAAATGCACGGTCTTGGGCCACGACAGAGATCTCCTGGCTCAGAATCTGCATTTGGACAACATCCCCAGATTCGTATGCACAGAAACGTTTGAGAAGCCTATTCTGTGTGATGGCTGGGAGTGATGGTTGCTCTTTTCCTGTTGTTGCCTGAAAACACCTGGGGATGGATGGGTCTCAAGGGTATCTGGCTCCAAGCTGGGTGGGCAGTGTCCAGGAAGAAATACTGGGTTGGTTGGCATTCTTTGGTGCCCCTGAATCCGTGCCTTCCTGGACCTCTGCCCTCTGACCCGGCCTATCCCTTCTCCAGGTCCAGTACGAGAAGGCATACTGGACTGATGGGACCTGCTGGAATTTTGGAGTATGGGCCCCAGGACAGCCCCACAATGGGGGAGGCCATTGTGTGGCCCTATGCACGAAAGGTGAGGGGGACCGCACGGGGACGTGGGAAGGGGTGGCAATGTAGACTCTCACAGACTGCCTTCTCGGGCTGCATGAACACACCTCCCCAAACTCACACCCCAACCCCTCCAAATGGAGAACCAATGCCCCGTCTGCGAGGAGGGCTGAGATGCAGGGTGAGGGGGTGCCCAGTGTGGGGGCTGGTTGGGGGCTCTCCATCCTCACAGACTAGGCTTGGGGGCTGGGGAGGTTTCTTTCCTTCCTCTGCTATGAAGAAGTAACTGATGTGGCAGGTGAGAGTAACAGATGTGACTGTAAAGTGTGGATGAGGCACCAGGGAGAGGTGTGTGAAATAAAAATGGCTGACAAAAAAAACCAACTCACCAGCTTGGAACAGCATGGGTGCCAGGTGTGAAGGAGCTTAGTGCAGTGGCTGAGACCATATGTGCTGGAGTAAGACTGCCACCATGCACATCCCAGCTCTGCCACTTGCCAGCTGAGACACAGGCAAGTGGTCACCCTGCCCAGCCTCAGTTTCCTCACCTGGGACACAGGTGAGATGACAGCACCCACCTCTGGGGGTCATTGCGAGGATTAACCTCGAGCCCAAACAAAGCACTTAGCACACTGCCTTGCTGGGGCGAAAAGCTCAATACACATGAGCAAATGGTGGGCAGACCATGACATCTGGTGACAGGTGGAGAAGATGTATGAGGTGCCTGAGGAGGGAAGGGAGGGCACAGGCCACACGCAGCCAGGTGGCTGACATCACCCTGTTCTCCACTGTTAGAGGGTTACTGGCGACGAGCTCCGTGCGGAAGGCGGCTGCCCTTCATCTGCTCCTTCTAACTCAGTGCCACAGACACGACTGGTTGCCGCTTCCGCCCACCTCCTCCTGGCTGCCCCCCTGACTCACCTTGGGCGCTGGGCTCCTCTTGCAAGCCCCTTCTGGTCATAAAGACAGATTTCCCACTGCAGTGCTGACTCTTATTTCTTCATCGCTCACTTTGGAGGACTCCCCGGGGTTGGAAAGCCCTGGAAGCGCTCACTCCCCGGGGTGCCACGCCCATCTGGGGGCGGAGCACCGACCAGGTGTCGCTCCCAGGATGCTTCTCAGTCCTGGCGTGGGGCGCGGGCACGCGCGCTCGCTAAACCTTATTTGGTGGCAGGTGGACACCTGGCCCCCTTGCTTCCTTTGGATTCAGTACTGGGGTGTGGGATGGGGTCGGTGTGGGGCATCTTTCCAAACCTGGGACCATGTCACTGATTAAAGAATCGGAGTGGAGGGGTGTTAAAAACAAAATCCAACTGAGTCAACTTAGAGGTCTAATTGGCTTTTTCAACAATGCCTGAATCGGGCACTGTCCTTTCCGACAAACACGAAGCAACTGTAGAAATGGAGGCTTTTACAGGCAGAGTCCGGCAGGAAAAGGAAGTTTCAAGCAAAGAGTGGATTGTTTCAGGTGAGGTCACCTGCCTTTAGTGGATGGAAGGGGTCTATCCAGAGGGTTACCTGTTGAGCAGGTAACTACAGATTGACTGGTTAAGGGGATATTTCTGGGAGAGGCTGAAACTACAATTAGGTGAGGTGTTAAGGCTTGGTTTGGGTAGGCTTAGCACAAGCCACTCCATCTGGGGCCTTCGTTTCTTTTTTTTCTTTAACAGTAACGAGGTCCGGCTGGGGTCATCACACATGGGAGGGCAGAGAGTCTCGTCTGGGCACAGCTTGCTCCTCTAAGCCCTGTGTCCTTTTGGCCCCTGATACTGGCCTTTATTTTCCATTCTCTCAGCCACCTGCGGTTGAGTTCAAAGGCCTCAACTTCTTCTGAGATGTGTTCCCCACTCCATTTCCAGGAAGGTGGCCGTCCCTTCCCAATCCTTCTCCATCTCCCCAATCCCCAGCCTGTCTACCTCCCTGGGTGGGTGGGTGGGGGGAGGCTACCTTCTCCAGAGGGAGGTACCTCCCACAAGGACAGCCAAGCCAGAGTATCTGGGAGCAGTTAGGCTCCCATCCTGGTTCACAGACCCCAGCCTCTGCTTCTCTCCCTCACTCCACTTTCTCAGACCCTGGGGACATTGAAAGAGAACGCTGTTGCTGCTGTGTTCCAGGTGGGGTGCTGAGGTCCAGGAAGGATCTGGAGATCTGAAGTCTCAGGAAGCTCTACCTGAGACTGGGTATTCAGAGGACAGAGAGCCCTGAGTTGTAGGAGACAGACAGATATACTTCTTGGGGATGCATTTCCACAGGGGGCATGGGGAGAATGTACAAGTATTTCTGTGGGTGCACATGTGCATGTGTGTATATATATCTTGATGTGTATATGAGTCAATCTGTTCACACTTGTGTATCTGCGTATATGTGGCTTTGCACATGTAAATGTGCACAAATCTGTGTGTCAGTGTATTTGTGTGTTGTTTGAGTGTGTGTACATTTTATATATCTCTGAGTATTTACGGATGGGTCTGTATGTCTGTACACCTGTGAATGTGTATGTTGTGTAGCTTTGCATCTTTATACACCTGAATCTCTATGTTCATGCCTGTGTGTGTACCTGTGTATACATGCCAGTATGCATCTGAGAACATTTGTGTACATGTCTACATTTGTGTGTGTACATGTGTGTGTATCTGTACAGATATCTGATGGAATGTAGAATTTCAGGAACAAAAAAAGGACCAGATGTGCTTTGTTTCTGAAGGTACCAGAGCACCCCAGGGGACATGGGTGGGGAAGCAGCAGCAGGGATGGGTCTCTTGAATATAAGCAGTCCTTGGTCAACAGGGTAACAGCCTTGGCCTTGCTATGAGCCTCACCAATGCTCATAGCAGGGGCTGTGTCTAGGTGAAGAGGGGACTGTCCATCTGCCTTGGATGGAGATGGGGTCAGTAAGTTCCTAATCACAGCACGCCAGTCTTCCCAAGAGCATGGAAGAGGAGCTGCCTGGGGGTTGCCCCCCACCCCAAGTCCTTGCACTGGGTACTGCCAATGCTAATTCTTGGCACCCTGCTTCTAAAAGAACAGTGGGACCTGGCTGTGGGGAGGATGAAGGATAAGCTGTGAGGGAAGCAATGCACAGGTTGCTCTGGGATTGGTATTTTGGCTGAATGACAAGCCCCCTTTTATCAGCCTCCACTTATCTCCTTGATGGGAAATGGGCTCAATCCAATCCCAGTAGCCTAATGTCTTGCCAGCTAAGACCAGAGGTAGAGAGAGTGAGGGAAAAGGAGTGGGACTCAGACCCCTTTCTCTGAAGCTTGCTTGAGGCAGGCCAGGGTAGGTAAGGTGTCCCTCAAACATCCAGTACTGCCTGTTATTGGGTCTCAACTTCAACCATTATATAGTCATTTCTTTGGCTACTTAAGGCCTTTTAGTCTTAGCCCTTGATTAAAAAAGCAATACTCTTAAGAGGAGAAACTCCTGAGTGTGTTATCTATTAATACCTCTGAGAGATTGATTGGTAACTTGCCGAGAACAAGATTTTGTGAGAAGGAACACAGAGGGAAGGCTGTGTGGAACTCTAAGTGGGTATGGGTGAAGGGCTGTAGAGCAGAACGGCCATCAAAAAGAAGACACCAAAGCAGAGAGCACTGTGTTTACCATTTTCTCTTCCTGGGGACCCAGGAAGACTCTATTTCTTGGCATTCCTTGAAGTTAGGCTCTGCAGCACGTCACTGAGTCTGGCCGTTAGCATGTGTTTGGGAGTAAGGTAAGCCATTTTCAGGCCTGGCCTTTAATAACCCCTATGATCCTCCTGCTCTCACAGTGACCTGAGAGCCCACGTGTCTGACGGCATATGTACCAGAGGGAAGGGGCCTGTCTGCTCTGCTTTGTCATATTAAACCTTGATATTTTGCAGTTCACTTGTTACTCCAGCAAAACCTGGTTTTAGCCTAACTAACATGTAGAGAAAAGAAGGTGCCAACAAATTTTCTAATTTTTTCCCAGACCGATGTAGCATGGAAGTCAAGGTCCCAAACTCCAGAGACCTAAAGCTCTAGTTTCAAGTGCCAGTTCTACCATTTCAGTGTCTTAAATGTGCTAGAAGCCTCAGTCCCTTCTTGAGATGAGGGTTGGATTAGACAGTGCCTGCACTGCATTTAGCCCATTGCTCGGACATGGCCTGTCATCACCGGATGTTAGCTTTTACGCTGAGTAATTAAAGAAGCAACAGTGTTCAGAATGAGCCTGGGTTCCAGTTCCCATTTCCATGTATTGTAAGTTTTTTTTTTCTTTCTATCACATAGGATTAATAACAGACCAAAGCAACTTCACCAGGGTTGGTGTGTGGTTATGTTGGTGACGGTGCTGAGCACACTGGGGGACAGCAGAGACAAGTCAGCCGTTGTCGTTACTGCTGATAGAACCCTAGGTCCGGCACACAGAGGCTGTGATTTAGTTCAGCTGTGGGGAGGACAAGGCCAGGTTCATACTCACAAGTTCACACACTTGCTGGCAGGCTCAAGAGCTACTGATGTAGCTGCAAGAGGACCACCCTGGTCTGGGATGAAAGGGACCAGGGGAGGGGCCCCTCCAGGACACAGCTGCCTTGGATCTCCTCCTCAGAGAATATTCCTGTGACCTCAGCCTCTCAGCCCAGCCTCCTGAGGGCTGGATTCATGGAGTGGGACCAGGGGGGCGGGGAGGATGTCTGTGGGTCTGGGGGTGGGGAGGGAGAATGCAGTGCTGCCCCATCCCTCCTGAGACCACCCCTTAGGAGGTGCTATCCCAGTTCTGAGGATGGAGCTGGGGGTGAGGCAGGGTGGAGGAGGGAGGCTGGGCCTTGTGTGGGGGACTCTTACCCCTTCTCCCCTGGGATGGGGGTGTCACTGGGGTCGGGTCTTTGCAAGTGCCCACTGCTCAATCCTCTCAAACCACGCCCAAAGCGGCCCTCGCCCCATTTCCCGGCGCCTTCTGTAGAGGGGCCAGCCCTCTACCTACAGCTAAGCCATTTCTGCTGAGACCTCACGGTCAAGCCCACGCTCCAGCTTTTCCGGAGGCGGATTTACCGTGGAGCTAGTGAAACATCCTTCGTGCCTGCTTGCTCACACGAGCCCCTGCTAATACCTAATTTTGTATTTCTTTTTTTTTTAAAAGATGCCCCAAGTTGTATGTGCTTCAGGCTTCATAAAACCTACATCTGCTCCTGAGCTCTGCCCTGCTGAGATTTCTGGGCCTCTCACTGAGGACAGCCCAGGAAGGGGAAGGGGAAGGGGAAGGGGAAGTGGAGGCAGGGCTGGACCTGATGTCCTCTCAATGGCCCATCCAGCTTCCTGTCTCAGCCTCCTTCCCTGGGTGCCAGGACACCTGGGTTCTCTTTGGGCCACTAACTCTGTGACACGAGTCTTTTTCTGGACTCAGTTTGCTCATCTGTAAATAGGAGAGTCAGACAAGATGGTTTCTAAGACCCTTCAGTCTCTAACATTAGAAGGCTGACCTGACCCACTTCTCAGGACCCTGGGGGACAGGCTTGGCTGACCAGCTGCTCGCAAGGTCTCACTGAAGCCTTTTCACCAGTGTTTTAAGAGAGGACCGCTGTACCCCTAGAACAGGGCCCCAGGTCTGGAATCATGTCCCACCTGGGGTGGCCCAATTTGGCTCCTGTGTGGGTATGTGTGGGGTCCCAAAAAGAGAACGAGAAAGGCTTCTTCCCTGGTTTGGGGACAGAGCTGTGGGGTAAGGAAAATTCTTCCTGATTTGGGGACCCAAGCCAGAGAAAGAGACCCCATACCACTGTCTCACTGGTCTCCCCTAATGTGGGAACTGAATTCTTGGGGACAGCATGGGGCTTATACTTTATGAAGCGGAACCCAGTGATGGTCAGGGTGGAGGCTGGAGGCTGGAGGAGCAGGGGCTGACACCCTTGGGAGTTTATCCTTCTTCTTTGGGGTGTGGGCAAAAGAGTTAGTCAGACCTGGGTTTGAATCTCAGCTCTCTCACTTCCTGGCTCTGTGGCTTTGGGCAAATGACTGTCTCTCTGAGCCTCAGTCTATCTTCAAAACGGAACCTAATATCTACCTCATAGGATTATTCTAAGGATTAAATGAGATAATAGGAGTGGAGTGCTCCACTCTTGGTAGGCCCTCGTTATTACTATTATTATCTCTAGTCTTTGAAAGGAGGGATGACCTCTCAGTGCTACTGCCTTGGGGGTCCCGGGAAGCAGACGGGGGTGAGGTGAGGAGTGAAGGTAGGAGTGAGGTCTCAGCAGGGGGGCACTACCTACCTTCCTGAGTGCTGGGTGAGCAGCAGAAATGAGAGCCCCTCCCACTTCCCATCCCCCCTCGCCCAGGTGGGGTCCTCTGTCGGGGGGTGGGCCTGGAGTCCGAGGGTGAGCATGGGGCCCTGGCTGAGGCCCTAGTGGCCAATGGAGTAGGCCCCCGAATCTGTGGACTGCTTCTCCTCTGTGGTCTGGTCACTGGGGTACACTGGGTTGGCCGAGGCAGCGACCTTCAGCGTGGTCCCATTCACCTGCAGGTGGAAGGCTGCATTATCGAGCTCTGACTATGGGCAAGGACCCCATGTAACAGACCCCACCCGCGTCCTCGCCATTAGGGGCGCCACGGCAAGTCTGTGTGGCCCCGAGACCCCATCCACATACCTCAAGGGAAAACAGAAACCTGAGCCAATCCGTAGCAGGTTTATCCCGCCCAGGAAATGGAGAGGGGACGATGAGTGGATGGGGATGTTGAGAGTGACAACCCGCAGAGGCCCCCGTGACCGTCGCAGAGCCTACTCTTGGCCAAACCACCTCTTGTCTGCACCCCCCAGATTTGTGCTGAGGTCCGAGAACTTCCCTTTGGAAGGCGAGCCACTGAGGGTCTCAGTGGCAGGGTCAGTGCCCCTTCCTGCCCTGTGCTGCCACCTCTCACGAGATCCTGCTCACCTCCTCGAACTTCTTGGCTTTGTACTGGTCAGCCCCCTTGAGGAAGTTGAGCAGGATAATGTCACACAGGACAGTGCCCTGGAAGAGGAGAGGCGGGCACGCCCTGAGCTGCCTGAGCAACGGGCAGGGGGGCCCTCAGCAGACGGCAGGTGGGGGCTGGCACGAGTCCTCCAGAGACACCTGATGTTTCCTCTCAGAAAAATATCCAGGGGCCCTGTGGAATGACCCCCCTCCTCAGCTCCTGGGGCGACCCCAGAGCAAAATGCAGGGAGAGGACTTGGTGGGAGAAGCAGAGGGGCTGACGGGTCCCAGCTCCTGGGAGCGGGGCTCTGTCTCCGTCAAGGTGCCTGGAGCCTCCGCCCACACCTTCATGGGGAGGGACGGGAACTTTGTGCCAGGTGGAGGAGCCTCCTGCACAGGAGCAGGCCTCTGCTGGAGGTAATGAGCTCTCCAGGACTAGAGGTATTCAAGCAAGCACTGACCCTACAGGGAAGTGGTGGGGGAGGCTGCAGCACCTGGCTAGAGGTTGGACTGTTCATTCTAGGCAAAAGCGGGGTTATCTGGGTCAGTGCCCTGTCCACCCCAGCCAGCAGGGGCCCTTCCCTGACTGGCTTCCCTCAGAGGCTGGAGGCGCTGAACTCACCACTCCCACGGAGGTGAAGGCTGCCACAGAGTTGATGATGGTGGGGATGATGTTGAACTTGCCAGCCTGTATGAACAAAGACCGAGGCGATTGGGCGGGGGTCCGGCAGGCCGGAAGTGAGGCCGGGGGCTGAACTTGGACTCCCAGCCAGAGAGACAGGGGAGCTGGAGGGGTTCCTGGTGTAGCAGCAGGCCCCGCCCCTTCACAGCACAGGTGAGGAGCCCGGAGGTGTGACCAGCTGAGGGCCTCTTCAGGGATAGGGACGAGTCTGGGTTTCCTCCTCTGTCCACCCATCTGCCCGGCGCAAGGACTCACATTCCCATACACCAGGACGTCAAAGCGGATGCCAAAGGCCTTCGTGAGCGTGCGGTACTCGCTGCCATTCTCCGTCTTGTAGTACTTGGCAAACCTGGGGGCCAGAGGCAAAGGTCGACAGGTCTCAGAGTAGGCTCCTGCCTGAACCTGCAGGGTCCCCTCTGGAGCTTACGACGTCACTTCCGGAGCAACCCTTACGGATGGCTTGGCAGGACACCTGGCACAGCCCTTCCTGTGTGGTTACCCACCCCCTTGCGCAGGCGTCATCTGGGGGCTCCAGTCTGAACTCACGGAATCAGCTTCCCCGTGGGTGGGGCCGGGACTCTGCCTTTTGCACAAACTTCCCTTGATGATTCCAATGTGTATGAAGGTCAGAGCCAGGCCGGGAGGGGCGGATGGGGAACTGCGCTGCTTCTGTTCCATTTGCTCAGGTACCCGGGGCCCCGCTCACAGCAGGAGCTTTCCTGCCGCAGGCTTCCCAACCCGCTCGCATTCATAGCCTGGCTCTGCCACTGACCAGCGGTGCAACCTTGGGCCAGTTCCTTAACTTCTCTGAGACTCTCTCATTTGTGAGTGGGAGCGACACGGACGTACTCCTTCAGGGGGCTGCCATGAGAACGAGATGAACCCACATGCCACAGGGGTTTAGGACGGGGGTTTAGGACACAGGAAGCTCCCGGGAACGTGCACCGGTGTTGCCTGTCCATATCGCCGAAGAAATAAATCTATTTCTAGGGCAGTGTAAAAAGCGCTTTCAGACACCTCATCTACCTCCCCTTTGACACAAATCTGTGGGACAGGGGTGTGACTGCTCTAGTTGTCAAATGCGCTCCAGAGGGCTAACTAAGTACTTGACAAGGGTTACCTAGCTGGCTGGGACTCAGGGTTTGATTTGCCCATGGTGAAGACTTTGTCTGAGACACCGCCTCTGCCTGGGCTGCTGGGCGCCAGGAGCTGTGCTGGGCACTGACAGGAATGACACCATTTAATTCTCAGGGAACACAGGGAGGTGGGCGTTCCCCCCAGGCCGTGGTGCTGAGGGGCTTGCCTCTAGTTCCACTGTCAGTAAGGGTTCAAATCGCATTGTCTTTCGGCTTCTGAAGCCAGTGCGTTTCTCCCCAGGTGGCTGGCTCTGCCCGTCTCAGGCAGGATGCTGACCTTAGCAACGGGCAACGGTACTGGGCTGCTGCCCCCCAGGTGTGCAGTGGGCCCGATGCGAGGCCCCCAAGGACATGCTGAGGAGTGAGGTGACAAGCGAGAGGGGCTTGGAAAGCTCCATGAGTGTGAGGGGTCGACGTGGGGCTTTTTTGGGGGGGGGCCGGCTGCTTTCCAGTCCCCGCAGACTCCCAAGGCCTGGCCAGGAGAAAGAGTCTGGGAACCTCCCTCCGTGGACATGGTCCGTGACTGACGACTGACCGTGATGACCCTCCCGGGGATGTGTCTGCATTTGAAACTGCACAGCGGGGAGGAGGAAAAGCTCAGGCCCCGGTGAATCAATCATCGAGGGATTCAGGCCTGGGTGGACGATGGCGTGTGGGGAAGGGTCACCTTAAAGCACAGACAGCTGGCCACCACCACCGCCACCTGCTTTGACTGTGTGGAACTCTGGGGTCATCCCCTCTACCACCTGCTGGCAGTGGGGCCTTTTACGTGCCTCAGTGCTCAGGGTTTCACTTTCTATGACTATAACAGGGGGGTGCTCGTGCCCCCCTGGCAGGTCCGTTGGTGAGAGGGGTAAACACTGAGACCCACCCAGGAGGTGGGCGCTGCTGCAGCCCCTGCGCACCCACTCCCTGCCCTTCCCTGATCTGTAGAGACAGCATCGTCCACACGGCTCTCTGCCCTCTGGTCCACTTAGGTTCAGCCAATGGGAGGCACCCACAGGTGACCAGAGGGCGGGCGTGGGGTGGGGGAAGTAGAGTCGGGGTGATAAGTCTCCCAACTCTTCTCCGTTGGGTCTCTGACAGCAGCTGAATTCCCACCTGAGGCCCAGAGCCCGTAGGGTGGCCTGTTCTGCAGCTGGACCTCTCAGGCTCTGTGGCTGCTCCCCACCCCCTGGTCCCCACCCCCTGGTCCCCGACCCCGGCAGCCTGATGGGGGCATTCCCCCAGGACCGGTCCTGGGCCTTCCCCAGCCTCCTTAGTTCCGGCTCGTCAGGCTACCCTGCAAACACCTTTGTTAATGATCCCTTGAGACCACCACTGTTTCCTCCCAGGACACGCACCCTTGCCATCCCCACTTCACAGGGCAGGAGGCGCAGGCCTGGAGAGGTTTATCAGGGTCAGGAAGGACTCGGAGGAAAGAAAGATGGAAAGACATGGAACCGTCTTTATCAGTATGCTCAGGTGTGGTCTGGGGGGTGGTGGCAGAGGGCCTCAGAGATCAAGGCAAAATGGAGTGAACTCGAGATGCACCAGCAGGAGGAGAAGAGAGTGGACCCAGAAAGAAAGTTGTTTCTGGAAAGATGAGGCGGTCCAAGAACAAGATTCTACAAAGATGAGGAGGTCCAAGAACGTGATTCTCCAAGGAGGCCTCTCGGGAGATTTTAAAGAAGTTTGCAAAAGAAGCCTCTGGGATGGGCGGAAGGCTTCAGGAAGTCCTCCCTGGCTAAGATGGACCATCACCATCTGCATACACACAAACACACACATGTGCAGAGCACCAGACAAATGGGCACATCTCTTAACACAAGCATCTCAGTGAATCTCAGGAAGAAGGCACCATGACCCGTCGTATGGACGAGGAGACAGCTGAGAGGTAACTGACCTGAGCTGGGGTTCTGACCCGTGCGCTCACTGCTCCAGAGACCCTTCTCTTAACCCGGAACCGTCTTGCCTCTGAGTGCCTGGTGGCCACTATGGCGCCAGATCTTGAAGCCCTTCTACATTCTGTGCTCTGTCTCCCGTCACGGGGGAACTCAGGGCCCTTGTCTGACATGTGGCAAAGGATGCCCATGGAGACCGGGCAGGGGCGGGACGGCGGGTCGCAGCTGTCCGAGGCCGGGCAGAGGCTGAGACTGTGCTCAAGTCTGCATCCCTGGCCATGGGGTGCAGCCATGAAAGATGCTCTGACATCGACTCAGAGAACGGAGAAGTCGGGATCCGGGCACTGCCATTCAGAGTGAGAGCTGGCTAAAATTATCTTGGGGAGGAATGTGAAGGGAACAGAGAGGAAAACCAAAGCAGACTTGGTTTTTCTCCAGCACCTGCCTTCCAAGAGGCAACAAGCTTGATAAGATCATTATTGCACCCACCACCCGCCCTCGCCCTCCTCGGAGGAGGCTTGGCAGGCCCTGGTTCTCCTCCTGCGGGGGGTGGGGGGAGAGTGGGGAGGGACAGCGCTCAGGGAGGGAGGGCCCAGGCTGCAGGCAGGAAGACCCAGGAGTCCTGACCTCTGTACTCCAGTGTGGCCGGTGGGGGCCACAGAATCTGGCTCAATGGCAGCAGAGATGGGCTTGGTGATCACCCGGGGCTGGGTGACCCCCACTTTTGGCACACGACTGGACCATGTTTGCCAGCCCCCCTGGAGCTAGCTGGGCTCCAGGACTAGTTCTTGCCAGTGGAATGTGGATGGAGGTGAGCTCTGCCATCTCCAGGCTGAGGTGTGTCAGAACACCTTGTGGACAGTGGCTCAGGGGTCAGGGGAGAACTCAGGCCCTAGGGGAGACTCAGCCAGTAGATGGCAGCAGCCCAGATCCCTGAAGACTGCATGGAGCTCCCCATCCCCACTGGCCCACAATGCACTGGGCCATGAGCAAGAAACAAACCTTTGTGTTAAGCCACTGAGATGAGGGGATTGTTTGTGACAGCAGTCAGCAATATTTACCCATAATTTTTTAGTTGGGAAGCCTGAGGCTCAGGGAGGCGTTATGTGCCAAAGGACAAAGAGTGGGTTAGTATTAGGGAGTTCTTCAAGATTAGAGGGAGAGAGAGAAGGCTGATTCCAGTGATGTTACATTCCTAGGAATAACCCCCCTAAGAAAGTCCTTGGAGACCTGTGTGGCTCAACCTCTCTGAGCTTTTTATCTCAACTGAGAGGTGAGGGTGAGGAGGGTGAGATGAGGCAGGGTCCGGATATAGCAGGTGCTTAAAGCACGTCCCTTTTCTTTCTCATCCTGGAGGTAATAATATGAGCAATAATAACACACAACATGCATTGAGTGCTTCCTATGTGCAACCTGTACAACTCAGTGCTGTTGCGATTCCCATGAGGAATCAGGATCAGAGAAGTGAAGCAACTTGTCTAAGGTCACAGAACCAATAGTCAAGCAGGCAAAACTGGGATTTGAACCCAAATGGTCCAGTTCTAGGGCTCACACTCTTAGCCAGCCTTCCAGACTATTCTTTTTGTTGCCTGATTTCTGGACGGTCCTGGCTAATTTCTTTCAGGTCTCCAGCTGGGGGGCCCCTTTCGCAGTTGCAAGGTGGGTCTCACCACCCAGAGTCATCGGCTGGGAGTAGAACAGGAAACATAGCAGAACTGTCAAGTGTCAGAAAGGAGACCCCCAGCCTCATCTGAAAAGGAGAACTGCCAAGCTAGCTACACTGTCCCTGGCCCTGACCCCCCACCCCAAATCCTCCAATTCCTATTGGCTTGGTTCTGCTGGGAGATGGGCTGCTAAGAATGACATCATCATTCCACACCGTGGCCTGGTGGGCAAGGCCCCTCCTGGCCGGTCCGGTCCGCCTTCCTAGCTCCACCTGCAGAAGCCTCCACTGTTAGCCACACTATCTGTCTTCCTGTACCTCCTGAACGCACTTCCTAGACATATGCCTTGCCCCTCCTCCCCTCCTCCACCTTGCAAAGTCCTATTCATCCACGAGGGCCCCGCCCTGCTCAGTGAACTCTCATTCTTTCAACATTCAGGGGCTGTTTAGAGCACACCTCCTCTGTGCCAGGCACAGTGCTAGGCGCCGCTGAAATGCCAGCGACAGCTCTGTTTGTGTGAGAGGGTGAGAACAGTAATCACACCCATCCTACAAATAGCTGAAGTTGGACTGAAGGGCTGGGAAGGAAGGATCCCGCCTCTAAGAGCACAGCTAGTGAAGACATTTGCCTTAGGCTGGCGGGTCAAGGGAGGCTTTGTGTGAAGTGACACTAGACCCAAGACTTGAAGGGTGTGTTCTAAGAAAGCCAGGGCTGGGGGCCCCCCACAGGACAGGCCTTGGCGTTTCTGAGACTCTGGATGGCAGGCTGGAAGACGGCCATGCACGGGAGTGGCAGGCCACAGCTGGCAGAGCCACTAGTGGGGATCTCTTCTCAATTCCATGTGCAGTGACTTCACACTTGCACCTGGGAATTGTCCACTGTGGCGTATTTACACCACAGCCATTGGCAAACGCTAAAAGTCAGGATTTTGGTTTCTCTTTTTTTCCAAAGAGCCAGTTTCCTAGTATAGAGCCGAGGCCACATTTCCTGCCTCTGCTGGAACCCAGGCCTCTGCGACAGTACCTGCCACACAGATTGCACCTGAAAATTTAGACTTTTGGCCACGAGCCAGCTCTCACTGTCTCTTTGCCCAGCGCAGCAAATGCTTGCTGGAGGAATACATGAATTTTCCTTTATTCCCCACATCTCACAGAGTGGCCTAGCCTTGGCAGCTGGCTGGGGTGGGGCGGAGGGGGGAGGAAAGTATGTGCTATTGGTGGGGACCAGGCCCCATGGAGAGGAAATGGGGAAGAACCCCGACACTCCCGCTAGGCACTAAGCTAGAGGCTTCCACACCCACGACTCGGTGGGACAGCTGGTGGCTTAGGGGCTTTGGAATAAGACAGTCTTGGGCTTGAATCCTGGCTTTGCCACTTGAATTACTTTAAATTATTTTGCTTCTCTGAGTCTCAGTTTCCCCAAATTTGAAAGGGAGAGATAATAGCAATCGCTGTTAGGGCTGCATGTGACGGCTGAGCGCAATGCCTGGCACAGAGCTTTCAATGAGTATTATCTGTCGATCATCAGGCAACACTGTTGTGGACTTTACGGGCTGGAGAGAAGCACAGCAGCTCTCTGCAGGCTGCTCTGCCTGCAAGGGGCACAGCTGGAATGGAGCCGCTAGCTACTGTAATCCAAAGTCCCTGCCCACCTCCTGCTGCTTCTTAGCAGAGGAGCCAAAAAGGAGAGTTCCTTGCAGCCTTAGTGGGCAGGGAGCTTGTGAAGCTGGTGCCTGTGGAAACACCTCAGCAGCTGAGGAAAGCACAGCACGGCTGTGACCCGATGGTGCCAGAACTATCGGAGCGGGGAGCAGAGAGGCCTGACACCTGGTGGAGCTGAGCTGGAGGGTGAAGGGACTGGGGATGGAGGTGGGGGGCACGGGCAGGGCTGGAGCTGCCAGGGCTGGGAAGCCCATCTGAGCCCGGACGTTGGCAGGACGAGAAATTACAGCCGAGCTGACGGCTCTCCCCGCTGCCCTTGACCCGTCTCTGGCCTTGGGCGCCCTGTAGGCTGCCCCGACAGCCGACATCCCGGCCCCCCTTCCCCTCTCCTCTCTTGGTCTATAGGAGAACTTGCCGGGACCGAGGGTGGGAAGGGGCAGTGGGGGCGATTGTTCTGCCCACAGCCTCCCTGCTTCCCCATCGTTCTGTCCATGGCTGTGCAGCTCTGGGACGGCTGTGCTTGCTGGGGACCCACGGCAGAGGGGTAGGGGGACTGGCAGAGTGTCTCAGCTTCCCTGTCGTGTGACCTCACCTGTCCCACGATCGGACAGGCTACCCCATCCCCCACCCTCAACACAGGATGGGAGGGATCAATTCTGAGGCCTGGAGGTGCCCAGAGACTTTCTAGTGTGGGGGAGTGGATGTATGCACACGTGTGTGTGTGTGTGTGTGTGTGTGTGTGTGTGTGTGTGTGTGTGTGTATGTACTCCCTCGTGCCACAAGCAACAATAGATAAAGAATGAGTAAGTACAAACTCAATTAGCACAATAAATCATCTGTCAGATGTGCCTCCGCAGGGCAGTGTTTTAGCTACATTTCCCGGTGATAGGTCTATAAATAACAGCGCCTGCCTCAGCAGCCTGCCTCCCCAAAGCCCCTCCCCAGACGCCCACCTGTGCTGACTCTGACTTTCAGAGGCCAAAGGGGCTTTAGAGATGATCACCCTTAACTAGCCCGTTTTTCAGAGGAGGAAACTGAGGCCCACAGAGGGGATGAGACGTGCTAGCATCACACCAATCGTTTGTGTCAAGCCCTGAACGAACCACAGCCCACAGGCCTCCTGACCCACAGCGTGGCCCTCTCTGCTTTACCTTTGCTTTATCTTAATTCTTGGTTCACCCCAGCACAAAAACAATGTATGTTTGTTGGTATAACCATTTCTCTTATTTGGGTTCAAGTTTACCTTTTCCACTAGATTAAAAATCCCTTCATCGTAGGGACTGGTCTCGTGCGTCCCTGTGTCAGCCACAAAGCCAGCACATAATCTGCAAGTTGGGAGAGAGCTTCAAAGCCCTCCCCACATTAGCCATAAGAGGTTTCCTGCCACTGCCTGATTACCTCCAGCGAGAGGGAACTCACTACCTGCAGGAGTGGCCCCACTTCAGCTTTGGGTAGCTCGGAACGTTAGAAGCGCTTCCCCATGCTGAGCTGACATTTGCAGCAGGCGGCAGTCATAAATGTTTGCGAATGGAGAAGGGTTTTCATCACGACGTAGAAATCCCTTGGAAGCGTTCAGACATCTGTTTAGAAATGATCCCATAGAGGGGCGGAAATTCCTTCCTGAAGCGAGGACACGTAACTGTTACAGCAGCAGGAAAAACAGCAACACACTTTCGGATCCGGATTGGACTCGCGAGGGAAAACTTGGGCCTGGAATTTGGGTTTCTGAGTGAAGGAGGTGGTGTTCTCAGCAAAGCTTTTGCCTGGTAGGATGTAATTCTGCCAGCCAGAGTATACTTTTACAGTTGATATTAAACTGATAGGAAAATATCTCCTGGCAGACTCACTGCATGGGGGTGGGGCACCATCCCGGAGCGGGCAGAGTCTCCTGTTAGGGAAGGGCCATATTTGTTTACTCATATTCTAGGAATACAATCAACCTCAAAGGTAGACTTTAAAAAAATGATTTGCTGTCCATCTTTTTTTTAAAACATATTGCTATTAATTTACCTTTAATGAGGCAGGGAAAGGTCAATGGATGCAGAGCTAGAAGATGCACCTAAGACCCATGTTACTGGCTGTCTACTCCAAGGAATAATCTTTTATGGGCTCAGTTTCCTCATCTGTAACATGGGGGTAATAGTACCAGTCCTCCCAGGATACCCGTGGCTGTGAGCACAGGCTCTGGAGCAGGCTGCCAGCATTTGGCTTCTATCTGCAGTATTAATTGCTGTGTGGCCTTGGGCACATAGATGAAGTCTCTGAGCTTCTGATTTCCAGCTATACAATACTCCCTCTTAGCGTCGATGAGCTAATCCACAAAGAGCACTCGCTAAGTCCCTGGCTCACTGGCAAGCACTCAATGAGTATTAGCCGATTTTTTTCTACCAGTGATGTTGGTGGTGCTTAGGATATGACAGACATGACAATTATAGAGGGCTGTATAAATTCAGGATCACTCAAATCGCCTCGCCCCTCACTGTAACCTAAAGGAAGTGAAGTGGCAAATGCATCAGGGAGGATTCCAGCAAATACGCCCCATCAAAGAGGGCCTTCAAGTGTTTCTGTGGAAATGACGGAAATGGCTGCTTTTAACACACATTCTCTGGCTTTTGGAAGGAGAAAACCCCAGATTGCGGAAGGAATGATCAAAGCCAAGGGCGCGCTTCGATTCTGTCTCTGTCAATTGGCCTAAGATCTCCCTGATCTGCACGTTTCTGCATGCAAGCAGAGCAGGTGCCAAATTTCAAAGCTTCGCGAAAGCTGCTGTGGGTACGTTTCCAACACAAAACGATCACCAGAAACACCTACTGCAGGAGGAACATCTATCAGCTGAACAAGTGTTTTCTGTCCCAGACACCAAGTGCGAGGAAATTCAAAACCATGTTGCTTTTTAGTAGCAAAGCTGTCTTAGGAGCTCAGGGGAGAAGCAGGAATAAGACATTGCTAAGTGCACCATTTTGCTTCTCTCCCACCATGCCAGCAGTCACTACTGGGTTTCTCTTAGCACTGCTGCTTTTTTTTTTTTTTTTTCAAGTAATGCGATTGTGGAAGGTGTGCTAGAGGCAGTGGCTATAGATCAGGTCCCTGGATTCGAGTCCTGACACATGTCTTAATTAGGCTGTGTGATCTTATGCTTGTCTCAAAATCTCAGCCTACTGGGGATGGGGGGGTGGGGGGATGGGGGATGAGCGGTGAGCTGTGAATCCTGTCAAAAATAGGTGTAAAATGGTTCTGCACACTTAATTCTAGGGGCTCTTAATCGAGGTCCAGGGTTAGGCTTTTAAAGG
Source organism: Macroglossus sobrinus (assembly GCA_004027375.1). NCBI lineage: Eukaryota > Metazoa > Chordata > Mammalia > Chiroptera > Pteropodidae > Macroglossus > Macroglossus sobrinus. Next base: position 513,288 of record PVKZ01000871.1, read on the forward strand.
TCTTTAAAGTCTCGGAATTTTATTCTGCATAGATGTAAATGTAGAAAAGGACCGGAAAGAAACTGACCGGAGGAAAGAAACTGACCGGAAACTGACCAGATCGCTGGGATGTATTAATTTCCTGCAGAGCTGCAGGAAGGGAAGAGTGAAGGGAGTTTGCATGTCATTATGTGTCTTGTGTTTTGCTTATAGTTATTACTCTAAGGATGTATTTGTATCTTATTTGTAGAAATAAAGTATCCTATAGAAAGAGAAATTGCCTGCAACATGGCTTAGGTATATTTTTTCTTGGGCATGCTTTCGCCAGGGGTGTAACAGGGTTAGAGAGCTCCAAAAGTTAATGAAGGGCTGTGATTTTGTGAATGGAAGTTGCTAGGGCTTGTACTGGACATCAGTGTTTCCCCAGCTTCTCAGACCCTACCCTGGGCTGCCTTGGCTGGCCCCCTGCTAGGCTTCTGATGGAATCGGCTGGATCACAGCTCCTTATCAGGCTACCTTATCCTCTCTCTGTCTCCAGGTTCCAATAACTGCTTCCTGCCCTCGCCCCTTTAACCTGGGCAGTCACCAGTGTCCTGTTACTGTCCACAAGCATTGCACTATCCTTGGTGGTTTCCCTCTACCCTGCCCACACTTCAGAAACAATTCCTTTATTAAACTCTCCTCAAATTACCCAATTTGCATGTGCCATCTGTTTCCTGCTGGGACCCTGACTGATACAGTATTTTAAATTTGTCTTTGTACCATCTCTGCCTATACACTCACACATGCCCACATATTCACTGACACACTCACGCACATGCACTCACCTGCTCATGCTCACTCACACACACACTTATACACTCAAATATCCACACTCAACCACAAATACACCCACCCATTCGCAAATTCATACACAACTGTGCCTACTCCCAACACTCTGGGGAATGCAATGCTCTGCTTACAATCCTGCTTTGGTGAACCGAGGGTCCACCTGTGATGCAGGGACCCTGCTGCTGGGGTGACTGTCACCTGCAGACTGTTGAATTAGTGACTCTCACCAGTTATTTTTAGAAATACTGCCCTTTGCCCACTACTAACCTAGACAAACGCACCAAACTCACACTCTCGAGGTGTTTAGAAAAAGGCTTCATAAAAATACCACCTTAAAGCAGTCCCCCAGAGCCTTTAGCCATGCGGAATAGACTTAGGAGTGAAATAAAGGTCTTCTCACCAAATTTCTGGTGGGGACAGATGGAAACCTTCAGATCACACAAACAAAGGTTTATTTAGATGGACAGTACCAGGTACTTTGGGCGGGAGTTGAAGGGAGGCGCACTTTAGCTCACTACAAGGTCATCTGTACAATAATTGGAGGCCATCAATGATAGACAGGCCATCTTGTGAAGCGGCCCCATGTCTGGGGCTGTGTTGCAGACTGATACAGGAGTTGGAAGCAAATGACCTTGAAGGGCTAAGAAGCACCCGTGACCTTGCGAACATCACTCCCCCTTTGAAGTTTTCACTTCCTCATCTGTAGAATGACCAGCTCAGTCTAGGAGTCTCTCAGGGGCCTTCAACAGCTATAGATTCTCTAAATCTGAGATTCTGCAGGCAAAGAGCCTCAAAAAGTGTGTGCGTGTGTGCAGGGGGCATTTGGAATGGAGCTGAACAAGTAATTAGTAATGGAAGTGGGAATCTCTAGCTGCCTCTGGATGTCTGAGTTTGCATGTTAAAACAAGGCTGGATCTTGGATAAATGATTCTATTCCCTCTGGAGCAAAAGACAACAGTAGGATGTGGAACAAGAGCTGGACTCCAGGGAGAGGAAGAGGCACATGAATTTGTTTGGGAGACAAAAGACCAGGCTGGGAACAGTGCCTCCAGCTGCTGCTAGTCTTTTAGTCACCCTGGACCTCAGATTCTTCATTTTTAAACAGAGACGGAAGTATTAACCACAGAGGCATGTTTTTCTGAGGATCGACAAGTGCCAATGTCCTGGTTGGGGCCGAGATCACCCAAGAAAAAATGTTTGCATCCAGGCCCCCACACTTACTGGCTCTGTGACCTTGAGAAAGTTACTACGCCTTCAGGACTCGGTTTTCTCAGCTGTTAAGTGGGGGTACTGTAACACCTGCCTTGCAGGGGGGCGGTGAGCAACAATGAACAAAAAAGCATATGAGACACTGCGCACACAGGGTGGGGCCCACCAACAGGGGGCGTTGTGGGGTTCTCAGGAGCAGCATATACTGTGCGCATCTTGGGGACCGCATTGTGGCTCATGCCGAACCAGGCTGTGGCCCTTTTTCTCTCATCCGAGGATTCAGAAAGGTGACCTATGGGCTCTAAGCTCAGCCTGGGGTGTGTCTGTGGTGCCAGAAGCTTGAAGGCAGCATGAGGGCGGGGGGTAGGCACCCAAGAGAGGGATTTCGGGGAGCTTGGGCAGAACCCTGTGCTTTGCCGAGGCTGTCAGATACCGCGCCCCCTCCCCCCACCCCATGCCAGCGCTATTCTGGTGCAATCTGTTGTAAACCACAAGAATGGGACCAAGCAGCTTTGCTTCTCTATACTCCAGCTAGGGCGTCTTTGGTGAGGGGTCAGCTATCTCAGCCTACACCTCTCAGACAGCTTCCCAAGGCCTCCGGGAATCGTGCTGGCAAAACTGAGATCCTCTGATCTGTCTTCCTAAATATAAGCTTACTTAGAACCCTGTCTACCTCACGTCCTGCTGTGCCTCTGTGAGGTGTGTATGTGTGTGAGCGTGTGTGTGTGTATGTGTGAGGGTGTGTGTGTATGGTGTGTGCATGTGTGCGTGTATGTGTGAGTGTGTGTGAGGGTGTGTGTGTGTGAGGGTGTGTGCGTGCCATAGCTCCAAATCCATGTGACACTGCTGGTTGGGGTCTTTTTAACGGTTTTATTCTTCATAAGCTTTCCTGCCAAGCAAGTTATTTGGAAGCCTGAAGAATTCCCAGTGGCCAGAGGGAAGTTATAAAGATGAAAACTTGCATTTTAGATCATGAGAATTTTATTAATATGTTACTATTTTAAGCCACCATACAAAATCCTTTGTATTGATTTCAGTGTGATGTACCCGACTGAATAAATATGCCAATTTCTGCTGGGGAGCCAAACAGTATTTTTAACCTACTTTAAAATATGTGTTGTTTCCTATGATTTTTAAAGTTTGGAGTTGATTATGAAAGCATTTTCAATTTTAAAAAATTCTTTCCAGAGAATATACATGTATATTTTAAACTATTAAATATAAAGCTTAATGGGGTGGGTAATTACCTTTTAAAACTACAAATAAAGGTTTAAAAAAGGTGAAACAATTCTTTTTTGCTTATGTATGTCATTATATTAGAAAATACCACTACAACAAAGGAAAATTTGTGTAATATATCCTTATACGTATTTTTTCTCCTGATCGCTGCCCATGTAGGCAATTTAGCTTGTTTAGTGTATTACACTGTGTCCTTAGGGCCCTGCCAAAAACATCAAGATCTTCAAAAATGAGGGGAAAGGCAGGACAGAGAGCTAACACTTTTCAGACACTGGCTGATAGGCCCCTCGAGATGATAACAACACTATCACCATTTCATGGATGGGGATATGATGAGCGGGAGAAGGTCATGGCCATGTTCAAGGGCTTTCGGCTGGTTACAAATAGTATAGCCCAGGTTATTCACTTTCCCTGTATTTAAAGTGGGCGGGAGGGGAGGAATCCTTTGCTTCTCAAGGCCATTGGGAATATAAACGAGATGATCTTAAAGACTGCTTTGAGTTCTTGCTTAGAAAAGCACTGATGGACTAATGACTATTATGATTGTTATTTTTGACTCACACGAAATTTCCTGGTTGTGGACGGAAACATGAGATTTCCATCTCGTAAGATGATACCAGCCGTTGCCCTTGCTGTGCAGAGCGAGAAACCTTAGAAAATGCAGGCACAGAGGAAGGAGCCACGCTACCTGGGAGTGACAGGTACACTGTAGCCTCAGAGCCAGAGAGGAGCACTCAGCCGCAGGCACACAACCCAACGACTCCCGCAGACCTGGGCCGCCTGGCCCACAGGGAGCATGAATCCTTTGTCCCTCCCAGCGACGCAAGCAATGATCTCACAGGGTGGCCTACCCATCTCCAGGCAGCCGACTGTTGGAAAGTCCTTCCTAATTTTGAGCAGAAACCCGATGGGGAACGTGGGAGCTTTTCCTTCAACACGCATTGTTACTTGGGGTGTAGTTCTGAGCAGCCCTTGCCATCCTTCCCCACAGCCCAGTGGCAATCCCCCGGTCCCAGTCCCGGTCCCCAGGGTTTACCTGAAGTTGTAGCCCGGGGAGACATTGCTCTTCTGGGAAACACCGTCTAGTCTGGTGAAGGAGTATTTTGGGATGCACTTGTCCCAGGCCTTGTCCAAGTCGCACACCCAGCCGATCTTAATGCCCAGAACTCCGCCCTGGAGAGAGGCAGCAGCTATGAGACTTCTGCTGCCCTCCGAGTGGGGGAGGGAGGGGGGGACGTGACAAACAGACAAGTGATTTTTTTTTTTTTTTTTTTTTGCATTCCCGAGGTGGAGGATTGAGGTAGGGAGAAAGAAAAGTGATTTGTCGGTCACATGCTGCTTGCTAAAGTACTGTAGCTCAGGGTGGCAGCCCTCAAACCTCTAAATCCTGCATCGTGGGGGCCTTTTCGGAGCTCTGAGGCCTCCCTACCTGCAAGTGAAGTGTGAGGACTGCAATGGGAAATGTCTTGGAGCCAAGGGTGAGGGAGACGAGATGGCTCAGGACGGCGGCGGGTAGAAAGGGTTCAGGCACAAAGCCAGTGCAGACCTGGGATGCTCCCGCCAGGTGGCGCTGCCTCACGGTCAGGTCCCCTTCCCCAGCATCCCTACTGCCCACCAAAGGGCCGCGAAGCCCAGGGCAGGACTGAGTCCCCCGCTCTGGGCGTGGAAGAGTGGCTGGGTCCTCACCGTGCTGGCCAGTTTGGTAAAATCCTGCCCCGCGAACTTGACCACGTCCCCCACCCGCAAGATGGGGCAGAAGGGGGCCTTGTCAGGGTGGAAGCGGCAGGTCTTTATGTTGGCAGTGGTCAGGTTGGGAAGAAGGTTTCCCCTGCGGAGGAGGAGAGGAGAGAGGCTGGGCCCGGGCTCGAGGTGAAGGCTTCGGGAACCTCAGCGCCTGCACGCCCGGGCGGGGAGACCTGAGACCTGAGTTCGTGGACACCCGCCACCTCCCTCACCTCTGTGCCTTGGTCTTTCTCGTAACTCCTGTCACCCTCTCTCATGTCCTACGGTCATCATGAGCGTTCACGTTTCATATCGCCCCGCCCCCAGCTGGGGCTCCCGGGGACTGGCACAGAAACTGCCCCCAGAGTCCACCTGATACTCGGTGGTCAGTGCCGGCTGGGAGACTGGGACTAGAAGCCCCAGGGAGATGGGGTGGAGGGTGGGGGAGTGGGGGTTGGGGAGGTGGGGTGGGGGGGAGTGGAGAGGACGGTGGTGAGCAGGCCGCTGCACTTGGAAACTTAGGTGGCAGGGTGTGCTGGGTGCATTGCCTTGTGGCTGTAGGGAGGGAGCTGAGACTCACTTCTCAAAGTTGAAGAGGGGGAAACGGATGCTGTTCTTGATGAAAATAGTGAAGTTCTCAGCTTCCATCATGACAGGCCTGCGGGCGAGAACATGAGGAAGAGGATGGGAAACCAGAAGTGCTTTCACCCCAGGAACCACTGTTCCTGGTGGACGTCACCCAGTGGGCATGTGGTCACAGCCTCAGGCATTGAGTCTGAGGTTCAGAGGGAGGGGACTGTGGCAGGTGAAGCTGGGCAAGACGCTTTCCTGAGGCCACCTTTCCGCCCCAGGTGGACATGACTGGGAGTGTCCACAAGAACCCTGGAAGCTCAGAGAGGCGGAGCTCCCCATAGTGGCAAAGGAGAGCTGGGCTGGGGTCTCTGTCCTCCCATGTGGCTCCAGTCCTCACCTTTCCACCGTGTCCACCTCGGTGGGGCACCAGCCCTGGATCTCACAGGTCCGGATCTTCGAGTTGAAATTGACACAGCGGCCAGTGAGGATCCCTGTGGGGACACAAGTGCTGGGTGCTTTGCCACGCCCCTTCCCCACCCTACCCCTCCTCATCAGAGACCCCCCCAACACACACATGCACATATACACGCATGTGCACACAGGTACATGCATGCACACATGCACATGCTCACACATGCACACATGTGTGCACACACGTACACACACTCACGTGCACTCATGCAGACACATGTACATGCACACACACACACACACACACACGTACACACCCACGTGCAGAGACCCTGCAGGTGAGGGGAAGGACAGGCAGGACAAGGGAAGTCCCCCTGTGGCATGTTAGCCCCGCAGAGCTCTCCCCTCTTCCCCCCGCCCAGTCACACAGGCCAAGTCAAAGGGAGGTGACAGCCCTCATCTCAAGTGGTCCAAACCCCGCCACCCGAGCGAGGGCCCCTGTCCTCCTGTCCCCCAGTCACAGCCTGCTCTTCCTTGCCTGTGAGGCTTGGCCATGAAGTTCCTTCCATCTCCAATGCCCCTTTAAAGCCCCTCTCTCTCCTGCCTCACCCTACCCAGCCTTCAGGGCCCATCTCAAATGTCACTGCCTCTAGGAAGCCATTCGGGACACATCTCTCCCTGCCCTGGGTCCCACAATACGTGCCACCTCAGGCATGCCTGTCTGTCACCCGATCCCTGGACTGGGACCCCCTGTGGGGGCAGCCCCGCTGCCCTGGCGCACAGTAGGCATCTGTAAATGTGGTGGAGGTAGGTGGAATTCTGTAATTCTCTTCTAGGCTGGGCTCTCTGCCACAGGGGTGTGCTGCCCTCCAGGGTCCTGCTACCACTTTGGGGTTCCACAGGGGTGGGTAGGGGGCTGCACTCACCTCTACCGGGGAAGTGGTGGGGCCCGCACTGGCTGTCTGACATGCAGCGGTACTTCTCCTCGCTCTGCGGACAGACAGGTCTGCAGGTGGGCGAAGGACCCAGCAAGGATCCTGGGGGAGCCCCTTAGTTCCCACTGCCTCCCCCAACCTGTGGCCTCTGTGGGGCGGAGGTCTCGGGAGGTCCCAGGTCATAACACCAGGTAGGACCTTGGACCTCTGCGCACACCCACGTCCCCATCCACGTCCCCAAACCCCAACCCCGGCCACCAATGCTCCCACAGTTTCTTCCTTGACTTGCTTTATTCAACCCGCCCCCTCACCTCTGGGCAGAATCCTTGCGTCTGGTTTTCAGTAACAATCATCTTGGTGATGATGACAAACACAGAGGTGCCCTGGGGAGGAGAAGAATGGAGAGAAAAAAATGCAACACTGCCACCTGTGAGGCGGGGCTATCGCTATGCCTGCTCTACAGGTGAGGAAACCTGGGCATGGGTTAAGAGGTTTGGCCAAGGTCATAGGCTAGTAAAGGGCAGAGGTGAAACCACCCACCTGGCCCCTCTTGCTCCCTCTGTGTCATCCTCAATTACAGGACAACGTGTGATAGAGCCAGTGCTGCACACGGGCGGGCAGGCCCAAGCTACCCCAATGCCTTCCAGCTGCTGGGGAGGGGGCGCTCTGCATCACTGATGCCACAGTGATTCTGGTTTGGGGATCCTGTGGGCACCCTCCTTGGCTTGTCCCCTTCCTTCAACCTGCCCAGCGTCTGGGCATCTACACAGAGATTCCAAGGTAGTGGGGGACCATACCTGGGGTGGGGTCACGTAATCAGACACGTCCATGACCCTGTTGGCATAGCGTCCGAAGCCCTTCACCTTGGTGACCACCGAAGACTCGATGGCTGTGTCGCGCACCTGGTATGCCTTCTCGTACAAGAAAACCCAGCTGGGAAGGAGAGTGGGGATGGAGAGCAAGAGAGGAGGGTGTGGGCCCATCAGACGGAAGCCAGGAGGGGACCCCTTCCTGCCCACATTAGCACGATAGAGGCGCCTGGCAGGGGAGGCCTGTGCTGGAGGTGTGGGATTCTGACTGAGTTCTGGCTTGGCTTAGAGTAGTGTGTCTCCATCTCCCCCTCCCCCCATTTCCTGCATAAGGAGGAGCATTTTTAGACTTTTTTCCCTCCTAATTGTCCTCCCTCCTTGAAATTTGATACTATAGGTACCAGTTTATGTACTATGTGTCTATTTGTGCTTTTCACATAAAAAGATACTTTTCATTCCTCAGGTACCAATTTCCACCCCTAGAGGGTGATATCACCTCCTTGAGAACACATTATTGTTCCTGCTGATGACAGGGGCCACCTCTCTGGCAGGCATCCAGAGAAGTAGAGGGACCTAGGCCTCGGACCCTGGATGTCCCAGATTTTGTTCACGTCTGCATCTAAGTGCCAGCGCATAGAAGGTGTTCAATAAGCAAGTCAATGAAGGCAGAGTGTCCTTCTGTGTAAGCCTCAGGTGAGAAGGATGCAGGGGCAGCGGCTGAGCCTTTACCTGGCAGGTAAATGGAGCTGGGCTGGAAGAGAGGAGGGGCCTCTAATTATATTCCTTGGATTGTGCTGCCACCCAGTGGACATTTACCTGTACTGGCTTCTTCTTGCTGCTTCCAGCCATTACCCGACCATGTGGATCAGGGAGGGACCCTTCCGCTCGTCTATCCCCACCTTCCTCCCAGACTCTTGCACCCTTCCCTAGCAGCCAGTAAGTCCTGCAGACAACTCTCCCCTCTGCACTTCTGCGAGGTGCCTGCCTTCCCATTGCAGCCCTCAAAGGCCCAGGCCGCTCTTGGCCCCAGTACCAGGCTTCTGGCCGCAGGCGCAGCCCCGTTTGTCCTTGACAGCACACGGGGAGGCAGATGCCGTTACTGTCCCCGCCGAGAAAACCTCGTCGAACGTGACTGGAGAATGCTGCGCACTCTCGGGCGATGTCTGTGGAACCCGGGAGTGCACGTTTGGAAATGCTGGGGTAGGGTCATTTTCTGCATGCTAACCAGGGTGCTGCGAGGTTGGAGAGCCTCAGCAGATGCAGACCAGGGGAAAGAATTGGAGGCGGTGAGGCGCAAAGAAGACAAAGCTGTGGGGGTGAGGCGCGTCCCCAGCTGGGAAGCCGCTGGGTGCAGTGCGTGGACTGACTTGAGCACATTATAAGGAGCTGGAGGCCAGGGCCTTTCTAATTCCAGGGAGCGGCCCACTGAGTGGGCTGCCATGGGAGGTGGTGAGCACCACAGGCCTGGGGGGTGGTTCCCAAGGAGACTCCATCCTTGGGGGTAGGCTGGACTGGGTGAACTCTGGGGTTCCCTGAAGTTTGAAAATGCAGAGGGGAGCAGCTCCTTGGGTCATTATGGAGGTGACAGTCACTTGCGGGGTGGGTGCCTGCCTGTCACATTTACATGGACACAGGCTGGCATTTGCAAGCAGCTACTTGCCTGGTTCTCAGTCAGAGGGTCCAGAGTCACCCCCATCACTGGGGCCTCCCTCACGTGCTTGAATTCCGCATGCTCTCATAAGTGGGAGAGAAAGGACGGAGTCCCAGCCAGATCTGGCAGACGGCTCGGAACCTGTCACCTGTTTTATTGCTGTTGCCTTTGAGCAGGCTATGTCCTGATTCATGCCCCATTAAGAGCTATTCACATGCTCCTATAACACTCCTCCAAACACCTCGCCTCTGCGGAGAGCCCAAGGAATGGTGTGCCTTACTTCTCTAGCACTTTTCCTCTTTTTTTGGAAGGGGAGGTGTTCTATCAAGGTCTCCCAAGTGAGTGTAGCTCCCAGAGAAATCTCAACTGCCATCTTACGTCCTAGGAGATCGTGCCCTGGGCCCTGTGGAGGGCCGGGAGGGCGGTCTCAGCGCCAGGCTCTCTGCTCCAAGCCAAGAGTGCTGCTGTCACTGCTGCACGTTCACCCGAGTAGACATCCCAGCCACAGCACACCCCCTGGGACCTCAGTGTGCCTGGCCACTGAATGGACGGACACCCCTCAGAGTGCTGGTCTATGAAATGGTTTCCTGAGGCCCCTCACCCCCAGTCTTTCAAGCCCGGGAACATTTGCGGATGAGAAGCAGAATTCGGATTATTGTTATCATATAAGCAACACAACGCGCTAAGTGCTGTGTGTATTAAGGACTCGTAGAATCCTTACCACAACCTGACAAGACAGCTCTGTACTATCACTATGCTGCAAATAAGAAAACTGAGGCGCAGGGAGGCGTGCTGACTTGTCAGGCTAGTTTGGGGGTTCTGACCCAGGCTGAGCTGTAGGGTCTCCAGCTGTGTTCCACAGCTGGGGCCCTGAACTGGGTCCTCATCCTTATCCTCCCAGCCACTGCCTGTCAGTCACCAGGGAAAGCATCTCCTAGCTTAAGAAAGTCTCAGGAGGAAAGGCTGAGGAATCAAAGGAACAATGAACTAACCAATCTCTTCCCTCCTCCGCTCTCCCCCTCTCCTTCCCCTCCTCCTCCTCCTCCTCCTCCTCCTCCATAGCTCCTTCTTGTGCCCAGTGGGGAGGAGAAGCCGAGTCTGAATTCTCTTTCAAAGTTAAATAACAAGTGGAAGAACTTAGGTGGCCCCACGGGGATGTCATCACAGCAGCCTGAACTAAGGGGGTGCTTCATTTCCGGAGCAGAGGGGCTGGGTTTGTCCCTCGAGGCCAGGGCGGAGGCAACGGGGCAGGACTGAGCCTTCAGTTCTTGGCATTTACTCTGCTGCTGACTTATTTTTTCTCATGTTCCTGGTTTATTATTTATAGAGCGGAAAGCGGGTGGCAGCTCCTTGGCAGGTGGGATGTGCAGGGAGGAGGCCAGAGCAGCACCCCAGCACCCTCCCGTCCTCCCCCCAGGAGTCAGGGAGGAGGCCAGGGAGTGGGTGTGAGGGGCGTGTGCTGTGTGTGCCAGGAAGAGAGGGGTCTCTCAGGGAGGTGTGAGCTGGGTAGAGGGGAGTGGGGAGGCGTGATGGGGAGTCCATGAAATAATAAGGGTTGCCATCTATTACTGAGTCACCCAACTCAGGCGAGGCCCTGCATGTTACCTGTCCCCCACCACAAACTCCCTGGGAGAGGCATCGCTAGTCCCATTTTCTAGATACAGCGACTGAGACTTAGAGACGTAGGGGGACCTGTCTAAGCCCCACTCCCACTTGGTGTCACAGTGAGGCTGCTAACCAGGCGCTCCATGTTCCATTGTGTCCCCCTGTGCATAGGGCCTTGCAGGGAGGCGCAGGATGCCTTGCAGGGTTCAGAGGCACCATCGGCTGCCCCAGGTCCTTCCAATGGATGATGGATGGAGCATCAGAGGGCTGTGACTGCCCGCTCTGCTACTTTACAGGGAGGTGGCTTCCTCCAGGAAGGACCTGGAAACCAACATCTGGCCATACCCTGACCAGCGCCTCTGGGGACTCAGGCCCCAGGGATTACCTTCTATCCCTTCCTCAGGTCCCTGCAGAATCCAGAAGAGATTGACTCTTAGAAAGTCGACAGAGGAGACTGGATTACCACCTGGGCCCAGGAAAGGCGATATGAGAAACACCAGGTAAGCCCTGGCCTCCCTGTCACCTGGGATGGATAAAGGAAACTGGTGATGAAGTGATGTCAACCACAGATGAACAGCAGAGGCTCGAGGCAGGGGTGAGAGCATGTGTGGAGAAATGCTTGGCTCATGTTACACATGGCTTAGAGAAGGTGGTGCATCTGGTGTACCTGAGAGGCGTGATATGGAAGAGATTCCGGTATTAGCTAAGCATTAACATCACAGCATTAGAAATCCTTTCAAGTTCTATGGAGTCCAAGCCACAGTCATCTTTCTCCGTATGATTATGCCACCGTTAAACACATTTTCCCGCATCCTCTCCTACCTATTCAAGTCCCTTGGGGTATCAGACAGGGGGACCGACCCAACTCAGATCTCAGCAGGTCTGTCCATCTGTCTCAATGTCTGTCTGTCTGTCTGTCTGTCTGTCTCTCTCTCTCTCTCTCTCACACACACACACACACACACACACACACACACACACACACACACTAAAACTCATCAGTAGCTTCCCATCCATTCCTCTTCCATAGAAAGGAAAGACCTGCGGGGTCTGAGGTCTGGCCTCCATCTGCGACCCCGCCCCTATCCTACGTCACCCTTGCCTTTGCTCCCCCTGCTCCAGCCATAAAGACCTTTCCTTCTCCCTATTAGCCAGGCCCCTCCCCTTTGCAGAGCTGGCTTTCTCTGCCTTGAACTCCCTTTCTTCCCTTCTCTCACCCAGGTTGCTCCTACTCACCCTTCAGATCTTGGCTGGAATGTCACATAATGCAGAAGACCTTCCCTCAGTTGCCCAACCAAGTCAAATACCTCTCTCTATACTAGCAACTCTCCTAACACTGTGCGCCTCGTCTTCAAACCCTGAGCCACAGCTGTAATTGTATATTTGTTTGCGGAAATTATTTGATCAGCGTCCATGTCTTGTATTCTAAGCTCCATGAGGGTGAGGACCCTGTCTGCTTTTGCCCACTGTTCTATTCTCGGCGCACAATGCCTGGCATGAAGAGATGCTCAGTACATTTGTGCTAAATTAATGCCAGCGGATTCAGGAAGTCCTAATGGAGCGTGGGCTCACGTGCACAGGGATGGGGCTCGGGCCGGGGGCTGGGCTGCAGAGTGCACTGATGTAACTGGAAGGAGCTGCTCTGTGGGGACCTGTCAGGTTGGGAGATGGATGGAGTTGAATATTAAGACGCCAAAGAGCCTCTCGTGCTCGCTCCAGCAGGCCAGGCTCCAGCACCGAGGTCGGAGTGTCAGGCTGGATCATGATGAGGAAGAGACAAGGGCCATGGGGGCACTGAGCAGGCTGGTCCAGGAACCGGCTATCTCTACCCACCCTCCATCGATCTCCTGCCTGGAGCCAACAAAGCCAGGCCAGGAATGTGCCGAGGCAGCTTCTGCGCTCACCTGGACCAATGTACCGTCTGGTGGCTACGCGTAACAATCGCAGCATCACACGTGCACATGAACATGGAGTGTTTAAGAACCCACTCTGAGCCCGGGCTCCAGAGATGCGAACATGAAACGTTTGCAGATGTCATATCTCACAAAACCTCAAACTTGGAAGAGGACTTCAAGGTCATTTAACCCTACCCCAAAGCTTGAGTTCCTTCTCCAATGTCCCCACGAAGAGCCTTGTCTACAACACCGGCATAACCAAAACTTAGGACTCTCACCAAGCACACGGGGGCAAAATCCCTTGATCCGTGGCTACCCACCTGTCCATACACGCCCTCACACACTAGTGAGACCTCCAGGCAAGAAGGAACCCCCACCCCCCGCCATGCACCTCCAGCCTGCACCCACACAGGATGTCTCCTTTGACTTGCGTGAATTAACTCATGACAGCTGTCAATGGCGTGCTGTCTCTCACACACAGGCCCACTGTCTCAAGGAACGGCATGAGACCAGAGACCTGCACACCAGGAAAGAAAAACACGGAGCTTTTGGCCCGTGTTTCCTGGTGTCCACCAGTGTGAGCGAAGAAACATGAGAAGGACAGAAACTGTGTTTTCTACTGGCTATTGTGTGCTCCATGGCTCTTTGTGCTTGTGTGTGTGTATGTGTGTGTGTGTGTGTGTGGGGGGGTGCCTCCAAAAGATGGGACCTCGCTGTCTCCTAAGCATCCCCCAGGATGGGTATATGGTACAAAGTCAGGTAGAAGTAGGGAGTTTACACTCTCTGACAAAGGGGAGTGTTTCTGGCTTCTCGTGGAGGGATGCTGCACCATGTTCAGAAAAGCCTCTTTCCTCCTCAGTGGCTTTTGCCTTGAGTGTTATTGGTGCCCGTGTTGCTCCCTCCCTCCCTAGGGGCAGACCCCCTGCTTTGTCCTACCCTCCAAGAGCAAGGGCTTCTTCCCTCTCCCCACACCAGGAGGGGATCCCTCATTCTAAAGCAGATTCCCTCCCCCAGCTGGCCCTCCTTACACCCTACAATCAACTGGTCACTGGCTCCCTTGTTTCAGTGCCTTCCCATCCTCTTTCCTGTAATCCTTTGTCTTTTTGAGGAGTCTGTCTGTTCTCTGGTTGGGGGCGGGGATGAGAGAAAGGAGAGGGGAGATGGTCACCTAGGACCGCTCCTGGTGGAGGGTAGTGCCAGGTGAGGACTCCGCTTGAGCTGTGTGCCTACAGGCCACTCTCCGACTGCAGAGGATTTACTTAGATAAAGAACTCAGCTCAGGACCAGAACCCCCGTCCCCCATGGGGACCGCAGAGACCAGTCCTTGGGATGTGGCTCCAGAACAGACAGTTTTCCCCAAGAGAGGAGAGCTTAGGAAGCTGGACAGCAACTGAGGGGAGAAGGGGTTGAGGACGACAGGCAGCCCTCCCCTCCTGAGACCTGAAGGGCCACAGACTCACCCCACAAAGTAGGAGATGATCAGAAGCTGAACCGCTCGGTTGATGATCCCAATGGTCCAGCTCTTCACAACCACCGACTTAGGGGTCTCGTAGGTGAAGAAATCTGAAATGCAGTTCATGTTGAATGTTCAAGGGCCACTCACAAGGGACTGGTGGCTCAAGAGGGAGAGGTCCTCAGACAGAGAGACGAAGATCAAGGCCTAGAGGGGGCAGCTGAGAGGGGACTGAGGAATGTGAGCTGATTCCTGTAAGTCAGGCAACCCTAGCCCAGTGCCCAGGCTCTCTGCTCTTGACACTCTGGGCTGCCAAGAGTCCAGGGGCAGGGCGGGGGACCCCTTTTTGTTGTCTCCACCCCACTCCCCTGTGATGTCACGGCAGGGGTGGGGTCTCCAATCCCAGGCTCCTGATTGCCTGGGATCCAGCTGGCTAGGGCCAGCCCTCTGGGATTCATGTTTTATCCGCACTCTGTTTACTGTTTCTGTTCCGTCCTCATTCTCGCATGCAGCATCTTCATCCCAGCTCACCAGCTGCTTTATGCTCGCCTTAGAGCCCCTTGTAAGGCCCCATCCCCCAGCCACCTAATAGCCTGCCTGATCTGAGTACTCCCTCCATTCTTATCTTCCTAAAGCCACTCAATTTTGCAGCCATCCCCTCCCTTCCCAAGTTGCCTCCAATAGTGTGAGGCGGGGGAGGGGTCTCAACCATTTCTCTTGGTCTCCTGGGGCGGGGGGGGGGGGGGGGGGGGGGGGGAGGATGGATTGAGGAAAGAGTCACAGTTCATATTTCTAACTCAAATTGGCAGTGGCTGAAAAGCTACCTGTAGCATAGAGTTATCACATTGTGGTTTTTTTTTTTTGTCTTTTTTTGGTCTGTGTTTTTATTGTCAGTTTACTTATCTGAGTCATTTGTTAGATTATATGCTCTTAGAACACTGGTGCTGTTCCCATCTTGTTCACTGGTTTCCTCACATCCTAGAACTTTGTTGGCGCTCAACACTTATTTATCAAGTCCAGTTGAATTTATGTTGCTAGGTAGTATTGCAATAGCCATTGCTCCGAGGTTAAAGCCGCAAGTTCAGGGAACGGCGCATTCCTGAACTTATTCTAGGACTCGGTAAGTAAGCTGGTGTGACCCATTTAAGTCAGATTGTCAGAGAAATCTCGAGTTTAAATATTCTGTCCTAATGTCTTCACATAGGACACATATTACCAATTGTTCCGAACGTAGAGTCGCTGTGATAATGACAGAATGGACTGAGGAAAGGAGATTTGGGTTCCAGTCTCCATCTTTGTTGCCAACTCACAGAGACCCCCGACAACTCCTTTTTGGGGCTCAGTTTTCCCACCTGCAAAAAGAGGTTGAAGTAGACAAACTCCATCGCGTCTTCCAGGTCTGGCCTCCTTTGATTTTACAAGATGTGTCCTAGTACTGTATACAGCGGCACAGCTTTGACAATCCCAGGCTAATGTGGTTTCAAATCATTTCTGGCTCCAAGGTGCATCTGACACTAAAACCTGAACTTGATACTACCATGTGCCAGACTCCTTCAGGCCACCCATACATAGCCGTTCGAGACCTGAGGTTTTTGGATGCAGTGAACTCATTTCCAAAAGGATTCAATCCTACGTACAGGGAGAGAGTAGGGCAGTCACAACGACACTAACACACACACTCTCTTCTCAGCCAGTGAGAGGGGTCATTTCTCTCCATAACTCTAAATATTTTTCTTTTTGTCTCACGGATATCTTTCCACTCCACAGAAACCACTATCGTGCTGGAGAGAGGGACCCACATCAATACCACACACATTCACACACGCATCTCTGGAAAGTCTGATAAAAGAAAACTACTTAGTCCTCCACTGAAAAACTGTCTAATATTCAGAGAGCCCTACGCGTTCGCGTTTCTTAGAATCCATGCGGGTGGGACTTCCTCACCGCTAAACTGCCCTCAGGTCCTCCAGAGCCGCGGACGCTCTATGTGACCGCCTCGTAGGCGGGTTGGGTTCGCGCCTCTCTAGCCAGCTCATGCGCTCTATGGTCCAGGGAAACAGCTTCCGGTGGCGGGACGCTGGGCTGCGCACGCGGGAAAAAGGTTCCCTGGTGTCCCCCCTCCCCATCCCCTGTGTCCCCGCCCCCCTCCCCCGCGTCCCCCAGCGAGCCCACCGTCCGCACTCGGGCCGTCGCGAGGCTGCTGCTTGAGGAGGTGCGTGGTCGCCGTTCCCGTGCCCCAGGAGGGCGCGGGTCCCCCCGTCCCCCGTGGACGCTCGAGATGGACCGTTCCGTGTTCAAATCCGCGGGCTGCGGGCGAATCCATTTTAGAGGGAGGGGGGAAACTGTGGGTCTGGGGCCAAGGCACGGTGGGAGCGCTGGGAGGGAAACCCTGCACTCTGAGCTGAGTTGGCGCGCGGGTGAAGTGTGGCCTCCAGGCAGGCCCTGGGGTACCGCTGCTCGTTGCCATGGCGCCAGGTGGAGCGCCTAGACCCTGCGTCTGGTTGGGGTGTAAGCGCTACTCCAGGCCCAGTTTTCTAGTCGAGGCTGGGCCTGGCCCCTTGACCCCTGCGGAGCTTGCCTGTAGGCTCCCAGGCAGAGGAGATCCCGAGACATCCCGGGCGCAGCCACAGGTTGCCACCTGGCCCCGTCCGTGTGCTGAGTGAGGTGTTGTCGTTCACGCTTGTCTGTTTCCCTCTTGAATTCAGATTCCCAACGTGCTGAGTAACTATCTGCACAGCCATCCAGGAGTTGGGGCCCAGCTCACAGTTGAGGCCAAAGGGGCAGGTCAGCATGGCAGAAACGCTGGAGTTTAACGACATCTACCAGGAGGTGAAAGGCTCTATGGTAAGAAGGGCTTGGGCTTTTAATACAGGTGGAGAGAAGGGAGGGGAGTAGTTAGCAGGCAACAAGAGTTTGCTTGGATAATGTTGCCACTTTGGAAAAGAAGAGTATAATGTATACTTGGTGTTTCTCTAGCAAAGGCACTTGAGAGAGTACTGGAGTTATAGGGCCTCAAGAGTTTATAGGGACCATACCTGCTGCTCAGTCCCAAATCTTGAAACAGAGGACCTGCAAAGGTTCTGGATGCCAGGGCCAGGATTAGAATCCAGACTTTCTGGCTACTTGCCCCTTCTTGTTGGCCCTCACCACTTAAGCCATAGCTCCTGCATTGACATTGGGCCAGCCTAGGATAGGAGTTGGGCAGGGCTGTGCCCAGTATGCACTGTGTACCGTCCCTGTGTATTTAGGTCTGTTTTTCTAACAGAATGATGGTCGGCTGAGGTTGAGCCGCCAGGGCATCATCTTCAAGAACAGTAAGACGGGCAAAGTGGACAACATCCAGGCAGGGGAGTTGACGGAAGGCATCTGGCGCCGCGTGGCTCTGGGCCATGGACTTAAACTGCTAACGAAGAATGGCCACGTCTACAAGTACGATGGCTTCCGAGAGTCGGTGAGATGTCCTGGTGCCATAACCCCACTTTATGGTGCCATCTCGTTTAATTTTAATCTTCTAGAGAGGGTTGGGGCTCCTTTGTCTGCTAACCATGTAAATGCCGGTTTGGACTCTGTAGAGCAGGGCCATTGAGGCCATTAAGCAATCAGTGTTCAGTTTTGGGTGTCAGAGTTTTGGACGTGTCTTTGTGCCTTGACTCCAGAAGGTTTTCTACCATTTTGATTTTTTGGTGGTTTCTGCTTGTTGCCTTTTTCCAGGTTCATAGTATTAGCTTAATTTTTTAGTTTGGGTTTTGTTTTCCTATTTTGAACTGCTTGAGTTAAAGACTACTTCACTTGAATTTCCACTTTCTTTAAAGCAATACCTATACAAAGTCCGAAAGCATTTTGAGGTCATAGCCAGGAATTGTCAGTTCTTTATTTTACTCTTCCCTCAGCCTGAGTTCCGGTGCCCAGAAACAACCTCTTTCAACATCCTTTTTAACAGTTTTATAGCTGAGACTCTTAAGTCAACATGGATTTCTGATAAAAGGTATATTAGGGCAGCTTCTCAGAAACAGATAATCGTAGAACATTCAAGTTTATGTTAAAACCACTGGAGTTTACTGGGATTGCTTTCTCTGCTTCACTTACAGGAGTTCGAGAAACTCTCTGATTTCTTCAAAGCTCACTATCGTCTTGACCTCATGGAGAAGGACCTATGTGTGAAGGGCTGGAACTGGGGGACAGTGAAGTTTGGTGGTGAGTCTGGGGAAAGGCTGAGGTTTGGGGAGAAGGTAGGATGAAGGGTTTCAGCCTTTAATTTGTTTTGCTCTCTATCCATCACTGCCTCTGATTTCCTATCAGTTTGTAATTCGTCAGCATGTTTATTGCGGGCCAGCAGTGTTTTAGGCACTGTGCCTGGTCTTGAGGTTACAGTACAAGCAAAGTGCCCTGTCCTCAGGGAACTGCAGTCTGGCGGGAACGTGCTTTATGTAGACTCGAGTTTCTGGAGAAGCTGACAGCTCTTTCCTTACAGGGCAGCTGCTTTCTTTTGACATTGGTGACCAACCTGTCTTTGAGATACCCCTCAGCAATGTGTCCCAGTGCACCACAGGCAAAAACGAGGTGACGCTGGAGTTCCACCAGAATGATGACGCAGAGGTCTCTCTCATGGAGGTGCGCTTCTACGTGCCTCCCACCCAGGAGGATGGTGTGGACCCCGTTGAGGTGAGGTCTCCTGTGGTTGCCTTGGGAGCAGATGGTGCTGAGCAGGCCCCGCCTGGTCCAGGAGCAGTATCCCTGCCACTCAGTTACCGGTGTGTGCTTTCGCAGGCCTTTGCCCAGAATGTGCTGTCTAAGGCAGACGTGATCCAGGCCACAGGAGACGCCATCTGTATCTTCCGGGAGCTGCAGTGTCTGACCCCCCGAGGCCGATACGACATTCGGATCTACCCCACCTTTCTGCACCTGCACGGGAAGACCTTTGACTACAAGATACCCTACACCACGGTGCTGCGTCTCTTTTTGCTGCCCCATAAGGACCAGCGCCAGATGTTCTTTGTGGTAAGTGGAAACCACTGGGGGTGGGTTGGCTTGGGTTTTGCCTGAGTCTTTCGTGGACAGTTTCTCTGGGGCTTAATCAGCAAGTTCTCGTGGAGCATTGCCTGGTGCTAAGCCTTGTCGGCTCTTTCTTGCCAGATCAGCCTGGATCCCCCCATTAAGCAGGGCCAGACACGTTACCATTTCCTGATCCTTCTCTTCTCCAAGGATGAGGACATTTCTTTGACTCTCAACATGAATGAGTGAGTGTCTCTCTGGACTCATAGCCTGCCAGGTCTAGGCAGGAGACAGGCGTGTATTAGGAGGAAGCACTGCTCGTGACCTCATTTTCCTCTGTTGTAGGGAGGAAGTGGAGAAGCGCTTCGAGGGGCGGCTCACCAAGAACATGTCAGGATCCCTCTACGAGATGGTCAGCCGGGTCATGAAGGCGCTGGTGAACCGCAAGATCACGGTCCCAGGCAACTTCCAAGGGTGAGCGCAGGCCCGGGGTCCTGGCCTGTGGTCTGTGCCGAGTCTGCTCGGTGATCCTGCTTGGAAGGGAGTACAGTCTCCGAGGCTTGGTTGGGTCCTACCTTGATGGTGTCAGTTGCTTCTGTCAGAGCAGCTTAGTGAGGTTCACTCACTTGTCCTGAGCATACCTGTGTTGCTCCTGGTGATGTGCCCTGTGGCTCTGTCACCTGCTGCTGAGGTGGGCACTGACTGGGCTCCCTGTGTCCTCTACCAGGCACTCCGGGGCCCAGTGCATCACCTGTTCCTACAAGGCGAGCTCAGGACTGCTGTACCCACTGGAGCGGGGCTTTATCTATGTCCATAAGCCACCAGTGCACATCCGCTTTGACGAGATCTCCTTTGTCAACTTTGCCCGTGGCACTACCACCACACGTTCCTTTGACTTTGAAATCGAGACCAAGCAGGGCACTCAATACACCTTCAGTAGCATCGAGAGGTAAGACCTTCCTCCGTCACTTCCTGGGCATCCTGGTCCTGACCTAGCCTCGACCGGGAGGCCTGGCATGACCCAGGGCCCTCTCCAGGCCTGTGACTCATCCCTGACTTCAAGCCTTGAGCAGAATTTTTCTGTTGCTTTCCTGGGACTTGGTGCTCCTCGGAATGTTCAGCCTTTGTAAGCCTCTTTATCGCTTTCTTTCTGTCCTTAAAAAAATTGTTTTCCACATTATGAAAGCTCTGGGTCCAGTAGCCCTCCTCCTCCTCTACTCCCCCCAAGATGGAAATGCTATCTCTCTCTCTTCCTGGAATGAGCTTGGTGTCCGGGAACACAGCAGCTAATGTTTATCGAATGCTCACCGTGGGCTAAACGTTTTACAAACATCTTCACGCTTAACTGTTAACAACAACCCTGTGAAGTATGAAATGCAAACCAGTGAAATGAAAAATCCCCTCCTGTAACATCCTCTCCTTGCTTTGCGCATATTTGGTTACTAGGTACACACCCCTCCCCACCTTTCCTTCCTGGAACTCGAGAGCCCTCCAGGTTCCTCTTTCAAGACTATGCCTGACTCTGCTGCTGTTCTGTGAGGGTCTCTGAGCTGTTGGGTTGGATGATGTGGTCAGGAGCTCCAGGCCCCGCAGTCTGTCTCAGCCCGTGGGTGTCAGAACAGCGTGCAGTCCTCTCCTCATCGGCCTGCCCATCCGGTAACACAGTGCATCTCCCTTCACAGGGAGGAGTATGGGAAGCTGTTTGATTTTGTCAACGTAAAAAAACTCAACATCAAAAATCGCGGATTGAAAGAGGTACCTCTGAGTGTGGAAGGGATGAGCCTCGCTCCTATTCTTTCTGTTTTGGGGAAGGGCAGGGATTTTTCCGGCTTCTTTTTCACTTTCTCTTCTCTTCTCATCCTTATAGAAAAAAGAGGTGCGTGTGACCCTTCCCCACCTCCTGGTGCAGGTTTCCTCAGCATGACCTTAGATCAGTCTTTGCAGCCCCTCAAGAGCCCCCAGTGGGGCTGGGAGAGGGAGGGGCTTGGACTAACCCAGTTTGCAGGAAGGCCTCGTGGGCCCTGCACATCGGCTGCTTGTGGACAGTCGAGCCCCAGGGTCTTCTGGGAGCTGCTGGTCTGATCTTGACTCACGGGCATGGGCGAGTGCTTTCGAGTGTGCGGGCTTCTGGGCCAGGGCAGGTCGGCCTTCACTCCCATCTCTTCCCTTATGGCTAGGGCATGAACCCAAGCTATGACGATTATGCCGACTCTGACGAAGATCAGCATGATGCCTACTTGGAGCGGATGAAGGAAGAGGGCAAGATCCGGGAAGAGAACGCCAATGACAGCAGTGACGACTCAGGAGAAGAAACTGGTGGGCCTGCCTTGGCAGTACTGGGGCACAGGGGCGGTCAGACTCCTCCCTGGGCCGGGGCTGGGCTCAACCTGGGGCCAGAGCTGGGCACCTGGGTTAGGGGGTGGGATTTCCGTGGAGCAGCGCTGATGCGTGTTGGTTCTTTTTCAGATGAGTCATTCAACCCAGGTGAAGAGGAGGAAGATGTGGCAGAGGAGTGAGTTTTGGTTGCATCTCATGGGGGTGAGGTGGTGGCCTGTGAGCTTAAGAGACCAGAGATTTCTGGTCATTTCTTGTATCCCAGCATAAGCCACTGACCCAGGGTGGAAAAATGATCTCCAATGAGGGATAGATGTAAATGTTTCAAAAGTCATCAAAGGCTTTGTAAGCATAAGACCTGTCGTGAAAGCTAGAAAAATAGTGGGGAGAGAGACAAGATGAGAGCCACCACTGCCACTCGCCAGCTGAGTCCTTGGTCGGTCGTTGACTCTCAGCTTTTCATATGTGAAACAACAGTAGTGACCCTGTGCTCCCAGTGCTGTATCTGTCAACTCTTTGTGGCCAGTGTCAGAAATATGAGTCAAATGGACTAGCCTTAAAGGGAATTTTGCGGGTTCACTTAACTGGAGAGCCCAGAGATATAATTGGCTTCAGGCATCTGGATCAAGGTGCTCAAATGCTGTGGGGAATCTTTGTTTCTTCTGATTTCTTATTTTTAGGTAGGTTTGCCCCATGTGGTGCCATATGGTCTGGCAGGCTTACTCCTGCCGGTGGACCACACAGGCATGCCTCTGCCCCCAGAGCAGCGATAAGCAGTGTGGTCACACGGCCCTTCCTGAGTCTGAGTTACAAGGACATGCTCTGATGGGCTGGAACTGGCCGTGCGCCCACCCTTAACGGCTTGCAGTTGGGTGAGCCCCTCTTGAATGGGCACGGTGGTTCCTAACAGAAAATTGGGACGCTTAATCCAGAAAAATTTAGAATAAATTCTGGGCAGGAAAAAAAATGTACAGGAGTCCACTGCTTCTGTTCCCTGCATGCCTACTCGTCATGAGTCAGTGAGTAAAAGCTTGTGAAAACGCCTTGAAGATTTCAGCACCATGTAGGTCTAGGCAGCTCTGTGTGCTGATGGGTTGTATGCATATCGGACAGGACTGTTAATTATGTGGGTATGTACTGGGTTGGACTGGTGTTGGTTTTTTCCACTTTTTATGGAAACTCTCTTTATCAGAGAGTCTACAGGGTAGGGTAAGATGATTAACCCGAAGGAAGTGGTGAAGTGGACTTGGCATGTTAACGAGATAGAGTTTGTCCCAGGGAGTGCGGTTGGAGTTGGACTTGGGTTAGGCCAGGAGCAGGCAAAGCAGATGGAGCCCATTTGCTTTTCTTTGATTGCTTCACCAGATTATCCATTGCTGTGGCTGAGTTGGAGAGGGCATGGTGAAGCCCCCTCAGCAAAGGAGAGGAGGCAGAGTTGGGGACGATGGTCCTGTCCTGTGGCCCTCCCACCCTCCTTTCTGAGCAGGTGTCTTTGGACTCATTTCCTGTTCTGAGGCTGTGGGGTGCCATCTTCTCTCCCTGAGTCTAAGCTCCTCTCTCCTTGGCAGGTTTGATAGCAATGCCTCTGCCAGCTCCTCAAGTAATGAAGGGGACAGTGACCGGGAAGAGAAGAAACGGAAACAGCTTAAAAAGGCCAAGATGGCCAAGGATCGCAAGAGCCGCAAGAAGCCTATGGAGGTATGGTCTCTCCTCTGGAAGGGACGGCCCTGGGGAGCCGTTCTCTGTGCTCTCCTGTCCACCGCCAGTGGGGCCTGTGGCTCAGTCCCCTTGGGGCTGCTTTTTGTAGCCAGTGATTATGGCCTTGAGAAGTACCTTCTTGGAAATGTTTCTCTCTGGTCCTTGAGATAATTATCTTCTGGAAGATCTGAATTAGAAGATAGGCTTCTTTTGTCTCAGGAGCTCTAAGACGGGGACCCCTAATGAGCTAAGCACTGGGGTGCAGAGGGGAGGTAGACATGGTCCCTGCCCTTAGGGAGCTCTCGGTCTAGGTCGATGTCTTCCCCATCTTGTCCCCTGATCCAGGTAATTTCTTTGGGAGAATGTGGGGGTCTGGGAGTATAGATGACTAAAGATATTTGGGTTCTCATGTAGGTAAAGAAAGGCAAAGACCCCAATGCCCCCAAGAGACCTATGTCTGCCTACATGCTGTGGCTCAATGCCAGCCGAGAGAAGATCAAGTCAGACCATCCTGGTATCAGTATCACAGATCTTTCCAAGAAGGCAGGCGAGATCTGGAAGGGAATGTCCAAAGAGAAGAAAGAGGTCAGTAGCAGCATGGACGCGGGGTGGTGAATCTTGTAACTGATAGAGGGGGCGGAGCGGGGGGCATTGGTGGAACTTTGTAGATTTTGTCTGTGTTGGGAGAGATCTCATTATTCTCTGTTCTTTCTCTCTCTCTCTCTCTCTCTCTCTCTCTCTCTCTCTCTCTCTCTGTCTCTGTCTCTGTCTCTGTCTCTGTCTCTGTCTCTCTCTGTGTATATGTGCACATGTGTCAGGAGTGGGATCGCAAAGCTGAGGATGCCAGGAGGGAATATGAAAAAGCCATGAAAGAATATGAAGGGGGCCGGGGTGAGTCTTCTAAGAGGTGAGTGTTCGGAACAGAGTGGCCCAGTAACTGCTTTCTCGGCAGATGTTTTTGCAGGTCCAAGTTGAGAATTGGGATGTTAATAGAGATGCTTCTGATGGCAAGAGGGCAGTGCTGCTCATATCTGGGTAGGCAGTTACCAAGTATGGGTAATGCGCTAGAGAATTCCTGGTCACTGGACAAATATGGCCTATTTTTCTAGAGAGCCAATTTTATTTGAAGGTATGGGGTAATTAAAAAACATGTTGTTATGGTGTTAATTCACATGAATTTTTAAAGATAAAGCAGGAGATGCCATGAAAGCCTGTGACCAGGCTATGACTTCTGATTTTTCTGGTTATTCACTATATTGCTCTCACTTTGGGCTGACATGGCTGGCTAATGACATTGTTAGTGACATGGACAGTGTGGCTGGGACTGGGTAAGGAAGGCCCCGTTAAAGCTGGGGGCGATTTGGCCTTGAGGATGAGAGTACTTAAAGGCCCAGCCCCTTTTCCTCTTGCTAATATAGGGACAAGTCAAAGAAGAAGAAGAAAGTAAAGGTAAAGATGGAAAAGAAATCAACACCCTCCAGGGGCTCGTCATCCAAGTCGTCATCAAGGCAGCTAAGTGAGAGCTTCAAGAGCAAAGAGTTTGTGTCCAGTGATGAGAGCTCTTCAGGAGAGAACAAGATCAAAAAGAAGAGAAGGCGGAGCGAGGTACAGCAGGAGTTTGGGGGCTGTGGGGCCTGGAAGGGTGAGGGGCATCTGAGTTGGTAGTGGGGGTAGTGGGCCAGGGGTTGTGGCTGGTTCTTAAGAGTAACGGGATGGAGTGGATAGGGGTTCTAAAGACTAGTGCTGGAGTTCGGGGAGGCGGTAGGGAATTGGGGGCCCTTTACCACTGAAAAGTAGCTGGGAGGGCAACTGGGACTGTACACTTTTGTCCTGAAGAGACATTTGGTTTTCAGGACTCTGAAGAAGAGGAACTAGCCAGTACTCCCCCCAGCTCAGAAGATTCGGCGTCAGGATCTGATGAATAGAGGAAAATTCTCTCTCCTTGGCTTTGCCCTGTCGCACCCCAAGTCTCCCCACCTGTGTTTTGGTACCGGTTTCTCCCCATATGAAATGTAGTTTCTGGATTCTGTGCCATCTGAACAAGCTTTCCCAGTGATATGCACTTGGCTGGGACAGCAGGGGAGGCATCTTACTTGGCTGCTGATTCAGAAGGATGCCTCTTTATAATTTGGGGAGAGATTGGGTGGGAGGCAGGGCAGTGCAGGATCCACATCCTTGTCCTACTTTCCCAGCCTTGGGGATATAGCTGCTGCTTGTCCTGTTCAAGTTGCTGCAGCAGGGGTCATAGGAGGTCAGGCCTGTAGCTCCTTACTAAGGGGCCTATTTCTACTTTTATTTTGTATTTCTGGTCTGTGAAAATCAACATTTAATAAAGGGAACTGACTTTGGAAATCATGTCCTCATGCCTTCTCTCTAGCCCTGTATTGCGCCCGCTTTTCTCGGTAGTGTACCACACGGCTCTGACAGGGCGGGGCTGTGCTGGCCAGCCGGGAAGCAAGCCTCCAGGTACGTCCTGTGCTGTTCCCAGCTGGACAAGCATTGGTTTTCACCCTCCTTTGCCGGGATGGGCCACCTGAGAGTCTAGAAACGAGAGCTGATCTGATTAGGACGTCTCTCTCACAGTTCCACTCCATTAGCTAAGCTAAGGGGAGGCAGCCACTGGCTCCATCCTTAATCACCTATGAGCCAAGGGTCTTCCAAGGCTTTAGATAATAGAATCACGATTGATTGGCCTCTCTGCAACCAGGAGAATGGAAACCTGATCCTGGAGAGTTAGGAGAATGAGCGGTGGAGGTTGGGGGTACAGGGTGATGCTGCAGGAAGGGTACCGAGTATGGGTGAAGCGCTTTTTATGGGAGGAAAGGGATGTATCAGATTTTGAGGTCAGGAAGGATTTATATCTGGGAAGGGGTTTATAACAGGAGATAAGGAGGATTAGTGAAAAAAATAGTTTCCAGTCTCCCTCACGGTGGCTCTACATCTGATTTTATACACGTGGGATGGCCACGTTGCATAGTCTCAGGTGTTTGCCACAGGAAGCCTTTCCAGTCCGCCAGGGGTTACCTTCTTTCTCGCCGTGACTCTATGGTGCTGCAATCATTTCAGGCCGTTGAGCCTGAGGATTGGGGCTCGTGCCTTAAGTCTCTCTAGGCAGTCGTCTCGGTGGCCATTTTGCCCCAGCGCTTTTAGCTGCTGAATTGCGTCAGTTTGTCACCCGGGTCTGAGCCTGGGGCGGACCCCTAATTACCAAGACTCATGAATAATTGAGTCCTTGGGCTGCTCCTATTTGCATACGATCGGGCGAGTGCTGCACGGGCTTCCCACTCCAGGTTTTCACTGGCTCATGGATATTCATGAGGCGCTCCGGGGGCGTGGGCCTGGGCGGAGCTGGGGGCGGGGCCTCGCCCGGGCTCGCTCTGGCTTGGTCCTCCGGTGACGGCGGCGGCAGCGGCGGCGGTGGCGGAGACTGGCGTCGGGGCACCGAGCCCGAGCCGAGCGGAGCCGGATCTCTGGGGAGCGCGTGAGTACGCGGGGGCGGGCAGGAGGGCGAAGGAGGGGGCGGGGTCCGGGATTGGGGGCGGGGGCGAGGCATGAAGGAGTGGGCGCTTTTCAGCCGGGACCTCGGGCTGAGGTTGAGGTGGGGTGACCGGGAAAGTTTGAAGGGGCTGGGGGCGCGGAGGAAGCGGGGGCCACGCGGGAGCTGGTGCGTGTGCACGGGGGCGGAGGGCGCACGGTCTGGAGCGTGTGCTGGCCGAGCTAGAAGAAAGGGGGGAGGGGGCGAGGGCTTGAGGCGGGGCCGGGGGCGGGCGGAACTGCTGGAGCGACCCCTACCTCTCCCTTCCCCCGGAGCCCTCACCAGCCCCTTCCCCCGGCTCCCTCGGCACGCCCTCAGCCGCTCAGTCCGCCCCCACCCCGTCTGCCCAGTCCCTGTCTGTTCGCCGGCTGCTTCACATCCCGCTCTCAGGTCCTCCGTCTCTGCCACCCCCTCCTCCTCCTCCACTGTCTCCTCCTCCTCCACTTCGGCTGCTGCCGTCCCCTCTGTGTCCAGAGCTCCCTACCGGGCCCCTCCAGACGGCCCTCGCCCCGGGCTGTTCCGTCTTCCCGTTGGCTCTCCCTCTAATAATTTACGTGCTGTCCTTGCCGACCTCTCTGGCCCCAGATACAGCCGGAGATCTCGGGGTCCATATGGGCGACCCCGCCTGTGCAGATGCCTCTCTGGTCCCCTGCCCGGGGCTGGAGGTGCTCAGGTTCTCCCCTGCCCTTGTCGCAAGCAGCCTGTGCTCTCGTGGGTCAGCTAGTCTAGCCCGGACTCCTGGAGAGAGGAGTGCTCAGCTGTGATTCTGCAGCTTTTGGCTACGGCCTTGGTCACTTGGGTTTTCTGGCTGTGGCCTCTGAGCTGCTGTGGCCCCTCCTCTATTGGGGAAGTCGAGCCCCCACTTCATTGCTGTACCCCTTCATACTGCAGAAGTGCCCATCAGGCTCCCAGGTGAGAGAGTTTTTCGGTTTTAAGCCAGTTTGTCCCCATTTCTACCCACCCACACCACGTCCCTTGTAATAATGTTCAAGGACAAGGAGACAGTCTTGTGTTTTAATTTTATTTTTTTCTATCATGAGCCCCTCCCCCACACACACTTCGGTTGGCTCTGCACAGTTATTCCTCCATACGCAGGGAGCAGTGCTCTGTGGAAGTCTGCTGACCAAGGGAATTGACAGCCCTGGGTTTCTCTCTACCCTCTTCAAACTCTCTTCCATCTATGAAACAAGCTGGGGCAGGGTCAAAGGTGAGGGGTGGGTTTGTTTTGCAAAGGTTGGGCCTCACAGGGCCCTTCTTAGCATTTGGTGGTGTCTTTCCAGATCAGCTGGATTAGTGACTTTGTGGAAGGCAGTGCCCATTGTAGGTTGGAGGAGGTTGGGTTGTCCTCTCGGGCTCTGTGCTCTGTGATAGGAAATATCTCCCTTCTTTTGGAACCAGAGGGACAGGGCTCTGTTCCTCAGGCTTGGGATGGTGCTTCAGGAGCCAGGTTGAGAAGTGAGGAGGTGGTGGAGCGTCTGAAGAACAGGTGACATGCCTGGGGCCTGTGTGAGTGAAGGAATGGTCTGGAGAGAGGAGGTGGTGGCTACTAAGGATCTTAGCTCATTGGTGACACTGTATGGAATTGCATTAATAATAGCTAACCTTATTGGGCACTTACACTTTAGGTGTTGTGTTAAGCAGTTTGCATGTATGATTTCCCATTAGCCTTACAACGGTCTCAGTAATTCCCATTTTTCTTTTATTTTTTATTTTTTTATTTTTTAGGCCAGGCAACCCTTAGTTGACCTCACAGATTGCAAGGACCTTGTCAGTTTACAATCCCCTATTTTTTACGTCTACAGCACCTGGTCTTCCTAGGTGGTCTCTCTCTTCTAAGTACTAACCAGGCCCAACCCTACCTAGTTCCATTTTTCACATAGAGAAACTGAGACTTAGAGTAGTAAGCACTGTGCCTGAGGGCACACAGCTAGAAAGTAGTAGACCCACCAGGCATTGAATCCGGGTTTATCAGACCCCAAAGCTTGTTCCTGGCACAGGCTTAGAGGAGAGACACCTATTTGGTTTCTACCTTAGGGCTGTGTCACTTGGTTTTAAATTTCTTCTTCTGCTCCCTCAAAACTCCTCAGGCCAGCCCTAAGCTGGTGAGAGCTGCTCACACATCCCCAGTTCACAGGCTGTGGCTGTCCCACTCTTACCGTTCTGGAAGTGGGAACCCCGGGGAGTTTTCCCCCCAAGCCACCCCACCCCCCGGATGTTCTCAAGCCCTGTCCCATTCTCCCAGCCCAGGCCCAGGCGGGCTCCTCCTTCCTCTTGGCGCTGCTGTGGAAATCCAGTGGGAGGCCATTGCTATGGCAACAGGACTAGGCCCTGGCTTTACCTCATCAAATTCCAAGCTGAAGCCAAAGCGATTGAGAAATTAAAGAAAAAAATGTATTCCAGATGTTTACTTCTTATTCCTTATTTTTCCGTGTTTGGATGAGACAGCTCTGAGGCAGGCGGGAGTGGGGCAGGGGTGTGGAAGGAGGAGGGGGAAGGGAGGAGAGGGAAAGAGGGAACCACTCCCAGCTGCAGGAGGGAGGGAGGAGAGGAGGGTGAGCAGGGAAGGGGGAGGCTGGCAGTGGGGTGGAGCCCCAGGTTGGGGAGGAGCGGGTTTTTCCCGTCTCCCATGAGGTGATTCACGGAGAGACTTCAGACTTTGGGGCCTTCTTGCTCAGCCCCTGAGTTGATACCTCAACTGGGGCTACAGACCCAAGGTTGCCCTGGGAACGGTAAGTGGGGTGTCTGGGAGAGCTCCCCAGAGGGGTGAAGAGAGGTCGGCTCCCTGAAGCTCCAGGACTTTGGGGTCAGGAGACCAGAGTTGGAGCGTGATCTGGGAAGAGTTAAGGATGTGGCTGCTGGGGACCTCCCTTGACCTCCCTCACCCCCTCTGAAGTTCCCTCTTCCTGTCCCACACTCTGAGACTTGCCTCCACCAAGCTTACTGCCAACGCCCAACTCTCTTGCCTCCTCCTCTCTCTCTCTCTCTCTCTCTTCCTGGGTCCCGGTCACCCCAGCTCACACCCCTCTGCTTCCCAATTCTCATGCAGGTTCTACTGCATGTGATGAAAGTGTCTGCTCTCAGGGAAGGCAAAACCATGGCTTCCCCGCCCCGGGAGATGGAGGAGGAGCTGGTCTCTGCTGGCCCGGAGCCAGGTGCCTATGGGTGCAGTGTGGAACAGGGTGGCTGGGAGGGTGGTGGGAGGGACAGAGGCTGAACCCCCATTCTGTGTTGGAGGGGCTGGGTGAGCGACGGTTCTGTCGAGGTGGGAGTGAGGGAGGGAGGACTGCTGAGGACATGCAGGGTGGTTTGAAAGGTTCTCAGTCTCTGGTGGGACCCTTCAGAACCATCTGAGGTCACAGATCTCTAGCAGATAAGAAGAGGCTAACCTTCTAGATGGTGTAGGTAAAGGTGTGCGTTTTAAGAGGAGGAGACTGGGGCTTAGAGGAGAGACAGTGTGCACATGTGGCCATGAGTAATTCCAGGCTCTTTTATTTGGCTCTGGAATGCCTTATATAGAAGGTAGGTTTCTGGTCTTGTGTTTTTTCCTGTAGCAGGTTGACTTCTGTGTGGGTTAGGTCAATAGTAAGTTTGTAATTCAGATCAGTCACACGGGATGACAGTAGGGAGGTGGCCTGGGTGTGCAATCGGGGAGGGTGGCCAGGAGACAGAGCGGGGAGGCTCAGCTGGGTTAAAAAGTTTACTGTGGATTACAGGATAGTGGAGTGCAGTGTAAGAAGACTGGACTGGAGTGGGGGGATGGTGGGCTGACTGCTTGATGTGGGTAGGTAGACATTCGTTTATTGGCTCATTTGCTTATTCATTCGTTCATTTGTTTGAAAAGAACGTGTGCTAGGTTTAAAGTAGGGTACAGGGGGCGAGAAGGTGACAACTGGGCCTTTAAATAGGTTTAATTTATAAGGGGGATTGACTAAACATTTTGGGAGTTTAGAGATAGGGGAGGATGCTTCTGGGATGTGTATAAAAAATCAAGGAAAACTTCATGGAAGGGGCGACATTTGACTTATGCTTAGAAGAATGTGAACATTGAATTTATAGGGTGGGAGGTGTTCTGCTTCCTTGTTCTTCTGACAGCAACACCCCCAACCAACCCTTTTCTTTCTGTAGGTGACCCTCGGGCCAAACCCCCTGTCAAGCCCAAACCCCGGGCCCTGCCCGCCAAGCCAGCCCTGCCTGCCAAGCCCAGCCTGCTGGTGCCTGTCGGGCCTCGGCCCCCCCGGGGTCCCCTGGCAGAGTTGCCTTCTGCCCGGAAGATGAACATGCTGGCAGGACCCCAGCCCTATGGTGGCAGCAAGCGTCCCCTTCCCTTTGCACCAAGACCAGCAGTTGAGGCCTCTCCTGGAGAAGCCATCCAAGAGACTGGGAAAGAGGAGGCTGGGAAAGAAGAGATGCCCCCCTTGACACCCCCAGCTCGATGTGCCGCACCGGGGGGCGTGCGGAAAGCACCTGCCCCCTTCCGTCCAGCCTCAGAGCGCTTCGCAGCCACCACTGTGGAAGAGATCTTGGCCAAGATGGAGCAGCCTCGCAAGGAGGTCCCTGCCAGTCCCGACCGCCTCTGGGGCTCCCGCCTAACCTTTAACCATGATGGCAGCTCGAGATACGGCCCCAGGACCTATGGCATGACTGCAGTTCCCAGGGATGAGGATGGTGGGACCTTCTCCAGGGGATGGTCCCTGGAGAGGCCTGCAAAATCTACAGAGTGCCTGGAAGAGCACAGCCAGACCCCCAAGGAGAGGTGAGAACAAAGTGGGTGGCCGGCCCATCTGGGTCTGTGACCTTCACTTTTAGGTTGGTTGTGTACCATGAGTGCAGGCAGAACCTCAGCTAAGTCACGAAGCATTCCGCCAGAGGACAGTGTGATCGTGACTGTGTTCTCTTTACAATTGTAATTCTCTTTCCAGAGTTGTGTGTTTGGGGTAGAGTTCAAACATACAGTATGGAAATGTTAGTTTTTTATCCTGAGAGCTGAACTTTACCTCTTTCAACCTGTAACCATACTGTTCAGTAAAGGGAGTATTAGGCCCATTTTAGAGATGAGGAAACAGCCTCGAAAGTGACTTCCCATGGCTCCCCGGCAAGTTAAGAGACAGAGCTGGGCTTTGAATTCAGGTCTATTTGATTTCAAAGCATGTGTTCTTAGCTGCTGGTGCCTGTGGGTGGAGCTCTGAGCCAGATGGGGGTGGTATGGGGTGGTGTGTCACGTGGTGTGTGTGTGTGTGTGTGTGTGTGTGTGTGTGTGTGTGTGTTTAAGAGAATGTCTGCCCATGAGAAGTCTGATGGGAGAGATAATACGTGAACACAAATTGATGCCAGGCCAGCTAGTGTCACTGCACAGATTACAGACAGATTGGAGACTGTTACATGTAATAAACTTCTCCAAAGTTGGTGCCAATGTGAGGGAAGGCCAGCAAGGAGGTGCCCCTTGGGACAGTGGGCACAGAGTGTTGGAGGAAGAGGCTGAGGGATCTCAGGTGCCATCAGTTGCATGGAGGCCAACTTCAGATAAGGGGGAGCCAGCTGAGGCACAGTTGGCATCATGGGCCCTTGGTGGCTCTACTGGGCCCAGAGGTTCCCTCCCCCTTCCTGTTGCTGTGAAGGGCAGGGCTACTATGGTCTGGGCTGAGCCTGAAGCTGCAGGCCCCTGCCCTATCCTCATTTCCAGCCTTGCCTTTCTCTCACCTGTGAGTGCCTGCAGGGCAGGGCTCCCAATTAACCCTTCTTTGTGCCAGGCCAGGGCTCCCAGGCTGGCTTCAGTGCTCTGTCCTCCCTTCCCTGGCTCCAAGCAGAGCTTAAGAGGAGCAACTTCAGCCTCGGAAAATCACTCTCCCCCTTTCCCTCCCCCTTTGATCTTTCAAGAAGTATTGGCAGGGCAGCCAGACCAGCTGTGCTCTCAGGGCTGGAGGAGAACATTAACCCCTTAGGGGCTGGGGGAAGGAGGGGTGGTCCTTGGGGGAACCCTCAGGGGTCTGGGCATACAGGATGCTTTTCCTAAAGGGACTGGGGGAATTTAACCCTTGATGTACAGGCACTGTCCCCTGGGGCACTTTCTCTAAGGAAACTGCACAGCTTTCCAGCCCCCAGTGGTTCCAGGCAGGGCTCAGTGGAAAATGCCACTGAGTGGGGGGTGACTTTGAGTACCGTTAAAGTCACTTAGGCAGACTCTTATAAGATGGCTGTGTCCCCTTATTCATCTGTGACAGGCTTCTCCATTCTGTCTTTCTCCTCCATTTCCTGTCTTTCTCCTTCCCAGGAGCCCCCCTTCGGACCGGCCCTTCAACGGGGACCTGGCCCAGCCGGCCAGCTCAGAGCCACCTACCAACGTGAGTTACCTTCTTGTTATGAAACAGAATGATAGTGTTTTAGAGCTGGAAGGGCCATCTGAGATCATCTCGTCCACCTCGTGGTAGTTTGCACGTGGACACTGAGGTCCACAGAGGAGGTGACTCGCCCAGCGGCTGACCCTGGGACTGAGATTTCTCAACTCCTAGGCCAGTGTTGTCAATCAGGTGTGGTTAGGCCAGGAGACTGCTCTTTAGAGTAATTATCCATAATTACTATCAACTGATAACAACTGCTGTTGATCAAGTACCTACTGTGTGCTGGGCATATTCCAGGAATGTTGACTAACAGCTCTCGTGGCCACTCTGGCCAGGTGGCCGCATCGGTCCCACGTGAGAGGTGAGATGCCAGGGCTCACGGAGGTTAAGTAACTTACATATGGGCCGAGGCGGCATCTGAACTACTTGACTCCAGTGGGAAATGGACTGGGCTGCCTTCTCAGCGTTCAGTGGAAGACTTTTCTTGGGGGTTTCTTGTTATACCCCCCACCTCTCCCCACAGTGTGCTGGGAGGATGGTCAGCTACTTTCCTGAGTAAACAGTGTAAAGGATGGTCCTCTTGCTCATAGAGGCTGACCCGTCTGCCTGGCGGTGGGGACCAGACTTTGCGCGTCTATCCAGCAAATGTTTCCTGATCTGGGGAAACAGCAGAGAACAAAACACACACTGTCCTCTTCTCTGGGAGCTCACCTTCTAATGTGAGAGGCCAATGTGAGCACAGATGTGCTCGTGAGCCGGCAGATACGTAGTCAGACTGCTGCGGGGGACACCTGTGAAGACAGAGCGATCTGGGATGAGGGTGGTTGGGGAAGGGCTCACTGTGACGAAGGTGAGGGAGTGAGCTGTGTGGCTGTTTTGGGAACAGCGTCCTTGGCAGAGGGAACTGCAGCGACAAAGGACTTGGTACCTTCCTGACAAGGAAACAGGATGTCCGGATCGCAGCGAGAGCGGGGGAGTCGGGTGGCAGTGAGGACTGAGAGGTGATGACTGATTGCATTGAGCATCACAGGCCACTGGCTTGCGTGAGGGGCAGAAGCTATTGAGGGGTTTTGAGGACAGGAGGGATGTGCTTTGGTTTAGTTGTAGAGTCACCTTGCCCTCTTGGTTGCAGGGAACTAAGAGCAGCAGCACGGACCAGCCAGGGGGGCTGTTGGAATAATTCAGGGGTGACGTGATGGTGGCTTAGACCCTGGAGGCAGCCTGTGGCCCGATGGCGAGAAGTGGTTGCTCTGGATGGAATTTAAAGGCAGAGAGGACAGGATTTGCAGATGGATTGATAGCGGAGAGAGAGAGAGAGAGTGCAGAATCTAGGATGATGCCGGGGCTTTGGCCTAAGCTACCAGCCGGATGAGGTTACCATTTTGTGAGATGGGGACTCCTAAGCGTGAAGTAGGATCGGAGACATGGAGAGTTGGCGTCTGCATTGGCTGAGTCTGCGGTGCCTTTGAGACATCCACGTGGAAACCTTGAGTGGGCAGTTGGCAATTTGAATCTGGCATTCCAGGGACCTGTCAGCTTACAGATGGTAGTTAAGACTGGCCGAGATCACCAAAGGAGAGGGTGAGGTACAGGAGCGAAGAGCTTGGAGGCATAGCTGAGGAGATGGGAAGGAGCAACGGCGAGTTGGTGAAGTTTGGGATTGTGGAGGCCGAAGGTAGCCAGCTTCCAGGCTGGAGCGGGGCGTGCGATCAGCCATGCTGCTCAGAGGTCAAGCGCGGTGAGCACTGAGAATGGGATTTAGCTACAGGGAAACATAGTGACCTTGACAAGAGCATTTAGGTGGCAAGGTGAAGGAAGAAGCTTGTCTGGGTTGGGTTCAGGAGAGAATGGGACAAATGCCAGGGTAGACAGAGAATGTAGATAACCCATTCAAGAAAATGTGTGGTAGCTAGAGAGAGAGGTAAGGCCAAGAGTTCTTTTTTTTTTTTTTTAAGACAGGAGAAATGAGAGCAGTTTGTGTGCTCATGGAAATGATCCAGGAGAGGAGGAACAAGTCAGTGATGCAGGAAAGAGAGGGATGGAGCTGGCCTTAGCTTGGAGCAAGGACAGTTCCCAATGAGAGGAGGAGCGCAGAGTGCTGCGGCTCACACGCAGGTAGCGGGGTGCAGGTGCCCGCTGCCATGGCCTCTGTGTTCTCAGGGAATGGGGAAGCAAGGCCAGCAGCTGAGAAGGTGGGAGGAGGTGTGTGAGGTCTAAGGAGACAGGATGAAAGCATCTCCTGGGACTGTCGGGGAGCTGTATGCAAAACAGGCGAAACAGCAGAGTGAAGGATGGTGTTGAGGATTGTGTGAGAAAGTGACTTTAATGGCGGTAAAGAGAGAAGCGAGGGCAAGAAGGGACCGGGGGACAGTGACAAGGAAGGAGGGTTAGTGACTCTGCCTCCCAGAGGGGTCAAAGGCTTGAGGGAGGTAGAGAGATTGAAAAAGGCATCTGGATACGTAGGAGGTGGGAGCGAGTGAGTGGGACACTTGAAATTGAGATGATAGTGGGCTCTACTTATTGATAAGGACAAAGTCCGGGGAGAGGCGGGTCACAAAGTCATCACAGAAGAGGCCGTCCAGGAACAGAACCAGGGTGCTGGGAGGGTTGACTGTGGCTCTTGGAATCACTGCGGAGTACAGTGAGGGCGGTGCTGGGGAGGGTTGCAGTGATCCAGGTGCAGAGCTTTTCAAGGAATGGGGGTTCTGTAGGGGCTATGATAGAAGGGGCTGCAGGTGGTGTAGTTTAAGGGCAAGCGCTTTAAAACTTCAAGTTTTGTAGAGAAGAGGGAGGACGGAGGCAATGGAAGGGGCCTTGAGAAGCGAGCAGAATGCCTTCCTCTGCCTGGGCCCAGTAGCTGGTGTGGGAAAAACAGCCCCATTGGAGCGGGTGGTGAAGGGAAGCGTGACCTCTGGGTCAGCCTGACCAAAGGTCAGATAGAGCAAGCCGCATTTTGTTCTCGGGGGCCAGGCCGAGTAGAGTGGTAGAGTGCCAGGTGCTTGGTGCCCCTTTGCCCCCTCCCACGCCTACTCTCCATTGTCCTGAGAGGCCACGTGCACAAATTTAAATATTTCCTTGCCTGACTCTGTGAGGGGACATTGTTGCCACCAGCCTCAGTGGACAGAAGGGGAGGCTGAGGCTCACACCCACCACATGACCACCATATAGGGTGTGTATGTGTGGGGGCTACAGCTTATGAGAGGCAGTGCCGGGGTCACTCCATGCCAGGATGCCAGGAGCTTTCATGTCCCCCAGTGTCTTTGCCTGAAGCCTGAGGCCTTCCTGCATCCCCGGGCAGCTCTGAGACCTGTGGGGACACAGAGCAGGGCGGAGCTCCACACCCATCCTGAGCTGCTCCTGGGAGCTGGACTGGGGCTGTGTGCCCTTAGCATCCCCTGAGGCAGAACTCCCGCATACCAGGGTGGGCAGATCCCCTAATTTCCTTTTCCCTGTGATCTTGACCCATGAACCACGGACTCCTTCCATGAGCTTTGGGGTGAGTGGGAGGGAGGACCTGAGCCACTGAAGCAGTGCGGGTCATACCATGTGACTCAGATTATATGTGTTTTCTTGGGAGAGGGCCTAAAGGAGGGGTCTGAGAGCCCTGAGAAGTCCTAACTTATCTTTGGGGCCTTTTCCCAGTTGTCCTGAGAGGCTCTCCACTTTCCTCTTCCTGTCTGTGGAATGAGAGTGTGAGGAAGCAGCTGATCCGCTGTCCATGTGGGGCTGGCAGGGGCTTCTCCCGCCCACCTAAAAAGTGAGTGATGGCTCTTGACCTTTCTCTTGCAGGTTGCCAAGTCCTGGGTCCCCTCAAGTCCAGGTGCCACCTCAGAGAATGGAGGCTCTGCCAGCCCAAGCCTCCCTGCCGAAGCCTCAGGCCCCGGCCCTGGGCCTTCCCGACTTCACTCACTCATTGGGAGCTCTCCCTGCCATTCTCGGCCTCCAGAAGAAGCTCAGAGCCCTGCCGCTTCCAGGCCTTCTCCCTGCCTGCCTGTGACTCCAGCATCCCCGACTGTGTCCCTGCCTGAGGAGGGCTCTTGTCATGCCCCTAGCCCAGAGCTCCCTGCTGCCGAGGTCCCAGAGGACCCCAGACCTGGCAGCTCTCCCGAGGAGAAGGTCTCGGGGCGCCACAGCCCAGAGCAGCCTCTAGCCACCTCGCTGAGGCCCCTGGTAGACGGGGGCGAGTTCTTGGATCTCGATCGGACGTTTCCATCTGGTGAGGAGGTGGCCAGGGGTGACGGAGACCTCCGCCCTGCCAGCCTGGCTCAGCGCCGGTTTTCTGAAGGTTTGCTCCGGCCACCTGGCCAAGACCAGCAGAAGCTGGGGGGCTCGCTGGCTGACCTGCCCCAAACCCAGGGGAGCCAGTCAGCCCTGGATCATCATCCCTTTGGCAGTGGGACAGAGTCCAACTGGAGCTTGTCACAGTCCTTTGAATGGACCTTCCCTACTCGGCCTTCTGGCCTAGGGGTGTGGCGGCTGGACTCCCCACCCCCCTCCCCCATCACTGAAGCCACTGAGGCTGCGGAGGCTGAGGCTGCGGAGGCTGGTGCTGTGGAGGCTGGTGACCGGGCTGCATCTGGCAGGGAGGGGGTCTCCCAGCAGGGGCGAGGGGCCCAGTCAGCTCCAGAGGAGCCGGAAAGGCCTGGTTCTTGGGTGCAGGCGGATGATCATGGCATCTCCCCAGTCCAGGAGGGTGATGGGGAATGTCAGCCTCCGTCCTCGGCTGGTCCTCTTGAGCCTCCACCCACAGCAGGGGCCTCACCTGAATCAGCCTTGCTGCAGGCAGAGGAGAGGTATGAGGAGCGGGAGCCCCTGGCTGGACAGGAGTCCCCACTGCCTCTGGCCACCAGGGAGGCCGCCCTGCCTGTCTTGGAGCCGGTCCTGGGGCAGCAGCAGCCAGCACCCCCTGACCAGCCCTGTGTCCTCTTTGCTGACACTCCTGACCCCAGGCAGGCATTGCCTGCCGAAGAGGAGGCTGTGACCTTGGCCCGCGCTGAGACCACCCAACTCATGACAGAGGCTCAAGACCCCTGTAGGGTGTCCCCCGAGCCCGCAGGCCCTGAAAGCAGCTCCCACTGGCTGGATGACCTCCTGGCTTCACCACCACCCAGTGCTGGCAGTGTGAGGCGGGGAGCTGGATCTGAGCTGAAGGATGCACAGACCCTAAGTGCCTGCTCCGAGGTGAGGATGGGCAGGGGGAAGGTGGGGACATCAGTGGATGGAAGCCATGGCTTCGGTGGGCTTTGTTCCTTCAGTGTGGATTCTCTGTCAAGAGCTTGGGACATAGCCATGAGCGAGGCACCTGTGAACGTGCTCCTCACGTCTGCACAGTCCGGCAAAGCCGACAGGGCAGGGGCTGCAGAGCTCGGCTGAGTGGTCTTGGGAGTGTGCCAGAACCGCTAAGCTTCGGGGTCCTTTCGTGACAACTACTGCCTCTTTGAGCTGATCCGCAGGTAAAACGAGATGCGGAACAGGCTCGGTGCTTGGCAGATAGGGAGTGAGTGTTCGGTCCATTGGTGGGACTAGCGTGGTGCAAGGCAACGCAGTGCCGTCAGAGTGTGGGCTCTGGGACCAGACTGCCTGGCTTCATATCCTGGCTCTGCCGTCCACCTGCCCAGGTGTGACCTTGAGCAAGTTACTTTTCCACCTGTGCCTCTCAGTTTCTGCATCTGTGAGATGGGGATGGTGATGAGCTCTATACCTCATAGGGTGATTGCGGAGACTAAATGAGCTACGATACCTGTAAAGCGCTGAGAATGGCGCCTGGCTCCTTATGAGTAAGTGTTGGCTTTTATGACAGTTATTACCCCTGTGCTCAGGACCTGCCCTATAGACAGGCAGCCAAGGCCCAGAGCCGGTGGAGCCTTATTCAGGGTTGCGCAGCAGGTTGGTGGCCGGGCCTGGGCACGGGAGCGTCGGTTCCCGGCCCAGTGCCCTTTCTCCTACCAAGCTGCCTCTGAGAGTAAGGGCTGGTGTCCAGGTGGCTTTCGAACTGTATTTTTTCAAGCCCAGCCTGGGCTGGTAGGGGCGGGGCTGTAAAGAAGGAGGAGCCAGGGGTCCCTCTGGAGGAGGGGGAGGAAGAGGAGGAGCAGGAAGGAGTTAAGACCGAGCTGGCTCCTGCAGTAGGTGTGTCTGTCCCGGGATGTTGGTGACTCAACCAACTTCTGGGCGGGGCTGCCAGAGCTGCAGCTGCTCCGAGAGAGCGGGCCAGGCTGGGCCAGAGCAGAGCCAGAGCCAGAGCCAGAGCCAGAGCCAGAGCCGTCGGACAGGTCCCGGCCAGGGAGCGGCCCGGCCCCATCCTGGCGCCCGCCGAACGCAGCAGCCCGGGGCGGGTGTAGGGGGAAGGGACCATGGCCCGGCTTGGGGACGGGGAGCCCAGCGTGTCTGTCTTGGAGAGGCTGCTGGCCAATGCGGCCCTGCGCGACGAGGCTGGCAGGCCTCGCCCGCCCGCCGCCGTGAGTCAGGGAGTGTGGGGTGTGGGGTGCAGGGATTCCTGGCTCGGTCCCGTGCCTGTGCCAGAGGCTGTCCCTCCCGTTTCCCGCTGCCCTCCCCCGGGGCTGAGAGGTTCTCCTGGGGAGGACTGGGCAGAGGGCCCTTAGGGAAGGTGGGCTAGGAACTGGCGGGGCGGGGGGGGGGGGGGTGGAACTAGAAGGGAGTGGTGGCAGTGGAATCCTACCCTGGCAGGAGAGTGTCTCGGAGGGGCTCTGAGCCTTGGCCTCTCCTCACTGAAAGTGCACCGCACACCCGTGCCCCATGGAGCCCACTGCACGGGGCAGCTTATCTCCTGGCTGGGAGCCAAGTGTTACCCAAGGCCTGTAAACACGACCAGGGGGTCAATGGCCTGGACAGAGGCGTGCCAGGCACTCCGCTGAGTGCTTGGCTTCGGTGATCTCGTTTGGTCCTCCCTAACCACTCTTGCATTAGGAAGTATCCCTGTTTAAGGATGAGGACCCCGAGGCCCAGAGTGGTTAAGTGATTAGCTCAAGGTCACACAGCTGGGATGCAGACCCAGGCTTTTCCATTGCCAAGGTGCGGCTCTGGGGCGCGGGGTAGTGCTGGCCCTCATTCTGGAAGGACTTCCACCCTGACTGGCTGACTGGCTCTGAGCATCGCTTCTCTGTCTCTCCCCCTTTTTCTGATTCACAGGGACTCCTTGGCTGGGCCCAGAAGGATCTCCAGACTGAATTTGGGGTCGCAGCAGACCCCCAGCCCAGCAGTTTTGGCCCCTCCAGCTGGTCCCAGGACATTTCTCAGGACTATGGCCTCGGGGGCACGTGCCATAGAGGGGACCCAGGCCTTGGAGAGAGGGACTGGTCCAGCCAGTGTGGGCAAGGCATGGGGGAGGGGAGCGCCAGGGACTGGGTTGGCAGGTGTGGCATCGGCCAGGAGGACATGGAGCCGGGCAGTCCAGATGGCAGTGGAGCGTCCACCTCCGGGGGGCTTGCCGCCCAGGCCCGGGTGATTGGAAAGCCAGCCCCGCTTGGCACTCAGCAGAGCCAGGAGGCGGATGCTCAGGACTGGGAGTTCAGGAAGAGGGATTCCCAGGGCACGTACTCCAGCCGGGACGCGGAGCTCCAGGACCAGGAATTCGGGAAGAGGGATTCCTTGGGTACTTACAGTGGTCGGGCCGGGAGTCTTGGGGACTGGGAGTTTGGGAAGAGAGATCCTTTGAGTGCTTATGCCAGCCCGGAGGCGGACGAGCAGAGCCAGAAAGCAGGGCTGGAGGACCATGTCTCAGGCAGGTACAGCAGCCAGGATGCCGACGAGCAGGAGTTTGGGAAGAGGGATTCTTCACTTGGCACCTACGGCAGCCGGGGTGCAGAGCAGGACCAGGATTTCGGGAAGAGTGCCTGGATGAGGGACTACAGCATCAGCGGCAGCCCCACGGCCCTCAGCCCCCAGGACAGAGGCTTCGGAAGGAGAGGCCTGAACAGCGGGTTCAGCCCGGAGGAAGCTCAGCAGCAGGATGAGGAGTTCGAGAAGAAGATTCCGAGCGGCATAAAGAGCCTGGGCGAGGCAGGCCGGGGTGCAGGCCAGCCTGAGGAGAGCGAGTCGGGGGGCTTGTTCAGCCCCAGCACCCCCCAGCTGCAGGATGGGGCGCTGGCACACAGAGACCAGAGCAGCTGGCAGAGCAGCAGTGCCAGCCAGGAGGTTGGAGGGCTGCAGGGGCGCCTGCAGGCAGGGGCCCAGAACCCAGGTGGTGCCGACCAGGAAGACAGAGATGTGGGGCAGCGGGGCTGGGCTGGTGACTTCAGCCTCGGCATTGTCCCCCAGCCAGAGGTGCCCTTCAGCCCGGGGCAGCGAGACTGGAGCGGTGACTTCTGCGTGGAGGCTGCCGAGAGGTGCCATCAGTTTGGCGTTATTGGCAATGACAGAGTGAGTGGTCTTGGCCTGAGCCCTTCCGGCAAGATGGAAGGCAGCCACTTTGTGTCTCCTGAGAAGACCTCGGCCGGGCCCATGGACTGGACTGACCAGCTGGGCCTCAGGAACTTGGAAGTGTCCAGCTGTGTGGCTTCCAGCGGCTCAAGTGAGGCCAGGGAGGACGCTGTGGGCCAGATGGGGTGGTCGGACAACCTGGGCCTGAGAGACGTGGACCTGGCCAGCCGTTTGGAGACTGGAGGGTCCGAGCAGCCCCGGGGGAGTGGGGTCGGGGAGAAGGATTGGACTTCAGATGTCGGGGAGAGGGCCAGAGATTTGGCTGGGGTCGGGGAGGCAGGAGGCCACAGCCAGGCCAGAGAGAGTGGCGTGGGGCAGACTGACTGGTCAGGCGTGCAGGCCGGAGAGTTCCTTAAGTCGAGGGAGCGAGGCGTGGGGCAGGCAGACTGGACAGCTGACCTGGGGCTGAGAAACGTGGCCGCAGGGGCCGGCTGCAGCCCCAGGGAGCTTGGGGTGGGCCAGGTGGACTGGGGCAACAATCTGGGTCTGAGGAATCTGGAGGTGCCGTGTGACCCAGAGACGGGGGGTTCTCACGAGCCCCGGGGATGCGGAGTGGGACAGGTAGACTGGACCCAGGACTTGGGGCTCCGAAACGTGGAGCTCTCTGGGGCCCCGAGTGAAGCCAGGGAGCGTGGGGTCGGGGAGGTCAGCCAGCACCCAGAACTGGGCCTCAGGGAAAATGGCCTCTTGTGTACTGACCTGGAGGCCAGAGGCCCGGTGGAGGCCCGGGAGCTGGGGGTGGGCGAGACCAGTGGGCCGGAGACCCAGGGCGAAGATGACTCCTCCCCTTCCTTGGAGACCCTCCCCGAGGACCCCAGAACGGAGACAG
The DNA here is from genome assembly GCA_004027375.1 of Macroglossus sobrinus. Classification (NCBI taxonomy): domain Eukaryota; kingdom Metazoa; phylum Chordata; class Mammalia; order Chiroptera; family Pteropodidae; genus Macroglossus; species Macroglossus sobrinus. The sequence continues at coordinate 555,759 of PVKZ01000871.1, forward strand.
AGACGGGAGAAGCCCCCAGCTTCGGAGCCAGGTAAGGGAGCATCATCCCAGCCTGAGAGGGGAGGTGTGGCTGTCTGAAAATTGGGGCCCTTTCTGGGGAGGGAAGAACTCTCCTTCCCTAAGGACTTTCAGTGTTTGAAAATTTGAGACAGTTTGGATTGTGAAGTTTTACTTTTTTTATTTTTTTAACTGGAGTTTTATAACATACATACGGGTGACTTCCTTTTTGGAACGATGAACTTGAACGTGAGGTTTGAGGTGTTACTCTTGCAGCCCATGCTCCTTGAGGCTCCCTTGGTGATTTTGTCTTGTGACTGTGCTGGAGGAGATGGTGTATGTCCCCTCTTTGGGTGGTTTCTGATGAGTTCCACTGTCATGCACAACGGCTGTCTCCCAGGCCTCGTGACTCTGAAGCCACAAACACTCCTGGGCCAGGGACCACTGATGCCCTCATGAGCGTGGGAAGGAGGACCCTGTGTCTTCTTGGCCTTGGCCGCCGCAGGTCTGTGCTAGAGTGGACAGCGGCACTCATTGTCTCTTGGGAGGTTAGGGATGTGGTGCTTCTTGCCTGCCCTGTCTCAGGGCTCAGAAGAAGGAACAGTTTAAGAACCTGAAGGACATGGGGACCTGGTACCTGGCCTCATGACCTTGGCCTGCATGCACGGATTTTCTGGAAAAGAACTTTCCAGAGGAACACACTGGTAGTTTTACAAGCCACCCACAGCCTGTCTCCGGGATTTTTGTGTTCTAAAACAGACGGAGGTAATTTCACACCCAAAAAGGGTAGGACGAGGCATTGCGTCTGTTTTGTTAACATTTCCATCCACTGAGATTCAGATTATTCTCTTGACTGAGTAGGAAGTTTGACTTTTCCCACCCTGGAGCTTCTCAGCGGCCATGGGAGGGAGGGGAGGGGAAGGGAAGGGAGGGAGGAGAAGGGGAGGGGTTGTGTTATAAGTGGAGGGGCTCATGGTAGTGAGGAGGGCCCAGGAAGGGTCTGGAGGGAAGAGGGGGAGGCAGAGGCGGGGGAGGTCAGGAGAGGCATTTGAGGAGCGGGGAGGGGGAGGGGAAGTGGACAGAGCCAGGGGCAGGATGCCCGAGGGAGCTGAGAAGGGGGAGCATTCCGGGGACCCCAGGCTGTAGTTGGGGAGGAGGTGGGGAATGCAGGGAAGGGGGTGCGCACACAGGACTGAGTCCAGAGGCCCCTGGGATCCAGAATGTCTCTGAGTCTCCCTTTCTAAACATTAGACTCCGGAAACTGTACCTGATGTCTGTCTCCCTGGGTGCTGGTGGAATGTGGGCGCCCCGAGGTTGCCCGATTTCTCTTCCTGGGACCTGGAGAACTCTGCTGTGGGCTGCGAGTAACCTCCCCAGTTCTCACAGCCGTGGTGAGGCAGGAAGGGAGATATCTCCGGTTTACAGGGTAGCAGTGGTGTGATCTGGCTCAGATCACGAGTCAGCGGTGCCTCTTCCCAACTTGATCTCAAATGCTTGCGTGAGGTGCGGCTGCTGGGTTCAGCGCTCAGACTGCTAGGCAGTGGCCCCCACAGCCCTCGGGCTTTCCCCTCCAGCTGGCGTTGCTCTTACCTTTCCGTTTCTTCAGGGTGGAAGGAGAGGCTGGCCGGCTCGGGGGCATTATGAGGGGACTGGGTGAGACAGAGAATCAGGGCATCCTCAGCTGTCCGAGTCTCCGTCACGGGTTTTCTTGTTGTGCTGCGAGCTTGGAAAATGCTCTGTGGCTACAGTGGCGACTGAGTGTATGTGTGTGTGTGTGTTCACACACGTGAGCCTGTTAACGCATGGGAGTAAGGAAACAGTTACCTCCGTCTGATGCAACGTTCCCCAGACTCGCTTCACCAGAAACTCCTGTGCTGAGCATCTGACTTAGGGAAATTCTAGACTCTGGAAAGTCGCTCTCTGAAAGAAATTCTGGAGGTTCCCCTGGTAACGAGATGTCCTTGAGGATAGCTCCGAGCAGTCTGGCTGTGTGGGTCCTGATTTTGTGACCCCCGTTTGTCACCCTCTGACTCCCCCTCGTCATGCAACTGGGAATCACTTACTCCCCGTACTCACAGGGTGGTTGTGTGGGTTAGAAGTTCACACACGTGAAGTGATAAGAGATCTGCCCGGCACGTGATAACCACTGAAAGAAATGCTCCCGACTTGTAGTTGTACCTGTTTTGCAGATTTGGGTGGATGTGTTCATAAAGCGAGGCCCTTGGGGGACATTTTTCTCATTGTTCCCATGTGGGACAAAGTTTCCTCCAGTGGTGGTCATTGGCTGGAACACTGTCCAGCCTAGAGGTGGATGGGGCATGGGGGGCTTGTAGGGAGAGCTTGGGCTCCCCTCCTCTGGGTAGAGCCACCTTGTCCTGATGGGAGTGGTGTTTCTGGGTCCCCCACCAGCTGGTGCCTTGCCGCTCCCCTCTCTGGCCTCCTGGTCATCTTCCGCCCTTCCCCCTGGGCCTGTAGACTGCCTCGTTTTGGGCTCTTATGGACTGTGAGAGGCGTAGATGATCCCCTTGTGCCATGGGCAGGTGGCCTGAGGCCCAGCGAGGCAGTGTGACTTGCACAAGAACCCATAGCTGTGACCATGGGCCCCAGCCTTGGGGTCGTACATCTGGCTGCTCTTCCTGCCTCTCTGGGTCAAGGCCAACTGCTTGCTGCTCCTTTCACTACATCATTCCAGCTCCAGTATGGACCTCCCTTATTTTAGATCTTGGAGCCTGAAACAGTGGGAAGCTGATTTTTTGCAGATCGACTGCGTACCGTTCCCTGGGCTTGCACCTGGAGTGGCGATGTGGGGGTGGGGTCAGATGCAGTCCTGATGGGGCAAGGGGCATCCATGCTATGAGATGAGACAAGTCCTTAGGCCAGGAACCTGCGTTGGGGATCATGATGATTATCCTAAAAATTTATCAAGTGTTAGCTATGTGCTGGGCACATATTTCTGTCAACAGACTCAGCAGTCTGGGTGCTTCTATTATTCCCATTTTACGGATGAAGAAACTGAAGCTCAGAGCAGGTAAATAACTTGGCCTGGGCCACAGGCATCGTAGGGGATGGAGCCCAGGGCTGCCCCGAGTGGCAGTGCTCAGCATCGGCTCCTGACCACCCTGTCTCTCTTTCGCTGCCCGGGAGGAGCTGAGGTTGTAGGTATTCTGGGTGCTCAGAGGTAGGAAAATGCTCCTGAGAAGAAGAGAAGGGCGAGTGGGGTTTAGCTGGGCAGGGAGGGTCATTGCACACTGCATTCCCCAGCGCTCCCCGCAACCCCGCTCTGCTGTCCTCCCCCAGCGCCCGTGGTGCTCCTCCACTGTCCTCTGCTGCTGTCTCGGCCGGGTGTTGCTCTGCATGTGGATCTTTCCACCCACCCATCTGCTGCTTCACTTCCCCTCCGCTCTTCCTCAGCCTGCTCTCTGCCCCACCCCCGGGAGAGGCTCGGGGTAGGGCCTCCCTGCGCTGGGTGGGGTGCTGTGTCATCCCCTCCCATCCCAGTCTCCCAGATTTTAGGCAGCAGGGTGAGCTGGCTTTGGCCCCCATCCAGGGCAGCTGAACTGCTGCTGCTCCCTCTGCCTCCTTCCTCCTTCCTTCCCTCCCTGGACCTCTTTAATTTTCATCTGTCAGCAGCTTGTGGAAGGACAGACAGACACACGCATCCTCTCCCGACTGACCCCCTCCGCCCTGGTACTGACTTACCTGCCTCACTCTCCTCCTCCTCCAGTTTGTAGGGGACTCGGCTTGGCTTCCCGTGCCCAGCTAGCCTTTCCCACGCCCGCCTGGGTACATGGTGTGAGCGTGGGGTGTATGTATGTGTGTGTGTGTGTGTGTGTGTGTGTTGGTAGAGAGTGACGGATTAACAGTGCATACCTTCCTGCATGAGGTGTGCCATGAGTGTGTGCAGGGTGTGTCTGTGTGAGCCAGCAGGTGGCAGCTGAACAACACTTGAACCCCTTGTGCTCTGTGTGTGTGTGTGTGTGTGTGTGTGTGTGTGTGTGTGTGTGTGTGTGTGTTGTGTTTTGAGGGAGCAGCAAGGCAGAAGACACACAAGTTGCGATGAAGTACAAGGTGACCCAGCTTCTTATTCACTTGGCAAACATTTGCTTAGTCCTGCTCCCGGCCAGGCCCTGAGCCAGGTGCTGGGGGCACAAAGGCAAAAGGGGCCCTGTCTTTGTCCTTGTTGCTCACAGATTGGCAGTGGGGACAGAGAACCTTGGACTCTGAGGCAGAGGCTGGCACAGGTGGATCCCTGGACTTGCAGGGCTGGCTGAGGAGGGGCAGTAGCTGGAGGAGGGGAGCGGGCTGGCTTCAGAAGGGGCATTGAATGGCAGGGAGAGCGAGTGCAAGGGTGGAGGGGAGCTGCCTAAGCATGGGAACAGGGTGTCTGAGTAAGCGGCCTGCAGCGGCCTGGAGTGTTCTGAGAGGCCCTGGCTGTTCTGTGAGGCCAGGCCAGGAAGGGATGACATGGGTGGTGAGGGCTGAAGAAGGTGAACAGGCAGATAGGCCAGCATCTGGCTTCTCCCAGGGCGAGTGACTGCCCAAGCAGTAACAATAACAATGCGACCACCCAAGCAGTAACAGTAACACTAACAGTAGCTGTTTATAGGGCACACTGAGTGCCAGACACTGTGCCGTGCTTTAGATTCTCTCTTCATCCCCTCACCTACTCTGTAGAGAACCGCGAGGCTTTTATAGGTGAAGGGACTCATCCAGAGTCTGGTGGACCCGGGATTCGAGCCTGCCAGGCTGGCTGACCCAGCTTGTCTTCTCTGTGCTGTGTTGTGTGAGGCCTTGATTGTGCCCTTCCTGAACGAGTTTGGGAACAGCATGGAAAGGAGGGAGAGGAGAAGAGGAGGTCGGGGGAGAGTAGAGACAGATCCTAGGAAGGGGGGCTCCAAGGGAGGCAGACGCGGCCTCATGGAGACTGTCCCCTGGTCTGTCTCCTCTGCAGCCCCGGCGGGCGCCCAGCCCGCTCGCCACCCTCCGGCTCCCAGGGCCTGCTGGAGGAGATGCTGGCTGCCAGCAGCTCCAGGGCTGCGGCCCGCTCGGACTCAGCAGCTTCCGGCCTCAGGGGACTGTCAGAAGAGGAGGGAGCCATGGCGGGTGCTGACCAAGGGGAGGACTCTCTGCCCGCCTGGAGGCCCCAGCCTGATGGAGAAGCCAGCCGGACAGAAGAGGTGGACGGCACCTGGGACCCTGCAGGGACTGGGCGGGGCGAGCAGGGCCCGACGAGGCCGCCTCGGCGGCCCCCGCAAGGCCCTCCTCTGAGCTCCCCCAGTCAGGACTTCTCCTTCATCGAGGTCAGTGGAGGACAAGCCCAGGGCAGTGGCTGGGCTACTGGGGGGGAGAGGCTGCGGGTGGTGGGGCCAGGGCCTGGTCCTTGGGGCTCCCCCCGCTGCACGGAGCCCTGAGCAGTCTCAGTCCAGGAGGCAGAACGTGGGTGGTGGGCAAAGGGTGGCAGCCGAGTCACGTGAACAGGGGGCTCCGGGCTGCTGGAGGGGTCCGCTCACAGCTGACAGCTGTGGAGGGGCTTGTGTGGGACGCGGCAGAACACAGGACAGCAGTGGCAATGGTGTTGCCGCGGTCCCAAACAGGACACCGAGGTCCTTGACAGTGCCATGTATCGGAACCGTGCCAACCTGGGCCGCAAGCGTGGGCACCGGGCCCCGGCCATCCGGCCCGGTGGCACCCTGGGCCTGTCGGAGGCGGCCGACTCGGACGCACGCCTGTTCCAGGACTCCACGGGTAGGGCCGCCGTGTCGTTTGATGTCTGTGTCGGTGTCTGGGGTGTGCCGGGTTGGGGCGCCCGGGGTTGCTGTGAGTGCTGACCCCGCCCCGGGCCCTTGCAGAGCCACGAGCATCCCGTGTGCCGTCTTCAGACGAGGAGGTGGTGGAGGAGCCTCAGAACCGCCGCACACGGATGTCCTTGGGCACCAAAGGGCTGAAAGTCAACCTCTTTCCTGGCCTGAGCCCGTCAGCCCTGAAGGTACCGTCTGATCACTCAGCAAACACATCCGGCCAGCTGGCCAGCTCACGTCCACCCTTCCTCCTCTCTGTCATCTCTTCATCCCTCCACCCTCGTCTTCCCGTTTTTCCTGTCATTCTGCTCTCTAGCGAGGGCCCTGCTGGACCCTGTGCTGTGTGCTAAGTGGGACAGGAGAAGGAACGAGGTGTGTTCCACGTCCCAGACCTCACGGGGTCGTGGGGGACACAAGTCCCTAATTAGCTCTGGGAAATGGAGATGTTTAGGGGGCCCTGGGGAGGTACATGTAAGGGCTGGGCCCGTTCAGAGTCAGAAGTTATTTCCTAACAGTATGGGTCGGGAGCATAGATTGGGGAAGGCCTCCTATATGTAACATTTGCTCGTAGCTCTGAGGCGTGCACAGGAGGTGGCTGTGAGGGTTGGGGGGTGGGGAGGCCTTTCAGGAGGAGGGAACAGAGAGAGCAAAGGTAGGGGATAGGAAGTCAGCAGTGGCTTTGTCCAGACACGTAGTGTGAATTCCGTCCAGCGGGGTCTTTGAGGGTCTGCTGCATGCAGGGTGCTGCCGGCTCCTGGGGGAGGTTTGTCTCTAAGTGGTTTCCCCTCCGTCGGGTGGAAGGACTGCAGAGGGGTCAGGGCCTGATTCTGGGGACCACATGCGTGTGGGGGAAGGTCTGGCCCTCTGGTGGTCCTCCCCATCCCTCTGACACGTCTGCGTCTGGACTCGTCTCTCAGGCCAAGCTGCGCCCCCGGAACCGCTCAGCTGAGGAGGGGGAGCCGGCGGAGAGCAAGTCAAGCCAGAAGGAGCCTGCGGTCCAGCGCTCCAAGTCCTGCAAGGTCCCGGGGCTGGGGAAGCCCCTCGCGTTACCTCCCAAGCCAGAGAAATCCTCAGGGTGGGTCACCTGGTCTCGGGGCATCAGCTGACTTCTCCGTGTTGGCCTGAGGAGGAAAACCCCACTTACGTAGAGGAGGGAGCCAAGGCTTGGGGTGTTAGGTGGGGACGCTGCAAATTGACTATGAAGTTGGTGGCCGAGTTCTGGTGTCCCCAGCCGGGCCTCAGGTTGGGGGTGGGGTGGGGGGTTATTTCTACCACTCTTCATTTTGTTCAGCTTTCCTTAGGGTTGCCTTGCGACCTTTGCCCTCTGCATTCTAGGTCAGAAGGATCGTCGCCCAACTGGCTGCAAGCCCTGAAGCTGAAGAAGAAGAAGGTCTAAGGAGTCACCATGGTGAGGACAGGCCCTGGGCCCGGCCAGGGTTGGGGAGTGGGGTTCAGGGGTGCGGAGGCCCCCTCTGCTCTCCATCACCCTTTTGCCAGCAGATGGGGCCGAGCTCTAGGGGCTTGGTAAATCCCTTGGCTTCCCCTCCATTTTGTCCCTAGAATAGGACATTGTCTGGCTTGAGGTGGACGAGGAGGAGGGCTCCATCCCGGCCTTCCTCTCTGGGCTCAAGGACAGTCTCTGTGCCCTGTGGCTGTCCTGGGGCCCCTGGGGATACGCACCAGGTCCCCAGCAGGGACCGGCCTCACAGCTGAGCTCAGTCGGAGAGCCAGGATGGTGCGGGGGAGGAAGCCAAAGCAGCTCCTGTGCCCACCGCAGTCTGCATCCCTGACCTCTTCTCTCCCTCCTGGCGCAGGTCGTTCCCAGCCGGCAGTCTCAGGCAGTACCCATTCCCGTGGGGTCCCCGGCGAGGAGACAGCTGGAGCCTCCCCATACTCCAGGCTGCAGCCTCTGTCCCCCTCCACCTCCGAGGAGCGTCTGGGGAGGCACATTTATGCACTTTGTGTCACCTTCCCGACTTCCCCCGTCACCTGCCCTCCCAGCCTGGATTCCGTCATTAGTGGTCGAAGGTTCTGGTCCCTCCCTCCTTGCGCTCTCTTCCCGCCTCCCTCTCTGCTTCTTCCTCCAGCCTCCCTTGGGTTTTCTTTTGATACCGATTTATAGCATTTTTTATAAAAGCCTTTGATTTTTGTAATGGGTGAAGCCCAGCTCCACTCCAGGTCTCCCTCCACCCTACCAGGTGCCCCACAGAGACCGATAACATTTTGCCACTTAAAGTAATAAAGTTTTTTGGGAGTTGGTGCTGCCTAGGTTGTGGTGTGTGATCATGGCGCCCGTCCTCCTGTGCCCTGCTCAAGGCTGTAGCTGAGAAGTGCTGGTTTCCCACCAGGAGCTCACTCTGATATGGAACATGTCACCACCCTTGCACTCCTGGGCTGGGTGTCCCTGAGAAGGGTATATTGGTTGTAATAAGCTTATTGTCGATTCAAACAGCTCCCGAATCTCAGAAGCTTATTTTCTGTAAATAAACTGCCCTGTCCAGTGGGTTGGTGTGGTAGGTTGGAGGGGGGCGCACACTGTGCTTCACAGTCAGTTAGAGCCCAGGCTCCTTCCCTATTGTGGCTCAGCCGTCTGCCGGGACCTTGGGGCCTTGGGGCCTTGGGGCCTTGGAGTCCTCCATAGCATCAGGTGGGGGAGACAGAGGGGTCCTGTGGGAGACCCACATTCCATTGGCCGGCATTCAATTCACAGCCCCTGCTAAATGCTGGAGAGACTGGGAAATGTATGTAGTTTAGCTGTACGGCCAGAGGGGAGAGAGGAGCTGATATTAGTGAAAATTCACCCTTCTCACCAAAGGGTTGGTTTCTGTGAGTCTAAAAGGTGCTTATAGCCTTTTGGCCCATGCATTCTGGGATGCCCCCTGGATTCTGGCCTTCCTTGCCCCAAGCCCTGGCCATTGACATCATAGTTCTCTGTCATCCTGGGTTCCCCAGACATGCTAGCCCTTTAAGAGCAGCCATCATCTTCCCCCACAAGGTTTGGCAGAGGACGGGGACTCCTAGGGACTCTCCTGGGTGGGACCTGAACAGTCACTGAAATGCAGCAGGTCAGACCACAGCTGAGCGCAGAGGTCATCTCACTGGTCAGAGCGTCATAGCCTTCCTGTTTTTCTGGGGTTATGGGAGCTGTCGACTTCATTTGAGAATTTGACCAAATCTGTGGACTCTAGAACTGTGCAGGTGCACACAGTTACGCAGCCCAGCCCAGAATTCCCTTCCCCGGCTTCCTTGTGCTGTGGCACTTCACCTTCGCCGTCACCATAGCCTCCTGGGCAGCTGCATACAGGTGCACCTTCCTGGGCCCGCCCGGGATTCCCATCCAGCAGGTGTACGAATACTCCGATTTGGGGAAGACCCCTGCGGTGGAGGGGAACGAGAGGTGGGGGGGCCTCAAGCGGGTGCCTGGGTGGGTCTGTGCCACATGGTGTCCGCCCTCCCAGGGCCCAGCAGAGCTGACCTGGCATGAGCCTTGTTCTGTTCTCTCCCACCCCAATCTTGGCATAGGGGTGGGACTGGCAGGAGCCCAAGCCAAACACTTAAGACTCATTAGTGGGGTAAGCGGAGCCTGGGCTGGTCCCAGTGCCCAGGCTCTGCTTCTGGGGGAGGCAGAGCCAGGTCTGGCGTGTGGGTGGGGGTGCCCCACACTCCCTCTGTCTGAGCAATGATTCAGGCCCTTTGATGGGAGGTGGGGAGAGAGGAGAAACACGCACACTCGCTTTGACACTGAAGGCAGGTGTCTGGACAACAAATACGACTGGGAAGAGCCTGTTGTTCTTGGCATGAAGCCAGTTCTCAGACTGTGCCTGGGGTTCCTGGGAGCGGCCTCAGGTGTTGGTCTTTTGAACCTGTATTTGGCTTTTGGAAACAGCTGAAAGTCACTTGGATGCTGGGATTAAGGAATACTTCGGGCAATCAAACAGGCTGATCAACTCTGGTAGAAAGTGGCTCCAAAAGCAATTGATGAAGAGTGGAATGAGCTCTGGAAGAGGCACTAGAATGAGTGTACGGCCTATCAGGGGACCCCTTGGAAGGCGGCAGCCCTGTGTGTATAAAGGAAGCAAACCCTTTTCTGTGTGTGAGAAAGTTGAGCTGTTCTTTCCTGGAGTTTAGTTGATAACTCAGAGAATCCGGTCCCAACCCCATTACACTTAGAAATGACTCAGTACTGTCTCTCCCCTATTCCTTCCTTTTGAGGCCGTCTCCAAGAGCCTGGAACAGGGAGCAGTCCCCACGTTGCCTGTGAGCCAAAGCCGTCATTGGTGTTTAGGATGGGATGAGCCTGACAAGCTGGCCGTTGCCCATGGCCCTTGGTGGTAGTGGGTGGGTGTTGTGGGAAGTCTTCTGAAGGGGGGCTGACCAATATTAACGTGTCCTTCTTCCAACATCCTGTCCCCCAAATGTGGTCCAGCCATCTGCCAAGGTCACAGCCCATCCCTGAAAGGGTTAGAGACAAGCAGTTCTGATGAGCGGATTGGTTTATATTCTGCATCTGACCTTCAAGGACCCTCTCTCAGCCTCAAAGTGTAGTCATAGAGTGCAGTGGTTCCCTCTTATTCATGGGTCCCCCCTTATTTCGAGAAGCCCAGTAGATGCCTGACACCGTGGATAGCTTCCAATGCTGCATATATTATGTTTTCCCCTATACATACATGCAGGCATACCTATGAACAAGTTTAATTCATAACTTAGGCATAGTGAGAGATTAATGACAAATAATAAAATAGAACAATTGTAACCATATACTGTATGGTTACAATTATCTGCATGTGTCTGGTCTCTCTGGAAAACTTATTGTACTCTACTCACCTTTTCACTTAAAGGATGCATTTTACGGCTTCTCTGTGGCATTTCCAAACTGCCAGCATCCCTGCTCTTGCACTTTGGAGCCATTATTAAGTAAAATAAGGGTGACTCGAACATGAGCACTGCCACCACCCCTCCGGTCGATCTGATAACCAAGTGAAATGCCGGCTACTAAGTGACCGAATGCTGGGGAGGGCATGCAGTGTGGAGACACTGGGCAAGGGGACAGTGTGGGATGGTGCGAGGTTTCATCATGCTGCTCCGAACGGTGTGCGATATAAAACTCATCAATTGCTTTTTTCTGGAATTTTCCATTAAATATTTTTCAGACCGCGGTTGGTCACGGGTATCTGAAACTGTGGGAAGTGAAATTGTGGGTGGGTGGGGGCTACCATATCAGCTTTAGAGAACTGTGTGAGGTCTAAATGATGAGGAATGAATGAGTGTGAACATACCTGGGACACAGCAAGTGGTCCAGGCTGGTCTTGTCATCTGTTTGTTGATGTAGTGGGAACAAAGGTCCATTTTTGGTTTTCTTGACTCCTAGGCTGGATGGCCTAGAGCAGCCTGACACTTGGTCTGAAAGTTGGTGAACAGGCTTTTTTTCTCAGGACTGATTTGCCTCTAGGCTTACCTGGGACAAACCCTTCAGCCAGGGAAGCAGCCGTCCTGGCTCCTGCCCCTCCCCTGCCAACAAGAGCCCAGCACAGACGGAAGAAGTGCTGGCAGGTTTCTGAGGCACTCCTCCTTCTCCCAGGAGGAGTCCCTGTGGCTGGAGCCTCTTGGGAGAAGAATGATAAAGTGGGTTTTAATCGCTGCCTAAGGAAGGACTCTAATTATACTTTTATTTATATAGCACTCTACCTCCAAAGGACCAAATTCCCATTCATTCATTTTTTAAAAAAGTTTATTGAATTTGTTTTTTTTTTTCTGATGACGAAAGCAAAACATATTCAACTAGACAACTTAGAAAACACAGAGGAGTAAAATTAAGGTAAGAAATTGCCTGTGACCTCACTACCTAGATATACAGTACATTTTTTTTTTAAAGAATGGTTTTTATTTTAGAAGAGATTTAGATTTATAGAAAAGTTGCAAAAATAGTACAGAGAGTTCCCCTAAAGCCACACCCAGTTTCTCTGAATGTTAATATTAGTATGGTACATACACATTGTCACAACTAATGAAACAAGACTGATACATTATGATTAATGAAAGTTTATGCTTGAGTCACATTCCTTATGCTTTACTTACTTTCCCTAGGATTCCATCCGAGGTGCCATAGTACATTTAGTTGTCATGTCTTCTTAGTCTCCTCTAGACTGATGGTTTTTCAGGCTTTCCTTGACAGTTTTGAAAAGTATTTTGTAGACCATCCTTCAATTTGAGTGTGCTGATTCTCTTGTGATTAGACAGGGGTTATAGGTTTTCGGGAGGTGGAAGTGCCATTTTCCTTCTATCAAAGGTACATGCCGTCGATATGACTTGTCCCTGTTAATTTTAACTTTGATCATTTGGTTTGTGAAGTTTCTCCTCTGAAGTCACTCTTTTCCCCTTCTCTGTTCTCTTTGGAAGGAAGTCACTAACTCTGGCATTTTCATATATTTGCTTCCAGTTTTAGCCTCACCTGTTTCCTCGCGCCACCCACCCCCCATGAAAGCAAAATTCCAATGGATACTTGTTAATTCCTGGTACCGATAGGTCTCGCTAGGAACTGGGATCTGGGTTCTAGCCTTGACACCTTTTTACCTTAATTTCTGGAGATCTTAGCACGTAGGCACATATCACTGTTTGACATGGGACTGTGCCTTGGTTTCATCAATCAGAACAAATTACCGAGCAGTTACTATGTGCCAGCGCTGTGCTAAGTACTTCCCATGCCTTATTAATCCATCTTGGACCAAGGGTGGAGATGCTGCTGTCTTCATGTTGTGGATGAGAAACCAGACTTGCGAATGTGGAGTAAGTTGCCCAGAGCCACACGTTTTGCAAGTGGTGAAGCTGGAGTTCAGATCTCAGTCTGTGATCCCAGAGCTCAGCACTAACCCATGCTTCATGGGCTGATCAAGAGCAGATAGAGGAGGGAGGTGCAGGTGCAGGCTTGGGAGCTTGAGTCAGCATTTCCATCTACCATCTGTGTGGCCTCGGGTAAGTCACATCATATCTCTGTGTCTCAGTTTTCTTATCTGTTCAAAGGGGACAATAACATTATCTTCCTCATGGGGCTGTGGTGAAAGTGAAATCACTTGCTTGGCTCAGGGTAGGCAGTCAATGAGAGTTGTTATTGTTATTACTATGCTATTTTTTCATTTTCCCATTTGTCCATTCGTCTGTCCATCCATCCATCCATCCATCCATCCATCCATCCATCCATCCATCCATCCATCCACCCACCCATCCATCCATCCATCCATCCATCCATCCATCCATCCATCCATCCAGGAAAAGCACGGCCTGCTCTGGGCCTTGATTTCCCCATCTACAGTGGGTGTTGAACCAGAACAGGAGTTTTTTTTAACCCTTTTGGTGCCATGGACCCTTTTGGCAGTCTGGTAAAATAAAATGCATAGGATAACAAAGGAAACTATACTGAAATACAGCTATCAAAATATTACTAACACCAAACGTGTGATATAGCAATGCACATGTTTGTTAGTGAATTATACAAGACCTAGTGGTGGGTCCAATCACTACCATGTTTTGAGAATTCTGCCATGACCATAACGAGCGATGATGACACCTGTCATTATTCTCAGTGACAATGTCTTAAGGACTCCTAATTCTACTGTGGTTCGATGCCTGTGTACATAATAGAAGAAATGCTAAATTCCAGTTATAGATCAGTGAACATTCCCCACCCCCAAAGTTTATGGATGGTTGAATTCTTAACATGGACCTCAGATTACAAGCTGAGTGTAAGAATGCTTCTCACACTGCCGTTCAAGTCTGACCCTCAAGGGTCTCAGGGGTGCTCAAAGGATGTTGACCCCAGAACGGACATGCCACAGGGCCTTTCCAGCCTCAGCCTGGCTTTTCCTGGATTGCTCTGTTCTAGATGTTTCAGAGAAACTGGCTGGCAGCTCCCCACAGAGCCTTTGCCCTCACTGATCAATGGCTGCGGCAGCAAATCTATTGATCCAGGCTTTTGTTTGTAAGAAACAGCTTGCCTTTCTCTTGTTAACCCCTGCCAGCCTTGCCCCAGACAGGCTGCCTTGCATGCTCCAGGCGAGACGGACATCAGCAGAAGTGTCGCATGGGTGGGTGGATGAAGGGAATCCGCC